>CM040241.1:244713547-245313547 GCA_022545495.1 Chrysanthemum lavandulifolium | reverse complement strand
TTCTTTTCGCATTTTAGGTACTTTGGGAGCGAATTCGGAAAAGAGCAAGTTTTGGGCTTATTTGGACAAGAAAAAGAAGAAAACGATCAAGTCGCGAAAACATCAGGAAAAGGAGGCATGGCGGCGTCACAATCCCAACGTGACACCGTTACTTGCAAAATCAAGTTTCCAGATAATGTAAAATTTCCAAGTGACGCTTCAGACTATTGTGACGACCTAGAGCTGACGGCGTCACTACCAGAGGAACAATGCACGACGGCGTCACAGATTACAAGGCGACGATGTCACAACGGTAGCTAAGGACGAAATCCTAATGATGGCGTCACAACCATAAAGTGATGTCGTCACAATTGTATAACTATATATATTTTTCGTATGTTTTCCATTAAAAATGTAACATCTTGGAGATATAACCTATGGCACGAATTTCAGAGATCTTGTAAGGGTTTTTCAGCCTTGAAACTCCATGTTTTATTTAAGTTAAGTAATTTTTCTTTAATCATTCAATATGTCTATGTGTAATTTGATTATATGTGTTTCTTTTCTTCACTTTAACATGCTCAGCTAAATTATCTAGTGTTTTCTTAGTATTGAATGAAACCTAATTGTTAATTATTGATTGTCGTCTCTTGTTTAATTAGTTGACTCACGTTAGGGTTTGGAAAATTGGCTTTATCTTTAGTATATTATCTTGTACATCCGACTAAGCACTTTCTTCACTAGAGTGCACTAGTTGTTTTTATTCGTTGTATTTATTGTGTGAATTGCGGTTTGTTGATATTAAGAAGTCTTAGTTAGACGGCATATTGTTGATTGGTGACATTAAGACTGCTTAAAAGAAACCTATACATTCATAGAGTTAGGGATTTCGGCACCACCCTACAACCAATACTAAGGAATACAACGCGTTAATTAAAACAAGGACCGACAATTCGACTAATCAATAAGAGATAACTATGGAGTAAGGATATTCTAAGTAAACACATTTATCTATCATAAGAAGTTACCACTTTACTTTTTCGCATAATTAGTTTAATATAGTTTTATTAGTTTAATTAATTGTTTAAAAACAAACTCTTCAAACCCCTAGATATTTTAATTGCATTCTAAAAATATAAAATACAAAAGAATCATCATCCTCACCTTTAAACGCATTCCTTAGAAGTCATACACTTCTTGCATTCACACTACAACAATTAAGTACATCGCCTAGGAGGATTGTAAAACTTTTGTGGTTTTGCAAAATTCCGCTATCAGTCTCTATTAAATTCTGTCAATGAACCCAACTGGTGAACCACTTCTCTAGCTCTTGTAAGCTCAACTACCTGGTTAACGTTACGATCTCAAGTTCATCCTTGACACACTTATTGACTATCAAGTAAGGGACGTAAACAAGGCGAGCCAAACCCGAGCTCGAAAAAGCTCGAGCTCGGCTCGTGTCGCATTTGAGAAACTTGTTTAGACTCGCTAGCCTACTCGAGCTTGATATTTGAAGCTACACCTCGAGCTCGTTTATTAAACAAGGTTAACATCGTTAAGGCTCGGCTCGTGTCGAGCTTTAATTTTACCATGCCGATCACGAGTAGCTCGGCTTTATTATACCCCTAATTTCAAGTTTACTAAATCAAATTCACAAGGACCAATATAGCCAATCATGTAACTGTAAGGAGGCCCTACTCCAACTCCAAATCCCCCGTGCCAACTTCTCCAATGCCCATGGACCAACACAAAAAGTAAATAAAAACACACATTCACCTCGCCCACATCGCCACGTCACCCTTCCACAATTCCTCCCTACCTTTATATATTCCCACTACAAACACCCCACACACACAGTATATTCATTCGCAAAATCCCATCACCACATACATAATAATCATATTTCAATGGCTAGTGTGAATGACTCTGATAAACATTTACTAAACAAACACAAAGAGCACCATTTCACAGCGGGTGAAATAGTGCGTGACATAATCATAGGTGTATCTGATGGACTTACTGTCCCGTTTGCCTTAGCCGCTGGGCTGTCTGGTGCTAATGCTTCGTCGTCCATCATTCTTACTGCTGGTATTGCTGAAGTTGCTGCTGGTGCTATTTCCATGGGCCTTGGAGGGTATAACTTAACTTTTTCTTTTTTACATTTTTATGATTTTTAGGGTTTTGTTACAAATTTTATTTTTATTAGGTTATTATGTAAATGACGATGTTATGTTAAGTAGGTAACATAATTGCCACTTGGCATCAACTTAATGCCGTGTGCAAGTATATTGCTAATGAAATAAAAGTTTGTTACATCGTATCTTAATGACCAAGAATTTCTTTTTGAAAGACAATAATAATCTCACTGTATGTCGGTATACAATACAGATATACTGCACTTAGCTTGTTAGTGATAGGAACTTAAACCTGAAGCATATCGTTCATCTCAAGAGTTTTTTGTTTTTTAGCATGCTATAGACTATAAAGTGGGAAATAGAGTTATTATGATGACATCAATTTAGATGGGAGGTTGCACGTAATAAAGTTGAGATGTAGCACCACCAATTTGAACGTGGTGGCATGCCATGTCAACGTTTTGTGTGTTGTAGAAAGTGACGCGTATACATTGGTAAATACTTAATATGTAGTAAAAGTTTAGTACATTAAAAAGTAGAAAAATGATATACGTTTGTACAGAGTAAATGTTGATTACTTTTAAAGAAAAGCAATGCAAACTAATTATACATATAACAATTTTTTTGTGAAAGTGGTAATTACATTTTGCCATATTATGATTTTAGCGTAGAGTTTCCTATTGAATGATATAGTTTCTTTCTTTTATAGTTTTATTCACAATATTTAGTGTAGTTAAAATATCAATACTTTTTGGAATAATGGAATGTTTTTATTGCAATACGACCGGTTACTGATCACACAATCATAACATTTATAATGTAGTGTTAATTAGGCTTAATTTTTAAGAGCCACTAAAAGAATTGCTAAAAGCTTAATAAAGTAATATAGACATGGTGGTTGTTGATGAGGATGTCACCATGTGGTGTGGTGTTAAATTTTGGCCTACATTTAAAGTTCTAGTCATCAATACACCATAGCAAATTGCATGCAGTTGTTGTCGGGTTCTTGAATTCTAGTCTAGAGGTCAAACCTATTGGTTTACTTATTGACTATTATTGGTATGGATTTATGATGAAATACCAAGATCACATTTATTTGTAGTATTTGAGCTATGGTTATGCACTTATCAAGCTTTAATTGGTCGATGGTCTAAAAAAGTTATGTCATTTTCAAATTCAAGTTACACTTTGTTTGACTCAACAGTCAAAGTAATTGACCTTTTCACTTTGATTATGTTCTCTTTGATGTGTTTAATGGCATGGGATTATAATGATTAGGTATTTGGCTGCAAAAAGCGAGGCGGATCATTATGCTAGAGAACTACAAAGAGAACAAGATGAAATCGATACTATACCCGATACAGGTTAATCCTTCATTTCATTTAGAATTTAGATAACGTACTTGATAAGAGATGGATTAACATTGGTGATTTGATTCTATTTACAAATTGCAGAGGCTGCTGAAGTGGCAGAGATACTAGCGGAATATGGGGTTGAGCCACATGAGTATGGGCCTGTGGTGAATGCTTTGAGAAAGAACCCGAAAGCATGGCTTGATTTCATGATGAAGTAAGTGTTATTACTTTGTGTCCGATTAATCACTTATGTTTTTCCACTGTCTCAAGCTTAAAATAAAAATGCATTTGAACTTTAATCGAGCATGGTTAAGCAAATTTGAAAAACTATGGAAGGTTAGATTTGTCACTTACTCATTTCTTAAATGTAGACAAACAGAATCTAATTGGGACATGGATAGCAAACTTCAATTTTTTCCATATGAGGTAATCAGTGTAAATTAAACATTGATACTCTAAAAACTGTCTTTTTGTATGTCTTTCTTAAGAACTTTTTCCCTTAATTGTTTAAGGGAATGTTTATAATCAGTTTTGGACTACATATGTTTTGTGGTGATAAGATTGATTATCAAATGGTTTTTTCTATGTATAATTTTGTCCGTTTTAACACGTTAGCCACACTCAAAGGGGCACAAAACAAACCACGTTTATTCGAGACAAAACAAAATCGTCATAATATGTCTTCTGCCAAATAATTGAACAAGGAATATTGCAAAGTAGATCTGAGGCTTATATGCATGTTGTCTTATTTGTTTAACTGGTAAACTATTTGGCCATGGAGGGTGATCGACTCCTAGTGACTGCACAAACTTCCAATAGTAGATAAAATTGAGTATGTATGCATCAGCCCTGTGACATATATATTGAGTGATTGTTTCTAGAAAAATGTGTGAGGCTGTTTAGGATTGCTTGTTTAAACAACTTATTTGCTTATAGCGTTTTAAAAAGCTGATAAGCACCTTTAGTGTTGGAATGAGAAAAGCGGCTATACTTATGTGCCTATTTCTATGGTGATTAAATAAGATTTTTTGAATAAGCAGTTTGAGATTACTTATTTTAAACTAGTTATTGTTGGTCATTGAAAGTTAAAAGTTTACCCTGTACAGTGAATTAAGTTCTTTTTGAATAGCTGATACCTCAGCTTCTGTTTATTTCTCTAAGACATATGGACAATGTGTTACTGATCTATTATAAACAAATTTTTGGCAGATTTGTGAAACTGTGAATGTTTAACCATTATACTCGAGACTTCTTTTATTTCAAAGTGCTAAGTTTTGCAGACAATAGATTTGTTTTTGCTTTTTCAAAAGATGATTGATTCTTTTGCAACAAAATCCAAGTATTGTATTTCGAAAGTCAACAACTTTTGTGTAAATCTTGATAGATTGGTAATTTTGTCGTGTCTCTACAATAATTGTAATATACCCTTTACTTGTTATCCAGATTTGAACTTGGACTTGACAAGCCAGATCCAAAACGAGCACTTCAAAGCGCACTAACAATAGCAATTGCATACGTCTTGGGTGGATTGGTCCCCCTGCTTCCCTACGTGTTCATCCCAGTTGCCCAAAAAGCTTTGGTTGCCTCAGTTGTTTGTACCATATTTGCGTTGCTGGTCTTTGGGTACGCCAAAGGTTACTTCACGGGTGACAAACCAATTTGGAGCGCACTGCAAACGGCTCTTATAGGAGCCATAGCGTCTGCAGCCGCTTTTGGCTTGGCCAAGGCCGTACAAGGGTTGTAACTGTTTACTTTCTTATTGTTTGTGCTTTTGAATTTTAATGTCAACTGTATTACATTTCACTGAATTCAAATGGAGATCTTTTAATTTGTGAAAGAAAATTTCTTGTTATGATGAAGTTTATAACTAGCTTATATCTATGGGAAAATAGCCAAGTGATTTGAGGGTCTCTACACCGATACCAACCCGACACTAAATCTGTATCGTACGGTCTGGTTCTCAAGTCTAGTATGTAAGTTATTGGTATGGTTTTGGTTTTATCCGATCCGGACCACTGCACTGCACTCACCTAGTTTTATATATTTAAGATATATAACAAATTGAAATATATTATTCTAGAGTTCCTTTTGAGCAACATATAGATACATTGGACGGAGCGGGGGTTTCGCGGGTGTCAGACCTTTATGGATTTTTGATGTAGTGTAAAAAGAGAACAAAAAAAAAAAAAAAAAATCAATTCTTCCTAAACGATCATCTTAAACGCACCCTATCCATCGAAATGTGTTTATATTATGGTTTCAAAAATTTCAAGACCTAGTCGTATTTGATCGTGGTTCTGGTCATACGGATGTTGATTCTTGTGGGCCTGAGCTCTTCTAGTGTGAAGTGGAACTTTGTACCTTTTATCTTGTTTTGGACCGTTTGAAACCATGCGCATTGCTAAAAGGCAAACTTTTTCTGAGTAAAGAACTATGTACAAAAACTACGGTATATATTTGAGTTAGATTAAGAAAATTAGAAAATCGTAGTTTATGATTGAAAAAATCTAAAAAACTCTTTTTCTAAATAACGTGTGAGGTAACTATTTTATTGGTGGTGAATACTTTACTTATCACGTGCTTATTGGCGAGGGATGAGGCAGGCGTGTTGGACCCAACAATTTCTCACCAAGGTGCTTGCTGCCTTTCGAAGCCTAAGCCCTTTCTTTTATACTTGTGCTTCAGTTGCAGCTAGCTCGCTTGACTAAGAAGACAAAAAAAGGCTTTTTTTGGTTGGTTAGCAAAGTCGAAGTTTGGCCTTATCTTGCGGGGGAAAGGTTTTCTAAACGAAGGTTAGTCTATGTAAGGAATGCATACTATGCTCACATGGAAGTAAACGTTGGCTCCATTAACGTCAACATTCTCCCCTACTGTCCTCTCCTCTCCCTAATAGAACTCTTATTTTTCATTCTGGTTGGCTTAGAGCGGTCGAACTTTCCCCTCCTCTCCTTAACACCCGTGCATACTTTTGGGACCTTAAGAAACATGAGGGTTATTACCAAACAGCAATTAGCCATTTGGCTTTACCTGTCATTGCATTGTTCATCAGCCAAGAAGCAAGACTTGGTTTCAAGGGTTCATTCGAACAAGGTTAACATCCCATTTGTCCAAGCACCGACGAAGTATCTATATCTTTTTTTGTTGAACTATCCTTTTAGTTTGTTGCATACGTAAACTCTTACACTTTGCTAGAGTTTGTGACCATAGCCTGAATTTTTTTATACTAAATAATAAATATTAACATCTTCAAAATCAGGCCCGTTCATCTCAGCCCAGCCCAGCCCAGACCAGCCCAACAATGGAAAAAAGCCTTATTCATAAACCCTAGTCACCACAACTTAAAATTTAGGGTTCTCTTATAAATTCCTCATCACCCCCATTCCTAAATCATCATTCTCAGCCGTTGTTCAATCTCTCATCTCAGATATTTTTTTCTTAAAGTTTTTGCAAAACCAAATATTTATTTATGCGTGTATCCTTATGATGATTCAACAAAAATAACTTTCGTTCTTCTGATATAAACCATGTTGAAAGCTTTTTGGAGACCTGAACTGAAGCTACACGCATCTTCTTATAACCTTTTTTTATAAATTTTTTTATGTTACATTTTATTTTTTTTACCTCTGATGATGATTCAAACAATAACTTTCGTTCTTCCGAGATTAATATCATGCGGAAACAATATTGGAGACCTGAACTGAAGAGGATTTTTTTTATTGTGTTTTTATATTTGTACTTTATAAGTTTTGGTTTTTTTCCTGCCTCTTATGATGATTTTAATGAAGATAATACCCTTGTTTAAGATAATTTATATATTTATTTAATTTATATATATGTTTAATTTATAAAACTAATTTATAATTTAATTTACATATTTAATTTATAACTTAAACGGAGTAGTATCTGTTTAACTGACGACAACATATATGTTGAAAAAAAAGAATAAATCTGAAGAGGCAATATTATCTTTTTATTTTTATGTTTGTTTAGTTTTTTTTGTTACTTTTTATTTTTATGTTTGTTTAGTTTTTCAACGACAATTTTTATAAAATTGGGGCGAGTTATTTAATATTTGTAAAACCCAAGAATACCATTCGGGATCATGTCAAGCAAATTGTCGAAAAGTAATCCTTAGATTTGAAAAGTCGGGACATCTCATATCCTATCACCTTGGGGAGCAGATTTTCTGCAGTTACCTCTTTGGACTTGCCATGAGATTGTCATTTTTAAATATGGTGTGGCTAAGGAACTTAATGCCCTATAATTGCTACACAAAAGTAATATTTTGAGAACATATTTCAAAATTTACTATTCACGAAACACTATTCATTCCGGAGAAAATTTCTACTCATGCTTCATTATTTTATCGTTTATCGTAAACTAGGTTTACAGTATCAGTCAGCGTAACCTTAGTGGTTTAGTTGTGAATTCATGAACTTATCATCAAGGACATTTCATATAGACTAGGTTTAGTCTATATATCATTAGCATCATTATCATCATATTAGTTCATGCATGGTTTTGCAAATTACATTAAGCGTATAATTTTTATTAAATAAACGCTATCGCGTAAATAATTATTTTGAACAATTGATCCGATACTTCCAAAATTATCTCGATATATTTTCATACTTATATTAAGATTATAAAAATAATATTATGAGTTTACAGTGTTTTAAATTTATTTTGTATATAAATTGTTATATTTATATTAATTGACGGTTTTCTTAAATATTACACGATAATTATTATTTCACTTAAATTTTGCAAGAAATGTATTTTATAATTTTATGACCTCAATATATTTTATCTTGACCGTTAAAATTTATTTTTAGCTAACGCTACCCTAAATACTCAAATGTGTATACAAGTTATCACTTATCTTCAATTAACTTTACAAAATATTACATTATATATAATATAATAAAAAAATATTTGTATTAGCAATGACTAATACCCCCCTTGTCGACACAAATGGGTGAGTCATTTAGTTTGCAAAATATCTTACTCTTGTATATTGTATTATACTTATTAAACTACACATACAACTTAATATTCACAAGTGTAAAAGATCAAAATCTCTCTTTCTCTCTTCTCTTGCAAACCGGCCAACCATAAGGATCAAGGAGGGATCATCAAAAAATTTCTAGTCAAGTTATATACAATCTAGTTACACTCTTGATTAAGGTTCTGAAATAAAAACCTTTGGTGATTCGGATAAAACCTTTGATCATAAACCTCATCAAGTTAACTAGTAAGCATCTCATATTCATTTTCATATTTCATATTTATTTTATATTCATTACATCATATTTGAGAAAAACATGCAAGACTCATGGATGTTTATACCACTTTTCATTGTTTTAAGAATTATATATATATATATATATATATATATATATATATATATATATATATATATATATATATATATATATATATATATATATATTGTTGAGTTTATGATATATAAAATACAATAAAACATAAAGACATCAAGAGTACACATGGAAGACTTAAGATCATAACAAATAAATTAATTAGCGAAAGTATGCGTAACGCACCTCTTGCGAATATCAAATCCCTCGAGCAAAGCAAAACAACCCTCGAGCAAAGCAAACCAAAGAAGTACTTATTGGTGTAAGAATAATGTCTTACAACCACGTTCTTGTACACACGAATTAACCAAGCGAATCAGCGATTGCTAGATCTAACACAAGTACTCGTTTAAGAAAAGCGAAACCAAACTCCTTACTTGGGAAGTTCGGCCGAATAATGGACAAGAGAGAGGAGAGATCTAGGGTTAATTGATGCACAGTGTATGAAACCCTAGAACCTAGCCCTCCTTATATACTAGTAGGTAAACTTAGGGAACAAGTTAGGGGATTTAGGCTTTGTAAAGCCCTATGGCGCCATGATGGAAAGCCCAAAGCCCCATAATTTTCCAAGTTTTCCATTTCTAGTCCTTCTCTTTTCCATTTAACGGTCGTTAGTCATTTTCCGTTAAATACTTAACGATCGTTAACGGACTTAATGTGTAATAATTAATCGTAAACATAAACATTAATTATTAACTTTAATTCTCATTCGCTAATGTGTGCAATCCGTGGTCACGAGTTCGAATCCGGACATTCACATGTTTGTAAATATATATATTTCCAATGACTCCCACTGGATATGTTTACAAAGCGTGAAATGATATTGGTTAGCGTCTAGCAACACGCCAATGCCCCGGTACAACTCGTGTATGGTTTTCGGAGAAAACCAAGTTTGATGATTCATCATCATATTCATCCTTTTGTTTCTAATACCATGTTATTAAGAATATGGATCTCACTCATTTCTTAATTAACTATTACATTTCTCGCTTTATGTGATTGATTAAGATTACCAATTCTTGAACATATTCCGAAGACCTTGGGCATGGCCATGCAAACATCTTAACAACCCTACGAGGGCCCGATGAGTATTATACTTCAAAATAAATTTGAAGGAAACAAATCCCATTTTGACTACAAGCGGGATTCATAAATTTCGCAACACTTGAAAACAACCCTTATAACTACCGATTACGTGTAGCGTTAGATTGCTTCACAAAATGCACTACATCCATGACATATCTCTTGTATCTCAAGTCGGAGGATAAATATCCATGATATGCTTAATGACAAAGATCCATAAAGTATCATCATGTGAGTGGGATAAGTCCTATATTGATTCATTGAATATCATCGAAATTAGTCATGCTACGCATCAATATACTTTCAAGTATATTCTAACTAATACTCGATTTGTCTTAATTCAATATCATTCCCATGTTATTGATTGACAACGGACTATTTAGAATAACTTAAGTTATTCATGGATTTAAACATGCAAACATAGGACACAATATTATAAATGAAATTAAGCGTATACCATACTTTAATTCATTATAAATAATAATTGTTTAACATCCTTTATCCAAATACTAAATAGATCAATGCATGATAATACTAGTTAATGAATTTTGTCACAAGTCATGAGAATCATACTTGTTGACAAGGCATAATTTCAATTAACTTTGATCTATAGAATTTTGAGAATACTTATTTCAAAAATTCAATAGGTGAATTTCTTGTATATGTTTACACATATCTTGATATTGTCATATCATTCCATAAGGTGCGTGATAACACGAACCACCTTTATATGACAATCATCTTTCAAAACTTTTAAAGTTTAAAGTATTCTTCATTCTTTAATGTATAATGCAACTATGCTCTTAATTGAGCATAACTAGTCAATATGGTCATCACCAACGATACCATGACTAGAATTGAGTGTCATCTCAATTATACCGGCATCATTTTGTACAACAATATGCTCTTTAAACATCCGTAAACTTTGAATATTTATTTGTTTGGTGTCATACAAACCTCAAGTTTGTTGACTATGACAATTACAACAATTTGTTGTATAGAATGGGAGCAACTCCGGTGTGGAATGCAATTCTAAATCCAAACATAAATATTACAATGTTGTTAAATCATCTTGTAATCAAGCATGATACAACAACCTTATACACAACATGATGTTCATGATGAATCTTCAAGTTAGACTTTAAGATCTCATTCATATACTATCTTGTCAAGATATGTACTCATCATGTTCTATTAGACTCATTTATTTACCGCATATGTTTATAATAATAAACATATATATATTCAAGGTTATATATTTTATTTTCCAAATCTTACAAGCGCAGTTTCATTCTCAACTAAAACTTAATTTAGGTGGAATGTAGTTGCCCATACAACATAGAAGATTTAAAAATAATACTCCCACTAGCTTTCGGGAATACTACGAGCTATCTTATTTTAATTATTAAATCAAACATGGATTTAATTTTAAACATAAGAATCATCTCTAGATGCATGCATATATCCATTCATGGATTCTTGCGGTTGTACATATTCAAAGATTATTTGAATTCATAAAACTCCTTTGTATTACTCATCGTCCTCATAAAGTAATTCCACAACAAAGAGTTATGACATTCATTGTCAAAATTTCATATCAATGAAACTAAGTATGACAATTATAATCTTTATACTTCTATTTAATGTATCTAGTAAAGAATATTCAATCATAGTTAATTGCTTAAATATGATTAATATTATTATCACTAGACATGCATTAAATATGTGTACAATATTGTCCATATGATTTCTACATAAAGATTTAAACCAATAGGGTTTCCATCCTTTGAAGAAACTCATATTCATTATTAAGATAAACCAAGTATCTAAAGTTGATTATCTTTATGGATGACATCTCAACATTCATAGTATGATTGATTTACCACAATTCAACATTTGATAAATTCATCATTATGATTAACGAGCTTACCATGATCTCTGTAACTCATATTCCTCGGCATATTAAATATCGAGATATCCTTTCGGATCTATGAGCGACAATTCCATCATATTGAGGTCTATCATTTACATGTTTAACCTCATCATGATATTTGCTAGTGTATTTTAGAAGATTATGTATTTTGTAATTCAATCTTTCAAGATCTTAAACAAAACTCCCACTTGCCTTTAACAATTTAAAGATTACCTTTAAATAGTTTAGCGGTGAAAACAACAATATATTGTTCTCTTTTGGGATATTACAAAAACATTGTGAGTTCTAACATTATTTTGTTACAACTCACTATACAAGCGGTTTAACAAATTCGAGAACTTCATTATAAGACTTAATGTGATTCATCACATTCCATAAACAAATGGTGTCTTATTAATCTTCTAGGTTGAGTCTTATTGAGTATATTCAATCTATACTCAATATTCTAACCTTGATAACTTTTGGAAGAAACTATAGTTATCTTGAATCAAACATGCCAATAGATTTTGATTCTTCTAGCGAACATACCATAAAACTATGGTATTTCATTAGAATTAATATTGTAAGATAATCTAACAATATTTAAGATAACCATCTACTCTTTGGCTCATCTATTTACCAACAAAGTAAAACTTAATGGTACAATAGAATTACCAAGTCAATTGCATGTATTATAACACAAGTATTTTGACCAAGTCAAAAGACATATCGATTATAATCCCACTATCGTTATAAGTCATTGATCACCTCATTGACTTCATGCATATGTCTTAAAACATAGCAAGTTAACGTCTTACTTTATATTGTAAGTCTTGTATTAAAAGACTTCATGTTTGTGACTTTACAAAATCATAAACATTTTTAATTAAAGTAATTATGAACACCACCTCGGGTTTCAATTAATATTTCAAGTTAATACTTACTACATATATTTAAGTCATTCAACGAATACTTAAATTCAAAGTAGTATTAGATTACTTCATTTAATTATGTCATTCCATGAAAATTCAACGTAAGAAAGCTGCGAGAATCATCCATGCTCGTTCTCGCGACACGTGGATATTTTACCTTGAGCTCAATCTAGTTCACGTTCTCACGTAACATAAATTATAACTACAAGTGTTTCTTAAATATTGAAAGACATAAATATTTAAAATAAAGTAGTCTTTGTTATTATCTTGACACATGTTCTTAATAGGTCAATCATACACTTTTAAATGTATAATTCCTATTAGAACGTTACTCTCTTACCTGCGGTCAAGAGAATCTATTTAAATCATATTTATATGTGTTGTACCTTGCACACAATCAAGATTTCTCCCACTTGTGCTTGGAACAACATCATGTAGCAGATAAACAACACGATACCGTTCGTTTATTTGATTAATATGATTTGTGTCATAGATATAACAAGTAGATGTAGGACTATATTGAATAGTAAGGAAAGCGCATGACAATCCTTGAAATCCATAAGTGCCTACAATTGGAAAGTAATTATCTTTGAAGATAATCGGGTTACTACACGGAAATAAGGCTTGTAGCTCCTTTGAATTAGAAATCATTAAAACAACTTCTTATTGATAATGCAACACAAATGCTCCCACCGAATCGACAACATTGTAAGTGTTGCATAACCGATGAAAACAACTTGCTTGATTTTTACTTTCCTACACCTTTGAAGAACCATACGTAATCATTACTAAGGTACTAAAGGTGTATTCTACTCTGTGAATGATGTGTTATCCATCAATGTTATTAACTTGAAAAATTGGGTATGCAATTTCTTCCTTAATAGGTCTACCATCCACATCGGTATGTAGCACCTTTAAAGGCTAAAGCAAAACAACTAGATAAAATATGCTAGTTTGCCTTTTACCAATTTTCGCGGTAATTAGTCTAGCTTCTAATTTAGTAAGCGACATACATATTTTCCGGTTAACCAACATTCATGTTGTTACAAAAGAATTCATTCACCAAATGAAGGTAATGAAATCTTTATGGAAAATAAGATGTGCAATTCATTGCTATGAGTTACATTTAGAATTTAGACAATTCAAATGTTCCTATTATACCTTTCTCATTCATGAAAAGGAATAGGAATGAGTCTCATGCTTCTCCCATGGAAAAGAGACTTCGTTTGTCTTTTCGGTAAATTATTCTCGATCAAACAATTGTTTGAAAGCAGAATGGAACAATTTATTGATCAAAGACTAAACTTCGTTTACGGTTAAATGTTGCAATTATACATTCAAAAGAATTACAAAATTCAATTTTAGTATTTTCGATAATTAACCTTTTCAAGAAAATTAAACACCCATGGTTCATAAACATATAACCATTTAATTTTCATGAAAACTAGGATCAGTGTCATAATCTCATCACGTCAGTTGATCTGCTAGTAATGAACCTTATACAAAGTGGTAGAGCTTGTGCTCAATTGCCAATTTCAATTGCAATTCCTAGATTTATGGGATTTACATATAGCCAATTTCAATTGCCATGTAAACATGTTTTATCCCATCTTATGCCTTGAGTTGCCAGTTCTCACTACAAAACTCAATTAAGTTGTCCAACTTAAGCGCAAAATCGTCCATGCCGTTCTCACGACACGTGGACATTTTACCCTTGATTACGATCTAAGTCACGGTCTCACGCAAATAAAAAATAATCTTAGGTGTTTCCGTTTCGTTGGATGGCATATAACTTAAATTGAAGGGTAATAGTTTTGATGTAAAATCAAATATGTACAAAGATGTCATGCATTCATCTTCGTAACATAGGTTTTATTAAAACATTTATATCTTGTTTTAATGTTTAAGTTTTCATCATCAAACTTTAATTGAGGTATTGGTTTCACCAATCAAGGAATTTAGTGTTAATTATCATCCATTATACCGTACTTTTGCATAAGTGTAAACACTTAGTGTTTGGATAATTACCACCAAGTGGCGCATGGAATTAAAACTAATTAGCCTTAAGATGAGCTTGCACATTTAATGGCTTACTAAGTAGCTCCATTTGAACTTCAGAGGGCGAGGACCGGTGCAGCTAAAGCACAACCTTAGACATCCTTTCGGTGTGTTGTGCGCTTCTTTAAACCCTTTTATTAGTTCATTCTCATGGGTGAGCCGTTCGGTCATTTGTACCAAAGTCATCATCAATTAAGCGATTATGATTACTATTCTTAAAATACATGTTTCACCATTGTTTAGGTCGGTTTATTTTTCTTGTAAAAATACCCTTGTTACACATAACAAACAAGCAAGTATTTGAAAAATAAACAAATAAACAATGAAAGCATAACAAATAAAAGTCATGCATATCAAATAGCCACATGCAAGCGGTTTTGATAAATCTTATTAATAACCAATTCTAGATCATCAATATGCATATATTTAATTAAGACTTCCACCCGTTTTCATCTATGTACAAGGTGAACCACATGCATCGATTCATCGATTGCGTAAGTCAAAACTAAATATATACCACATAGCACATAATTGATTAAATTAATAATTATTGAGGTCTTCCCAATTTAAGATCTATCATAATTTAATGTATATCACTTAAAACATGAAAGACATACAATAAAAAGCAGATCCATGATAAAACATGCGAGATAATTATCATGGATATCAATTACATAACAATTAATGCAATTAAGCGAGTTACGCATATCGCATAAAGTTGCATGCATCTTGGGGTTTCTAATCCAATTAAAACTATAGTTTACAAAACCTAATTAGGGTACCAAAATAAAGGCCCCTATAAAAATTAGGGTTTAGGATTGCAAACCCTAGATCTATGCATACAAAAATAACACATTCATGTTTATTTTAATTATGTGTTTCGATAATTAATTACTTGTTATACAAGGCTCGATACCACTGTTGAGTTTATGATATATAAAATACAATAAAACATAAAGACATCAAGAGTACACTGTGAAGACTTAAGATCATAACAAATAAATTAATTAGCGAAAGTATGCGTAACGTACCTCTTGAATATCAAATCCCTCGAGCAAAGCAAAACAACCCTCGAGCAAAGCAAACCAAAAGTACTTATTGGTGTAAGAATAATGTCTTACAACCACGTTCTTGTACACACGAATTAACCAAGCGAATCAGCGATTGCTAGATCTAACACAAGTCCTCGTTTAAGAAAAGCGAAACCAAACTCCCTTACTTGGGGTGTTCGGCGAATAATGGACTAGAGAGAGAGAGAGAGATCTAGGGTTAATTGAATGCACAAGTGTATGAAACCCTAGAACCTAGCCCTCCTTATATACTAGTAGGTAAACTTAGGGAACAAGTTAGGGATTTAGGCTTTGTAAATCCCTATGGCCGCCATGATGGAAAGCCCAAAGCCCAACCCATAATTTTTCCAAGTTTTCCATTTCTAGTCCTTCTCTTTTCCATTTAACGGTCGTTAGTCATTTTCCGTTAAATACTTAACGATCGTTAACGGACTTAATGTGTAATAATTAATCGTAAACATAAACATTAATTATTAACTTTAATTCTCATTCGCTAATGTGTGCAATCCGTGGTCACGAGTTCGAATCCGGACATTCACATGTTTGTAAATATATATATTTCCAACGACTCCCACTTGGATATGTTTACAAAGCGTGAAATGACATTGGTTGGCGTCTAGCAACACGCCAATGCCCGGTACAACTCGTGTATGGTTTCTGGAGAAAAACCAAGTTTGATGATTCATCATCATATTCATCCTTTGTTTCTAATACCATGTTAATAAGAATATGGATCTCACTCATTTCTTAATTAACTATTCATTTCTCGCTTAAGTGTGAGAGGTGTTCGAGTCATCACAAGCCGGACGTTGTCACGATCCATACGGAATTGTAAGAAAGTGGGTCATCAAACTAGGAATGCAAGATGCGGTTGCGGAAATCGAAACAACAAGTGATATGTTTTGGTTGTGGAGAAAGGGGACATTACAAGGCCGAGTGTCAAAGGGAAGGAACCAAGGAAACAAGAATCAAGGTGGAATGGCACAAGGAAGAACCTATTTCATGGGAGGTGGAGAAGTTAGGGAGGACCCGAATGTTGTCACAGTGCGTTCCTTATCAATAATCGTTATGCATCGTTTTATTTGATTGGGAGCCGATAAAAGTTTTGTGTCCACTATATTTGCACCTTTACTCAATATCAAACCAACCACATTAGACACATCATACAACATTGAATTAGCTAATGGTAACTTAATTAGCACCGACACCATTGTCGTGGTTGTACACTCGATTTTCTAAATCATCCCTTCAATATAGACCTTATGCCCGTAGAACTTGGTAGTTTCGGCGTCATCATCGGCATGGATTGGTTATCGAACATCGTGCAAGAATCATTTGTGATGAAAAGTTGTTCATCTTCCTTACAACGAAACTTTGATCATTCGTGGGGAGCAGTGGAACTAGACTCGATATTATATCATGCATCAAGGCGAGAAGTACATAAAGAAAGGTTGTTTTGCTTTCTTAGCACATATAGCGAGAAGAAGTCGGAGGAGAAGCGACTTGAGGATGTACCGATTGCTCGAGAATTTCACGAAGTCTTTCACGAAGACTTACTAGGACTTCCAGACGCGTCAGTAAATTTCATATTGACTTAGTGCGGGGCTGCACCAATTCGCGAGCACCTACCGATTAGCACCATCGAAATGCAAGAGTTGAGTTGCAGAACTTTTAGACAAAGGATTCATTAGGCCAAGTTCCTCGCCTTGGGAGCACCGGTCTTGTTTGTGAAGAAGAAAGATGGATCCTTGAATGTGTATAGATTATAGAATGAACAAGTTAACGGTGAAGAATCGTTACCCACTCCCGAATCGGCGACTTGTTCGATCAATTGCAAGGCTCTAGTATCTACTCAAAGATTGACCTCGGTCGGGTTACCATCAACTTAGAGTTCGGGAGGAGGATATCCAAAGCAGACATTAGAACTCGTTATGGACATTATGAGTTTCAAGTAAGGCCATTCGGATTAACTAATGCACTGCGGTATTCATGGATCTCATGAATAGGGTATGTAAACCGTATTTGGACAAGTTTCTTATAGTGTTTATCGACGACATATTGATTTACTCAAAGAGCAAAAGCACGAAGGGCATTTAAAACGATTTTAGGACTACTCAAGAATGAAAGTTGTATGCCAAATTTTCTAAGTGTGATTTTGGAACCGTAAAGTACAATTTCTTGGTCATGTCATTGATAGTCAAGGATTACAAGTAGACCACGAAAAGATTGAAGTTTGTAAAGATTGGGCTACTCCAACAAATCCTACAATCGACAATTTCTAGGACTTCATGGGATATTAGAAGATTCATCGAAGGTTTTCAAAATAGCTAAAGCTTTGACTAAGTTGACACGAGAAAAGCAAAAATACGAATGGGGAAAGAAACAAGAAGCTGCTTTTCGATTATTGAAGCAAAAGTTTTGCGGTCGCCAATTTTGGCACTACGAAGGAATTGAGAACTTCGTTGTATCTGCGATGCTTCACATAAAGGGCTTGGGCTGTATTAATGCAAAGCGAGAAGGTGATAGCGTATGCTTCTCGACAACAAGGTCCATGAGAAAAATTACACCACTCATGATCTTGAGTTGGGGCGTAGTTTTGCACTCAAGATTTGGAGACACTACCTTTACGGTACAAAGTGCAGTGTTCTGGACCACAAGAGTTTACAATATGTTCTTGATCGGAAGGAACTTAACATGAGACAACATCGTTGGTTGGAATTACTTAGCGATTATGATTGTGAAATCAAGTATTACCTGAAAAGCCAATGTTGTGGTGATGCTCTTGCCGGAAAGAAAGACCCGAACCTTTAAGAGTCCGATCATTAGGAATGACGATCGGTTCACCTTTACCATCAAAAATACTTGAGGCACAAATCGAGACACTCAAGGAGGAAAACCGACCAAGTGAAAAGCTTTATGGTATGCCGAAAATGCAAATGGCTTTGTAAAGAGAGCGTATTATTTTCAAGGATAGAATGTGGGTACCATTTATGGCGGGATCGAATTGATTATGCATGAGTCGCATAAGTCAAAGTATTCTATTCACCCAGTTACGATAAGATGTATCGGGATCTCAAGAAACTTTATTGGTGGCGAACATGAAAGCGGAAATTGCCACGTCGTTAGCGGATGCCTTACTTGCTCTAAGGTAAAGTGGAATATCGAAACCTTGTGATTACTCAACAACCGAAATTCCTCAATGGAAATGGGAGCGCATTACGATGGAATTTATCACGAAACTTCCTAAGACATCGGAGGTTACGATGCTATATGGTGTCGTTGATCGTCTTACCAAATCACCCATTTCATACCAATTAGAGACTTATTCCATGGAACAACTTACTAGACTTTATGTCAAGGAAATAGTCTCAGGCATGGAGCACCAATTTCCATCATTTCCGACGAGATAGTCGATTCACTTCAAACTTAAAATCATTACAAGATTCATTTGGAACCAAATTAGAGATGAGCCTGACATATCATCCAAACCGATGGTCAAAGCGAAAGGACAATTCAAGCGTTAGAAGATATCTTTGAGGGCATGTGTAATTGATTTTGGAAATGGTTGGGCTAACCATTTGCCATTGATAAATTCTCGTACAACAATAGTTATCACACCGATATAAAAGCGGCACCATTCGAGGCACTCTATGGTGAAAGTGCCGATCACTGCTTGTTGGGCGAGGTTGGAGCGTCTGACTCAGCGGTCCAGAAGTAGTGCAGGAAACAACGAAAAGATAGTCAAATCGAGATAGACTCAGGCGCGAGCCGGCGGAAAAGTTACGCAGATGTTAGACGAAACCATTAGAATTTCAAGTTGGCGACAAAGTGATGTTGAAAGTATCGCTTGGAAAGGCGTGGTGCGATTTGAAAGCGGAAAGTTGAACCGGTACATTGGGCCATTCAAAATTTTGAGCAAAGTCGTACAGTAGCTTATCGACTTGATCTTAAGCGAGAACTTAGTCACGTACACAACCGTTTCATGTTTCAAACACGAAGAAATGTCTTTCGGACGAATCACTCATTATTCCATGGAAGAAATCAACTCGACGATAAACTCAATTTCGTGGAGGAACTGTAGAAATTATGGACCCGAGGTCAAGCGGTTGAAACAAAGTCGTATTCCTATCGTGAAGGTTGTTGGAATTCTCGAAGAGGTCCGAGTTTACTTAGGAGCAGGAAGATCGAGCGCCTCAAATATCCTCATCTTTTCACCGACAACACCGTAGGACCAACAAGGACTGAATTCAGTGAATTCCTTTTTGATGGGCGAATGTGACAACTCGTACTTTCGGTCATTTCTCAAATTTACTATTCATCTAGAATTTACTATTCACGATTACTATTCAAAATTTTACTATTCACCGTTTTGGAGTCAAAGTAATATTTTGAGAACATATTCAAAATTTACTATTCACGAAACACTATTCATTCCGGAGAAAATTTTACTCATGCTTCATTATTTTATCGTTTATCGTAAACTAGGTTTCTGAGTATCAAATTCAGCGTAACCTTAGTGGTTTAGCTGTGAATTCATGAACTTATCATCAAGGACATTTCATATAGACTAGGTTTAGTCTATATATCATTATCATCATTATCATCATATTAGTTCATGCATGGTTTTGCATATTACATTAAACGTATAATTTTTATTAAATAAACGCTATCGCGTAAATAATTATTTTGAACAATTGATCCGATACTTCCAAAAATTATCTCGATATATTTTCATACTTATATTAAGATTATAAAAATAATATTATGAGTTTACCCAGTGTTTTAAATTTATTTTGTATATAAATTGTTATATTTATATAATTACGACGGTTTTCTTAAATATTACACGATAATTATTATTTCACTTAAATTTTGCAAGAAATGTATTTTTATAATTTTTATGACCTCAATATATTTTATCTTGACCCGTTAAAATTTATTTTTAGCTAACGCTACCCTAAATACTCAAATGTGTATACAAGTTATCACTTATCTTCAATTAACTTTACAAAATATTACATTATATATAATAATAATAAAATTTGTATTAGCAATGATTAATACCCCTTGTCGACACAAGGGGTGAGTCATTAGTTTGCAAAATATCTTACTCTCAGTAAATTGTATTATACTCATTAAACTACACATACAACTTAATATTCACAAGTGTAAAGATCAAAATCTCTTTCTCTCTTCTCTTGCAAACCGCCAACCATAAGGATCAAGGAGGATCATCAAAAAATTTCTAGTCAAGTTATATACAATCTAGTTACACTCTTGATTAAGGTTGTGAAATAAAAACCTTTGGTGATTAGGATAAAACCTTTGATCATAAACCTCATCAAGTTAACTAGTAAGCATCTCATATTCATTTTCATATTTCATATTTATTTTATATTCATTACATCATATTTGAGAAAAACATGCAAGACTCATGGATGTTTATACCACTTTTTCATTGTTTTTAAGAATTATATATATATATGTGTGTGTCATCCTATAATTATTCCTTGTAATATATCACTCTTAGTGATGTCTAGGAACCCATGACACCCTAAGAAGGTGTATGGTAGGATTAGAATAGCTTCGGAGTTGTTTTGAATGGGTTATAATAGGTTTGGCACGAGAAAAACTCATTTCGACATGTTTTCTAAAGGGTCTGTCCTTATTTTTGAAATCTGGAAATCTCGACAGTAGATAAAAATTTTGGCCTAGATATTTAGAAAATATACTTTAAAAACGAAACCGTGGCGCTTGAGCGGGTTAAAGCGGAGCTATAACGAAGAAGTTATGAATTTTTCAAGTTAGGCGGCGAAAACTATAAAATTTCGAAAATTCGAGCATATTACGTCTATTTTATGCGAGTCAAAAATGAGGTTTAGGCGTTATAAATTATTTCGACTTATCAAAATATATTAGTATACTTTGATCTATTAAAGACATATAAAGCGTGAAAAGCGGACTTATAACGATTAAATTATACACGTTTACACAAAGTTGTAACTTTATTATATAAGAAAAACTATTATATTTCTAATAGACAAGTATTACGGCAAACAAATGACCATGTTGAAGGTCGTTTTAACATTGATGTAGTACTTTTATAAAGTGATGTCTTCTAGTAAAGTAATTTCACCAAGCATATTCTCCAAAATGTCGACCGTTTGTCTAGCGGAGTTGTAATGAATTATATACGGTCACTCAAACTTGGCGAAAACCACCCTTAAACGATATTTTGGACTAAAGTACCATACTTAACCTATATTTTCTTTGTGATCGAGACCTCTAGGATGGAAACTTAAACACTAAAACTTTGAGATAATGATCGAGCTTCCTAAAACCGTTGAGTTTGTTTCTAACGCTCGGCGTGCACCATTTTCTGACTAGCTTTTAGAGGCCGTTTAGTCACTTTCATGGAAATTTCAACGACATTATTTTACGATGAAAAGTTATAATCTCTTAATAAATCACTAAATGATTATCGTCGGATATCATTTCAACATAAATACATGTAAGGTAATTTAAAATGGTCATGGCTAAAAGATTATTTTTAAACGAAAGGTATTATTTTCAAAAATTCATAAGTGGTATAAATATCATCCAATTGCATGCATAACATTACATCATAACTTATTACATATCATATCATTCATAATAGGTCGAGGTTAGAGATTCACGCTACATTTCGGTGTACTCACTTTTGTCTTCGCATCAATTCACCAAGTGAGTTTTCATAGCCCGTTGTACATGTTTATACTTATTTTCAAACTTACGGGAGAATACATTGCACATCATTTTATTACGATACCAAGTATATCAAATTCATTTACATTGCTTAAGTTACCTCATGCCAATTGAATGTCCCCATTATATAACATGAACCGTTAATTTCATAGAGCGAGGTGAGTGGATAGATCTATCGAGGTGACTCCTCCATCCGGGTTGGTGGATTCCAAGCGGTCAAACGGATGCATTTCATTTAATATCATTATTTGAGTTGTTTGGCAAACACTCTGTTGGGCGAACATCATGATCGATCTAGTTTGGTGTCATGGACTTATAGCAATTGTAACATTTTATGTGACATGATTGTCATACATGGTCTATACTTGTGTAGTCGTATAAATCATTTTCATAAACCTATGATTTCTCACCAACATTATTGTTGACCGTTTAGCAATGTATTTTCGGTAACTAAGACATTCGCATCATGGCACGAATAAAGAACCCTTATAGAGTCGCGGCGACGACGCGTCTCATTGTATATTATGGCATCTTTTAAACATCGTTTGGCTTGTAATAAAAATATTTTCCATAAACTTTATCAACTTTTGGGACCTATCTTGTAACTCGAGCGTTTCAAATAAATATCAAGCGATGTGTTTTTAAAGCGACACTTTAGGTCGTTCAATATAAGCTGTGATTGTGATGCTATGACGGTCAATCCCGTGAATTCAATTCACCGCAAAAACAGTAATTTGGGGTGTGACAGATTGGCATCTTAGCACCGGAGAAGATCTTGTTGAAGAGGCAAGTCGACGATCGACTCCTCGTCTCCCGACACCTCCATGCTTGATAGAATTTGGTCAAGCCCTCTTGCTTTGTTTCTTCCCATCTTCTGTAGTGCAAACTTCACTTCAGGTTGTCTAATCCTCGAGTAAAAGCACTCTGGCCTGAATTGAAGAGGTTAATACTAGAGTTAATTACATAAATTGTCCTTCTGGTTTGGTAGAAATTACGGATCTTGTCCTTATGGTTTTTTAGCGGGTCTCGTCTCTGTAGTTTACAATTTTTACGGATCTTGTCCCCATGTCTGACCCGATCTCAAAAAAGGACCTCCCTTACAGTTACTTCTAACGTGAGAGCTAACATTTACGATTAATTTATTTTTTAAATTTAATTTTAATTTTATTATAATAAATAAAAAAAAAAACTATTTTTATTTTTTAAATTTTAAAAAGTTAAAAATTATAATAAAAAAAAAAAAAAAAAAAAAAATTTAATTTTATTACTGTATAAAACGTACGAAACCGTATAAAAAAATTTATACGGTTTCGTCCGTTTTACGTTTCATTCGTTTTTATACGGTTTCGTTCGTTTTTATATGAAAATGTATGAAAACAACGTACAAAAATGTATGAAAATGTACAACAACGTTCATCTGTTTGGTTTCGTTCGTTTTTTTTACATTTTCATCCGTTTTTGTATGAAAATGTATGAAAACAACGTACAAAAATGTATGAAAACGTACAACAAGTTGTTGTACTTGTTTTCATACATTTTTGTACGTTGTTTTCATACATTTTTGTACATTGTTTTCATACATTTTCATACAAATATAAGCGAAACCGTATAAAATGAATGAAACGTATAAAATAGACGAAACCGTATAAAGCGTTTTTTATACACCTTGATCCGTTTATAATAAAAATTAAAAAGTTTTTTTTTTTTTTTTTTTATTTTAATTTTTTAAAAGAAAAACCGTTTTTATTAAATAAATATTATAATCAAATTAAAATTAATTTTTTAGTTTTATTATATTTTTTGATGTTTTTAAAGTTAAAATAAATTAAAAATAGTTTTTAATTTATTATAATAAAATTAAAATTAAATTTAAAAAAAAAAGTTTTTTTTTTAAAAAATTTAATCGTAATAAAATTAAAAAAAAATTGAATAATAAAATTAAAAAGAAAAAACTTTATTTTTTTTTAAAGAGTAAATTAGATAAATCGTCCATGTGGTTTGTATAACGATCGTTAAAACCAAAATACAATGTTAGCCCTCACGTTAGGGAGTAACTGCAAGGGAGGTCCTTTTTTGAGATCGGGTCAGACATGGGGACAAGATACCCGCTAAAAAAAACCATGAGGACAAGATCCGTAATTTCTACCAAACCATAAGGACGATTTATGTAATTAACTCTTAATACTATTATTTTTTCGAAAATTCATGTTTCTAATTCAGATTAGTAATTGTAATTTTTATATATTGAAACTAGTTATAATACCCGTGCACGCACGAGGTTTTGACAAAAAAAAATATTATGTACGAATACTGAATATTGTGTCTTTAAAGGTATTTGTATTTAATTATCTAGTTATAAGTTTCGTGCACGCACGAAGTTTACACATAAATCAAATTTATTTTAACATTTTAGTTCAGTATATACACATATAAGAATTTGCCCATGAAAATTATGATATAAGTACAACTAACACTTTTAAAACAACATATACAATGTATTTTTTAAGATATAAAGTATAAATGGTATAAAGTATAAGAGGGTATTTGTTTATAATCCAAAGTTATTAAAAAACATGTAGGCTTACAATATTACACTTAACTTTATAATTTTTTAAAATTCAACCACTAAAGTTTTATTAATTACTTCCTCTTTTTTTAAGTTTTTGTTTTCACAAATTTGACACTTATATTTTTATCTGTTTTTTTTATCAACCAAATTTATCCACCAAATTTATTAAAGTTTGACCAAAATCAATTTAATTTTGACTTTTATTAACCAATCAGATCACACGATTTTGCTTATGTGGCGAAACCGAGCTCTCCTATTGGCCCAATTGTTTTTTCAATAAGAATGAATTGACAAAATCACTCCGAAATAATGTAATTCCTTTATTATATAAAAGATTTTGTATTTTGCGTTTTTATTTATGGAATATGTATGTGATTTCGTATTGTTCATCGATCAAACGCACATTGCGATATTCTAATGAAAAGCGATATTATCATATTTTTGTTTAGATTATATACAAAGGTCCGTTATTCTCAAGCTTCTTCATAATACCACCCCTTTTCCGAACTCATCAAATTCAATAACCCTAAATCAGTCACTCATCTTGGAATCGATCGTTTCAAAACCCACGTTATCTTGACTCAGCAAAAAGACGAAACCCAGCTCAATGAAAAACATAATTTATTTTTATCTAATCTTTGACAAATCTGTAACATAAATAAGGTATTGATTTATTTTGATACAGATTGATTGATTTTTTTTCTTTTTTTTTTTTTTATGTAAATTCCCATATGGTTTTTGTTTATATGATATATAAATTTGATTATTTTTATTAAAAAAAAAATGAGTTCTTTATGTTTTGTTGTTTCAGCTTAATTTGATTGGATTTTTTTTTTTAAATTCCTTATCTGGATTTTATTAGATGATCATAGAATACAATATACTGTATATTTTTTTCCATCTAAATTTTAATTATTTTCTTCTTTTTCTGATTCAGGGGTGTTTTGACTAAATTTGAGTGCTGATGCTTGCTTTGTTGATGATTTCGAACAAAGTATCAGTGGAACTACATGCTTCTTGGCTTTAACTCCCCAGGAAATTTGTTGCTACATAAATGTGGGTTAGGGATATCTTTTAACTTTCTTGCATATACAGCATATACGCACGATCAAGGTGTTTTCAGTTTTAATCTAGAAGAAAGGTGTTGTAATGGATTCGAGGAAGCCTTGGGTAGGTACAAGGACATTTTACCCCATCCAAAGCTTGCAGGTTTTTAAATTTTCTATAGCATTTTCATCAATCCTGCTTACTATTTCAGTTTTAGCGTTCCTTCTGCATTCTTTTTTTGGTTGAATTATCTGTGTTGTTGCCACAGGTCCGACATCATTTGCCCGTCATTGAAAAGGCTATGACAATCGTTGAAGAAAGTAAAGGACAATATCACGTGTTGGTCATCATTGCCGATGGGCAGGTATATTTATCAGTTCATATATAAGATAATAAATTTGAAGTTAACGCTTTACTGTAAACATGTCTTTCATCTCTTTGACCACTATTGAACGGTATGTGTCACCGCATTTTGTTAATGTTAATCATATGACATGATTCTGTGAAACTGCATCATTCACAAAAATTGTCAACTAATTAGAATTGTCAATATAGCTTCAAATTCATTTGTTCACCATAGGCAGTAGGTCTTCTAAGTAATTACGAAATTGTCAATTGTCAATATAGCTTCAAGTGCAAAAATTGTCAAGTAATTAGAATTATATTGACAAGCTACGCTTTATTAGTTGAAAGAAAGTGGTTTCAGTTATTTGATGTCATTCTTATGAGAGCAACATAACCTTCCTGTGGCTGTAGTTAGTACTTGAACTTTTTATACTTCGTAATACTATTTTCTGTTTGGAATATGTTTTAAGGCTTAAATATTTTGTATGACCTATTTGTCTAAAGCACCGCTGTTTTGCAGGGTTGGTTTGATGAATATCGAGAATGGGTAACTGAAGCTGAGACAATGGTTTTGACACTTATTAACTTTGAGCTAAACGCAGCATCCATCTGCACATCTTACATCAATCCTTGACGAAGCATGTGGCGCACAGTCACCTACGTTGAGCCTTTCCAGTGAAGGGGTATAATGGCATTTCAGAATCTCAATCTTCTGGACGGATATAACCTTGCTCACACTTTTTTTGAAAGGCACAATTAGAAGGTAATATTTTGAAATTAATAATAATAATAATAATAATAATAATATCTGTATAGGGCCAGTTGCATAACTCCGTGGTTTTTATATTAGTATCGAATTTGTTTTTGTAGGATCTGTTAAAAATTACATTCAACAATTTTGAAAATAGTAGACGGGAAGACAAACCTTAAGATGTGCTCCTTTCAAGCTCCTTGGCTATTTGGTGACCTTGCTATCGAATCAACTAACCGTATGCAGGTAATGCTCTTTTCAATAGATGGTTGTTTATTAGAGTTGTAATCTTATTACATTTGCTCGATTTTTGTCTGGTATTACAGTATAAATGTATAAATACATAAGACTATAGTCTATAGGAGTTAAAAAATCATATTTAAGTTTACTGTCTAGCTGGTATCATCGTATCATATTCGAATTAGAGAGTTAATTTGCTTACAGTTGCATTTAGAACTTATGCTAATGAGGTCAATAAACTCTTTTGGCTAAGTCCTCCACCTAATAACCACTTCCAGTTATAAACTCTTTTAGCTAAGTTTGTTCAGGAAAAAACAAATTCAGAACTTCAGTTGCGAGTAGTGATAGATATAGATAATTAGAGTAAAAGATAGTAGGTTGGTAACAAATAGTTATTTTTTCTTTTAACTTCGGATGGATCGTGTTGTGGCGAATGTTAAGTAGATTTTGTTTCAGTGACTATTGACCCGAAAAAACTCAATAACCTTAAAATCATTGTTTGGATATTTTAGGAGAGGCATAAGCACTTAAGCTTGAACTCTAGCTTTTCAAAAAATCCCTATTATGTGTGTATGTGGTTATCGACATATGGTTAAACTATGTTGTTTCAAATTATTTTTCAGTAGGAACGCATCAGCATGAACCGTTTAGACTTAATAGTTTCTTGGGTTGTTTAGATGGGTAACATTATTATGTGGTTGTATTTTGGATTGGTATACAACAGATTTTTAGTTCAGTTCAGATAACCTACAAAGGGGTTAAATTTAAAAAAAAATTGATATTAGATTTATATCTTTGAGTTATACATAGTCTCCAATTTCAATTATGCTACTCTTTACAGCCTTTGACAGTCAATTATCAGCCTCAGCCTGCAATTTTTATTCTGCTTCTCATTCTTGACATTGCAAAAACATGCAGCAGCAGCAACAGCGGAGTCCAATGGTGAAAAACATCTCTTACTAAAGGAGGATAATATTGTTGCGACGGATGACATTAACGATTTGAAGCCCCCTGATAACAGAGTTCTAATCAAGGTTTGCACCTTTTTGGAATCTTCATGTTGGTGAATAAGATTCAATGCCTTAATTAATTAATACTTGACTACTGTTGTGTTTTGGGTTTCACAGATTTGAAGAGTTATCAAACATTAGAAATTCAAAGAGTTATGAAACAATCAACTGTACCCAAACAGTCACAACCCGCGGGTCACATTTTTTCCAAATCATTAACAACAGGTAAGTTAAGCTCAGGTTTCGGTTAACATTAACAGCCGACACGCCGCGGCCAGCAGAATACATTGCAAGTGAATGTTCTATTGAACCTGATGCTGTATTAACTCTATTTGTACAACAGCTTGAAAATCTTAAACATATCTTTGGTGCAACAAGTGGAGGAGTTCAGAATCTAAATCACAAGGTGAACCTTTTGTTTGGCTACCGAATACCAGACATCTGTAATATAATAATTAGTTTGTAACGTTGCCGCAAGACCAAAAGAAGAATCGACTACTTAAACTACCCATCAGTTTGTGAAATTACAAGTTACTTACATTGGACAGAAGGAAAAGGGGTACATAATCCGACTTCGTTATATTTGTATTTTTCTTGCGGTTTTATTATACTTTTGTTGCTCACGTGTTTTTTTTCTTCCAGTTTTGGATGAAGTCCGTGTCCTTTGACCAACCCACAAAGCTGTTTTTCAGGTTAAAGAATTAAAGTTTAATCAAGATTTTAAAGAGTTTTTTTTTTTTTTTTTTTTTTTAATCATGCCGTTAGACATGATTAACTTTAGTGTCAGAGGTGGATTTTATTAGTTTAGTGCTAACATCAGGTGAACGGGTTGCATTTGTATGGGTCGATCACAATTGTGCCGCTCTTTAATTTGTCTCATGTTGCAGTTTTTGCTGAAGGGTATCAATGGTTTCTTAGATGGACTTATACAAATTACTTACAGAAATTAATATTGCTACCGCAACGACAATGCCATAACAAGTACAGTTCCCTTTCTCTTTCATCGGGGGTTTCAAGATACATGTAAAACCATTCTCTTGGTACTCATTTTTTTGTATTCGCACACATTACCTTGATACACCAACAGAGGTGAATAGATATAGGAACATGCATATTGTACCAAGAACTACAAGCAAAGCAACGTGTTTTTATTTTGAACGACACAAGCAAAGAGATTTATACTAAGAGCACGTGGTATGATAACTCGAGTTAAGGACTTAAGGCTTAACTATGCGTTACGTCAACGTTATATCATCTTTAACATTTTAACAGTAACTAAAAAAAAACCTTTATCATAACTCAACCATAACTTACATCTTGAGCCCCACTTATCATAACTCAACTAAAAAAATCGAGTTAAGTCATAACTCAAGACATGGTGCGGTAACTTGCACCCTAACTAAGCCAAGTTAGACCATAACTTTGCGTTACCACAATATCTTGCACCTTAATACAACCCCTTAACTCAAGTACACGGTATGGTAACTTGTCGCTTAACGCGATTGAGTTAAGGTGTAACTCAACTTGTGAGTTACCATGCCACATGCTCAAAATTAAAACTGATTTTATTAGTGATTTTTGTATCTAATCCTTGTAAAACCATGATGCCCATCAGTTTTAATTTCACTGCTTTTTCATAATCTATGATTACACTTAGAGCAAGAGGTATCATAATCTTGTATTAAGATTTAACACACTGTCACGTCAATGTCACATCTGCTTTAACCTTTTCAACTTAACTTAAAAAAACACCTCTTATCATAACTTAACTTTAAATCACTTTAACTCACCTTTAAAAAAAAAACAAAACTTACGCGCGTTAGGGGTTAATGCACCACTTTAACGCACCATTAACTCGGGAGGACGGTGTGGTTAACGCACCTTAACGCTTGGCGAGTTAAGCCTTAACTCGGGTGCAAAGTTACCACACCGAGTGCTCTTATGTTATTTTAAACCATTTTGTTGCTACAACTTTAGGCTAAAGGAAGTGGTGGTGACGAATCACCACCGCCCTCATTTTTTTTTCTTCTCACTTCGATCGCTCTCTCTTATTTTTTACCCGTGTTGGTCACCTTCTATTAAAATACTTTATAAAAATATATCTTACTAAATATTCCACACAAACAAAAACAAATAAAACAACTCTATATGTAATTTTATTTATTAAAAGAAGCGTAACTGCGAATTTTACAAAAGAATGCGTGAAAAGAAATAAAGTCTCAAACGACAACTAAGTACCCTTTTGGTTTGTAGATGGGTTTAGGATTAGAATTATGATTTCGATTAGGATTTGGATTTTGATTTTGATTTGAATTTAATATAGGTTTAAATTAAATGAGCAAGAGATAAATTTAATAAAAAAAATATAATTTTATATTAAGAAATAAAGAAATAAGAGCATGTTTGGTAGAGAGAATTTCGAGATAAGAAATGAAATGGAGAATTAAATTCGAGAGAAATTGAATTGAATGAGAAATAAATTAAATTATATTGTTTAGTAATGCCGGAGAATTAAAATAATTTATAATCACGATTTTTTTTCCTTTTGAAAAACATATTTGAGCAACATTTTTTTCCAAAATATTTTGAGCACATGATGTTGTACACATAATTTGTTTACACAAAATTTATTAACAAAGTACATTTTTAATAAAATTATAATTTGAATAGGAAAAAAAATAAAAATAATAAAAATAAAACCCATTTTTCTAAATTCTCCACTAAAATAATGAAAATGGAGGTTAACCAAATTACACTACCATTTCTCTCTAACTCTCTGAAGTTCATCGATTCAAATGCCACAAGTCATCATAAACATGTCATATAAATCTTCATTAAAGATGATTTATGTAACCAAATAGTCTTGGCATACACAAACTATCTTTAAAAGCAGTTATGTATGTTGGAATGTGGAAGTTGGATTAGCATAAAACGGCTAAAGGTGTGTGAGCCTATTGAGAGCACACACTTTAAACACTAGGATACGTTTGCATATAAGCTCAAATTTGACCGGTTTGACCGAGATAAACTAGACCGAAATAATCTTATCCTAAGTCAATATGGCGGTTCATTGAAGAGTTTTGGGAGGGTAGTTTTCGATCTATGTATTTTGAATAAGGAATGTTTGTGAGTTGGCTTGAAGGTCAAGTTGAAGCCCATTATAAGCTAGATTTTGGAGGCTATATAAACACCCATAACCTAGCTATAGGCGACACACATTATCATCTACGTGAAACACACTTAAATGTCACCACCTTTTCCAACCGATCGAGAACCCTAAACTCGATCTAGGGTTTCGACTTTGGTTTTCACTTTAAACCTAAAACTTGCATCGTTAGATTAAAGGAGTTGTTCTTAGGTTTACTAGGTTGTGTTATTGGGTTTCCTGGTCAAAGCAGAAGCCAAAAGGGTGTGTTCGTTTTGCTACAGTCTCGAGCAGAAAAGAAGCAAAGCATATCGGGTCTATTTACCTGATATCGGACGAGCTTGGATTTTGTTCTTGGGTGTTCCTAGTTCTCGGATAACACAGCAGCTTGGGCAGTTTTGTTTGATCCGATTCATTGAGCAATAACAAAGCTTGTTAGGTTTACGTGATACGACTAGCAATTCGGGCGTATTCGGTTTAACGTGTTTGTGTGAGCACTCGTAGAGGTTTTTGTGTTAATCACTTAGTTTCTTGTTTTAATTGCGGGTGACTACGAGGGTTAGTTTTCTTGTTTCCCTTTTATTTTAGTTTGTTTATTATATGTGTTAATTGTAATCGCTTTAACTAGATCCATTATCTGTTGCGTACTCGTAGTTAATGGTTAACTTAGATTCTTTAATCCCAACAGTGGCATCACGAGTCAACTCGTTTTTGTGATTATGGGTTACACGTTTTATTAAACACGCGAAAAGGCTGCATGAAATCTAGCTTAGTTATTTCTTTTATTTTTGTTTTGACAACTATAACGCAATACTTGTCATTAGTTAATAAAAAAATACTTAGACACAAATTAAATTAAATTAATGGTTAATTAGATACATAAAATTGCAATATTAAAGGTTAATTAGTTTGTCATGATTAGTTTTATGTATGTATTCCGGCCATAAGACCCACTCAATTGCTTTTTGTGATGTATGGGGCGATCTAGGTATTCCACCTAGTGACGGTCTTATGGTTATCCTTTTGGGGAAGACTCGTGAGAGAATTCGGATCAATATGTGTTTATTAATGTCTTTGTTTATGTTTGTGATTCCTTATGTGCATAATTGTTACATGTTTTACACACCTAATTGCATGCAATATGGAATAATACATATCGAAAACATTACATTAATAATGGTCTTAATTTACAGCCCTAAATATCATGTTCATTGTGACCTGCTATTTGATTCGTGAAAAATTGTTTTTGTAAAATTAAGTGACCTAATTATTGAAACAAGTTTTTCTTGAAATTAAAAACTGTATGCTATGGACACTTGGGATGTACGGCTCACCCACTAGAACAAACTGTAAGGGGGGTTTAAGGCGGTGCGCACAGTCAACCTAAAGGATTTCCCGTTACTGCTTCGCGCTGACCTGGTCCTCCACCTCCTTGCGAGTTTGATTGGAGCTACCGTGAACCATGATGATCACTACAGTGTCATTACTAAAAGTTTTTAAAATAAGTGTTAAAAAGTTGTTTTGCATGCTTCTTTGTACACAATTTTCCCACATTTATGTGTATACCCTATGTGAAAATTTTAAGTCTATGCCAGCCAACCAAGAACATGTGCATTTGGCTTGACCTCTTTGGTCAGACCTTAGGGCCATTCCAACCCATGGCGAATTTTGCTCATCGGTCAGACTTTTGACGATATTCGCATGTTCTTATTTGGTCGACTTATTTCGGTATGCTTGGTCGGACCTTGAACCCGAGGCATAAGATGAGACTAAACATTCTCTTGACATTATTACTTTTATACTAATGCCTTGATCGGTCTCATAAGTCTAAGAGTTGCATTTATGCAATTAACGCTCGTCGCTTACCTCTTCCCTACTTGTTTACACATTGGTCAGACCTTTGGTAATAAGTGGGAGGTCAAGATAGATCTTAGTCTTATTAGTATATAATTGGGTAGTTAATTCTATTAAGAAGTTAATTATCGAAAATACTAATTATTTGAACTTTTCTAAATATAAGATGACTACCTCAGTCGGAAACAATTCGGTACTCAGGAGTTTCTTTGAGAAACAAAAACTCACTAGACCTAACTTCATTGACTGGTATCGCGAGCTTCGTGTTATCTTGTTAGCTGAAGATAAGGAAAACTACTTAGAGCATCCCATTCCTGTTGCACCTGTTGCAGCTCCTGGTCACCAAGTCCCTCCCGAGGCTCTTGCAGCCTACACTGCTTGGGTCAAGGGATCTAAGGACATTGTTGCCTTTATGCTTATGACCATGGAGTTAGAGATCCAATGAAATCTAACTCACCTTGGTGCATATGACATGCTACAAGAGCTGAAGTCTATGTTTGCTCAACAGGCAGAACAAGAACTTCTTCAAACCGCGAGAAAATTTCACGCGTGCAAGCCAGAAGAAGGTCAATCTGTAAGCTCATATGTTCTTAAGATGAAGAGCTACATTGACAAATTGGAGCGTCTCGGTCATCCCGTCACTTTGAACTATGGAGTTAGTCTGATCTTGATTGGTCTTTCTAAAGAGTATGACACCTTTGTGCAGAACTATAATATGCACAACATGGGGAAGACTTTGAATGAACTACATGCTATGCTTAAACAACATGAGCAGACGCTACCCAAGAAAGATATTGCACCTGCACTCCATCATATACGTGCGGGAAAGGTCCAGAAAAACCATGGGAAAAAATCATTTAAAATGCTAAGGGAATCAAGGGAAAGGTAAGTACAAGTTGGCTTATGCTCCGAGCATAAACCACCTTATGCCCCAAGCCTAAGATTCCTCCACCACCCAAGAAGGATAATCATGCTAAGGATGCGACACTGTCACCAATGTGGTAAAGAGGTCATTGGAGAAGGAACATCCGTGTATCTCGTCGAGTTGATGAAAAGAAGAAGTTATCTTTAGAGCTAACACTTGGTACTTTCACCATAGAACTATATTCTTTTCCTAATACATCTTGGGTTTATGACACGGGTTGTGGTACTCATATATGTAATACTATTCAGGGTCTCAGGGGAAGTAGGAAGCTGAATCCAGAAGCTTTATGTCTGTACGTGGGCAATGGTCAACGGGCAGGAGTTGAAGCTATTGGCATTTTTCATTTATGTCTCCCTAGTGGATTAGTGGTTGTTTTGAACAATTATCATTATGCTCCCTCTATTACTAGAGTAATTATTTTAGTTTCTTGTTTGTTTGACGATTGTTTTTTTAATCGTTTTAAATCGAATAATTCAATTTCAGTTTCTAGGAATAGTGTTGTTTATTTTAGTGCTATCCCAAGGGATGATATTTATGAAATTGATATGTTTTGTTATAAAAAATTATAGTTCTATGTTTGCTATTAGCAATAAAAGAGCAAAGTCTACCTTGGACTCTACTCTCTTGTGTAATCGTCGTCTTGGACACATTAGCAAGAAAGCATGGAGAAGTTGCAACATGATGGACTTCTCAACTCAATTGACATTAAGTCATTTAAAAAGTGTGTTTCATGCATGTCTGGTAAGATGGCAAGAAAAACCTATTCACATCAAGTGGAAAGGGCTAAGGATCTACTTGGACTAATACACACCGATGTATGTGGCCCATTTAGAACTGTGTATAAACAAGGGGCAAGTTATTTTGTCACTTTTATTGATGACTATAGTCGGTATGGTTATGTTTGCTTGTTGTAACATAAACATGAAGTGTTTGAAACATTTAAGGTGTTTCAAAGGAAGTAGAAAACCAACTCGGAAGATCATTAAGTCACTATGCTACGATCATGGAGGTGAATATATGAGTCAAGAGTTTTTGGATCATCTTAAGGAGCGTGGGATTATTTCCCATCGAACTCCTCCTTATACACAACAACATAATGGTGTGTCTGAGAGGAAAAATCGAACACTGCTAAGCATGGTTCACTCCATGATGAGTCAAACTACTCTTCCAAAGTCCTTTTGGAATTATGTCGTTGAGTATGCTGCACGCATTCTCAACATGGTTCCAACTAAGACGGTTGATAAGACACCATACGAGGTATGACATGGGCAAGCCCCTAAGTTGTCTTACTTAAAAGTTTGGGGTTGTAAGGCACTTGTTAAGCGTGATACACTTACCAAACCTGACAAACTTAAACCCAAATCCATTAAGTGTATCTTCGTAGGATACCCAAAGGAAACAATGGGTTATTCTTTCTACCTTCCATCAGAGAACAAACTTATTGTTGCTCAAAATGTTGAGTTCTTTGAGAATAATCTCTTGGATCAAGAAGCAAGTGAGAGTCTAGAAGATCTTGAAATTATTCAAGATGAATATACAAATCCTTGTGTAGACACCAGCTTAGGTCATGGTGAGGATGATCAAGAAATTGATGAACCTCAAAGTGATATCAATCCCATTCGTAAGTCCACTAGGACACGTCGTGCTCCAGATCGGATGTGCTTATACATCGATACTGAGGAACATGAGTTAGGGGATCTTGGTGAACCCAATAACTATAAAGCTGCATTGTTGGATCCTGAATCCAAGAAATGGCTTGATCCGATGAATGTGATAATGCAATCCATGAAAGATAATGAAGTATGGGAATTAGTTGAGCTTCCTTCTAAGCGTAAAGCAGTTGGTAGCAAATCAAGGTTTTAAGATCGGGATCCTACTTAGGATCATTTTGTCTTTGTAAGATCGTGATCGTAAAATCGGATCGAGATCTTAAGATCCTACTACAACGTCATTTTCTAATAGTCTTTGTAATATTATTCAAATCTACAAATTACTATATATTATAAATAAAAAATTATATGAATGTTTTATGTAAACATTGTCCTAAATTATGAATATTGAATATTTAGGAAGAATCACATATTGTTTTCTTAATTTTATTATAAGATAACCCATAACTTTGTGGTTTTTTAGTTTGTGGTTCGAGAAACGTAAGATCGGATCGGATAAGATCTTAATATCATACGGTTAAGATAGGGATCCTGTAAGATCTTAAGCTTTTTAAGATCTTACGTAGGATCCGGATCATTTTTGCTTTGTAGAATCGTAAAATCGCAAGATCCTAACGCTGCGTTCGAGTTTTATTTTTGAAAGAAGAGAAAGAAGTGGGTAGAAAATAAAATAAATTTGTGTTCGAGTTTTTAGGAGAGAGAGAAAGAAGAGGAGAGTAATTTAAGATAAGCTTTCTACAAAACTTTCTCTCCAAAAGTGGGATGATTTGAGAGAAGTTATATTAGGAAGCTTTAAATAAATAAAGTTACTTAAATGACCTAATATAAAACATAACTTTTATATATAACCAAGGGTATAATTGTAAAATCATCTCATTATCTCATCTTTTCTCTCCTAACTCGGGAACATGATATAAAAAAATTAATTTCATTCCTCTCCTCTTCTTTTCTGCCCATTTTTAACTATTCTCTTCTTTTCTTTCATTTAAAAAACTTGGGAACAGAGCGTAAGATCAGGATCGAGATCCTGACAACTATGTAGCAAATGGCTCTTAAAAAGAAGACTGGCATGGATGGTGCAGTACACACCTTTAAATCTCGTCTCGTAGCAAATGGCTTTACTAAAACCCTCTTGGGTTGATTATGAAGAGACATTTGCATGTTGCAGACATTAGAGCTATAAGGATTCTCATAACCATAACTGCATTCTATGACTATGAGATTTGTCAAATGGATGTTAAAACTGCCTTCCTCAATGGACATCTTTCTGAAGAAGTCTATATGGTGCAACCTGAAGGTTTTGTTAATCCTAAATATCCTAACCGAGTATGCAAGGTCAAGCGTTCTATTTATGGACTTAAGCAAGCATCTAGGCAATGGAATAAACATTTTGATGATGAGATTAAGAAATTTGGTTTCACTCAGAATCAATATGAGCCATGTGTATATCAGAAAGCTAGTGGGAGTTATGCAACTTTCCTAATTCTATATGTTGATGACATATTACTCATGGGAAACAATATTTCAATGTTATAAGATGTACAATTCTATTTTTGAAAATTATTTGCCATGAAAGATCTAGGAGAAGCTGCATATATTCTTGGAATCAAGATCTACAGAGATAGATCAAGACGATTAATTGGTTTATGTCAAAGTGCTTACATTGAGAAAATCTTGAAAAGATTTCTCATGGAGAATTCCAAACGAGGAACTATCCCAATGCAAGATGAGCCTAAGTTGAGTAAATCACAAGGTGCTGAGACATATGCTGATAAAGAGCGCATGCAAAGAGTTCCCTACGCTTCGGCTATAGGATCAATTATGTATGCTGTGATATGAACTCGTCCTGATGTTGCGTTCGCTCAGAACATGACAAGCCGATTTCAACAGAATCCAGGTGAAATTTACTGGACTGCTGTTAAGAATATTCTTAAGTGTTTAAGCAATACTAAGGATATGTTTATGGTTTACATAGGTGATACGAAACCAGAGCTCAGGGTTTCTTGCTATCGATCTTGGATATCGGCAGATGCTGATGACCTAAACTCTCATACTGGACATGTATTCATTTTAAATGGAGGTGTTGTTGATTGGAAAATCACAAAGCATAATATTTCTGCAACTTCATCTACAGAAGTTGAGTATATAGCTGCTAATAATGCATCTAAAGAGGCTGTATGGATTCAAAAATTCATTTATGGGCTTGGCATTGTTCCCACAATTGAATAACCCATGAATATGTATTGTGATAATACAAGAGACATTACTATAGCTAATGAAAGTGGAATCACCAAGGGTGCTAGACATTACCGCGTGAAAGTTCATTATCTTCGAGAAACCATTGAAATGGGTGACGTGAAGATATTAAAGGTTCACACAGATGGCAACCTAGCTGATCCATTTACGAAGGCTTTAGCATATCCTAAGCATTATAAATTGACTAGGGGTATTGGTTTGATACCAGCTAGTAGTCTCATGTAAATATGTATGTAATTAGTATTTGGATAATTTGGAATTGTAAGATAGTTTTACTTTATGATAAATAAAGATACGAGGTATTTGTTATTTTATTCATATAATTTGTTATTCCATATTTGCATGTTTATTTCATGAAATGATTTTATCATTCTAAATATGCCCATTGTCAGTTAACAATATGGAAATATTGTTATGCAAGGCAAATGTGAGTGTTGGTTATATTCTATGAGAATGTGGATTGTTCCCTCCAAACTCATGTGTATTCACAAGGGATGCATATTGGATATCCCAACTTTCAAACATTTACTTTTGGATCCTTGTCATAAGTAAAATGTTGAAATGGTTTGTTAAGTCATCCTGAGACTTGAGATACAAGCAAGTTCTGTTATGTGTGGATATCACTTTTGTAAGTATATGCCAAACGCTGTCCTAAATAAGGTAGTTATAAAAGCTATATTTTAGAGTGATGTGAAGCAGCATCCACAGCACTTGTAGTCAACAAAGGATTTGTTACTCCACTTGATATGTGCAGAAAGATACCATGGGCCCTCTCCATAATTAATCAGATAATTATTTGGCCAAACCCAAAGGGTAATGCAAGATGATTCTTGATTAGATTTGGTATCTCTGAATTAAATTCTATAACGAGAATCTAAATGGTTAAACTATATGGAATGAGTTAGGATACATCTCCATGGTTTAACGGTATCTATAACAAAGGATGATAAAAGCAAGATATAAATGACGATGCTACTGAGAATGATTTATGAAACTATATCTCAGACACCTTTAGTTAAATAGCGAGTGAGAGCATTGCTAGACTTTTTCGTCGTTGGTATTTGTGCTATCTGCTACTCCAACTCCCAAGTGGGAGCTATTGGAATGTGGAATTTGGATTAGCATAACATGGCTAAAGGTGTGTGAGCCTATTCGGGGCACACACTTTAAGCACTAGGATACGTTTGCGTATAAGCTCAAATTTTACCCGAGATAAACTAGACCCGGAATACTCTTATCCTAAGTCAATATGGCTGGTTCATTGAAGGATTTTAGGAGGGTAGTTTCCGGTCTATGTATTTTGAATAAGGATTGTTTGCGAATTGGCTTAAAGGTCAAGTTGAAGCCCATTATAAGCTAGGGTTTGGAGGCTATATAATGTAACACCCCGAAAACACGGTCTAGCGGAAGCATACGAGCCATTGGGTGCAACTATCTTGGTATCACAAATAAGGTACAAAGAATGGTTTTTATTCCATTTATTTAAAATAAGATTCATTAATTGAAAACCATAAGTTTACATTAATGAAAGTAGTGCAGAAATAGGCCCAAAACATAATTAAAGCGGTCCCGTTTATTCATTAGAGTTGCCTATGACCATGCCCCTTGCCAAGCATCTTCCAATAGTGAGCTATCGCATTAAACCTGAGAACACATGCTAAAAGGTCAGCTTACGCTGGTGAGTTCATAGAGTTTAGTTACAAAATGTAGTAGTGGATCTGATAGAGTTTAATTGCTACATGCGACTAAGGCTAATAGATAATAAACATACCAACCAATAATCAATCAATCCATAATCAATCCATTCAATAATCAATCCAATATGTGTGAGATCTCAATGCAAGGCCATGAACGACTCTAGCCAACACAGTCGTAGCAAGGCCTAAAACACAAGCTACCCTGGACTAGGTCGGTCCATTCTTAGCTAGGCATCGTGTTATAACATAGAGATGCTACCCTAGTCTAAGTCAACAAATGTCGCATGTCTAACCTTTCCTAGTCAACACATTAGCAATTCAAAATAATAGTGGCAGATCCAAGAAATAGTTTGCATTCACATAAACACGTAAAATGTTCAATCACCAAATCAAATATACCAAACAACAGTCATTCCAAATAATATTCACATATCCAGTTATAATTTGTTAAAAGCAGCATGTATTCTCCCCCAAAATAGTTATAAAAACCTTTGAAAAGAGGGGTTATAAAACTCACCTTAGCCACAACAATGCACTATTCACTATTGAGACGACTGGCATCTAAAGCTAATCTCTACGACATCCGGATGAATGTACGATGAGTACAATAGAATAGAAACGACACAATCTAATGCGTATCGATTATCTTAAAATCTGACTCATATGATAAAGAAGTCAATAAAAAGTAATGTGTCATAGTTTTCGTGGATTATTCATGTCGTTACCTTCAAAAGTCCATTATCGTCCTCAAAGTTTATAATTAATATCTCAAAAGTTTAGTTTTAACGTTTCGTGTGGTGGTAATAAACATAGACGCGACGCACAACTCACGCGAAAGAAGAGAAGCGTCGACATAGTCGAGACATATTAACTAGAACGCACACCAAAAGTAAAAGACATCGACCAATGTCGAGAAATACCGACAATTCTCAAGCTAGTCAAAGACTAGGAAATGACAACAACCATTTATGAAATATAAATAGACTAACCTTCGATAGTTTTCCCGTAATCCCAAACGTTCATATTTAATGTAAAGATAAGTTTCCATATCGCTTGATTAATAAGGATTTCATATCCGCTATCCGTAATTATACAAGTTTATAATAAAGTACATCGTATAAAGCACACTATTTAGTATTTTATAAGTGACACGTTTGTTTATTCATGTTCCCAAACCATTACGACTTTAATGAGTTGACTCATCCAAAATAACCGTTTTCAACAAGTTTATAGAATCTAATCATGTATTTACAAAATGTGAGTTATTATCGTAGTAAATAAAGGTTTATAATTAAATAAAACCATATTCGTCAACAATATATATAGTAATATATTTCATTATCGGTTAAAATGTGAAAACATAATATTTAGGCTTATCGCAAAATGAATATATTAAACTCATTCCTGAGTCTAACATATTGTAGTTGGTTAATTCAAAGCGTTTAATATAATTCAACTTACAACCAATATAACTCGAGTATCGAATGTTACTTCAAATCTCTAAACCGTGTTAAACCCTATAACGATATCGTAATACTCGATACTAAATATATATCACGTTTCTAGTTCTAAAATTTACTACTCCGTTATACAAGCAACTTGTTCATTGTTAATTCATATTCAATATTGTTTACTCCGATAGCTCTATTCCGGTATCGTCTTGTAATTAGTTCGATACAATATCAAGTCGTTAAGTTTATCTTTTACAAGTTAGTCGTTGACCTATACCATTAACCATTTATTAGTTTTCGATGTTGATATATAATTAACTAATTACGTTTTTCCCATTTATTCCGTTGTCTATACCATTAGCCGCTCACTAGTTTCGATGTCCTTGATTAGTAACCCCTTTACAACACATCAACCAACGTTTACTTCAAACCATGACATAATTAAAGAATATCCGTGATTCCAAACGATTTATACGATTACTAGTTAACCCATTTAGACCCGTTAACCTAAAGTTTTACCAACACTAATGTTTAGCAACTTATTAAACCCACTAATGACTCATCATTGTTACACTAATGTTACACTCATTTTCCATTGATTAATGAAATATTGTTACACTAATATAATTATTACTACACTTGTTGAACTCATCCTTATTATTATTAATCGTTTGTTATACTAATGATAAGTCATTCTCCACTAACGTTTTTATGGCGATAAAGACTCGACTCATGCGCAACCATGGAACCAAAGTAACATTCAACCCACAAAACCAAACGATAGATTCAAGTAAAAAAGAGATAACCTTAATCTATACGAGTTTGACACCAAAATTTGACTTATTGACCGGGTACACAAACGTATCATTCAAAATCTGGGATCCGAACAAGTTTTACCAACCCTAGATGGGTTTGACCCATGCGGGTTGACGAATCAACGAGTCACGGTTCGACTCATCGAGTCAACACGAAAATGTATCTCATCTTGTTGCAACAAGTTCGGTCCCAACCCGAGACACCCAACACCCTCAAATGGGTCTAACGCAACATACACGAACCCAACTCCTAATCAAAGCGACTTCTAAAGTTGTCTTACGGATTAACCACACGAAACACAAGCCAAGAGTTTTAATTAGTTTTACCCATATCTCAAAATATTTCAATTTGTTTTATACTTGTTACCAAGCAGTTAAATAAGCGACATTGATATATCAATCGATTCAAGATAAAAAATAAAACAATATCAAGCGGTCGCATTTACGAGAGAAGAAGAATATAAGCGAGGGTCGTGGCGTGTAGGATCATGTATTTTATGTTGTTTAGATGATTCGGGTGGTCTAGGTAGACGATTAAACAAGATAGCCATTTTAGAGAGATGAAGAGAGGAGAGGGTGTTTTCTAGAGAGAGAAATAAACAAATGTAAGGTTAGATTAATGAGGAAGCACCACCCTTCCCTTAGTGGGAAGGGTATTTATACTTACAAACTAAACGCCCTCCTGTCGGGCTGTGGATCAGGCATACCGTGGGTAAAGACCTGTCCTTCCTCCACGGTGTTGCTCTAAACTATACTATGCTAATAACTAACTAATAAACAAGTAAATAACGATATGTCTACGAGCTAACTTATGCTAGATTATATTTGGGGTGACCGACTCTTCACTATGGAATTTCTAATTCCTCACAATCTCCCCCTAAGGGAGGTCACCCCATGTATTACATTTCGAATCCTAGCATTCTATTAAATCTTCAGTCTTGAGCTCGTAGACTTTAATTCTTCAACTTCCGCATCTTTGTGCTTTAGCAGTGATACTTCAAAGTCCGATTATTTTATACTTTTAGTGAAGGCCTTTAACTGATCCACATCTTTGATGATCTTTGAGCTTTCTTTGAGATCATCAGCCACAACAAATCTCTGGATCACCCTTTGTTGTGTTGCCTTCATGTGATGTTGTGACTTTAGGACCGACATGCTCACACTTTCTGGATCATGACATCTTTCCATCGAGTAGCGGAAGCTTTCTTTGGTTCATGATATTTGCGGACGTAGTAGAAGCATAGTATAAAAATATCGAGCCGGGTTATGTAGATATGCACTAGTCATGATTTCTTCAATTAAGTGTGGATGATGTGAGCATGCGGCTTTGGATTGACTTCTCAATTCTAATCATTTGCAACCGTCAAATGTACTTGCAAACAACAGTTAGCAATAAAACACACGAAAGTGTCTTTGATCACTTCGTTAAATTGAGGTACACGGCCCACGGTTCCCGTTGATCGATACAATCTTTTGTGATCGGTATAATTCGAAGAATCTCCTTGACAAGGTTTCGCAATTGTTCTAGTTGTTCTCAAACCGAGCGTCTCAAAGAAGACAACACGGAGTTAGTGAACCGATGAATTGAGATTCAGCGATTGATGAAAATTGATTTGAAAACAATCGCGTATTGCTTGAAGAAAGAGTTTTGCAATACGACGAAGGTTTTATGAGAAAGATCAATTTTCAATCAAAAATACTTTTGTATTTGAGAACATTAGTACACATTCGATGTGCTAGAAAAGAAGAGATTCGCACATCGAGCGGTTTTCCAAAAGTATTTTCAATCGAGATACTTTTGTGTTTGAAAATAATACACATTCGATGTGCTAGAGAAAAGAAGATTTGCACATTGAGCGGTTTTCCAAAAGTATTCGTCAATTCATTTCTGGACCAAGGTTGATTCACGAATGAATCGCCCCATTGTTTCTATCCGTTGTCACAAGCTTGATCTTTGCAAGATCTCACATGTCACCCACCAAGAGCTTGTTTGATGTTGGCTCTAGAAGGATTTCCATCTTCATCGTGAATACTTTACATATCACTCGGATGTTACGGCAATACCGCAAGGATAATCGTGGGACTCTCAATATATACTTACTTTCCACATTGTGTGAAAGCAACAAGTCTTCATTATTTTGTGTCCTAATAAGATTTTGTGGATGATATCTTGGCTCTAGACTCAATTGTGCACATTTGGTTCCTATCTGGGAGACTAGGGAGAGGGTCTCCTTCTTCAATATCAACAATCTCTAAGAAAGTCGATAGATTATGTAGGTTCCTGTGAGAATGAAACAAGTCCTTTTAAGAGGAACTTGAGTAGCTTGGGAAGTTAGGTGCGGTCGTCCTTGGGTCCATGATGTCTTGTCTTCAATACGGTGTTACCTTAGTAGACACGGTAGCATATGTATTGAACTGGTTTACGCCCTAAGGTTGAATTATTGGAGGGCTATTTCTTTTCACCCTTTTCACATTCAATTCTTTTCATTCTTCAACCCTTGATTGCTTACCTAGACTTCATAACTAGAACCTTGTTGGGTTTATTCGGTTCTAGCTCTATCTCGATCCGCACTCTTCCATTTCTCACTTTTCTCCTTTTTCATCATACCTAAGGACTTCACTATCTAGTGGATTGTCCTGGGTAGATCCCTCCGATTCTGGCGGGATCGTGGGAACGAATACCTAACCTAACCATCCTTATAACACCATGCATAAAGTAAATTGGTCGGTCGTTTGGTATTGTTCTTTCCTTCTTGAAACCAATTGAAAAATCATTTGGAAAATCAATCAAGGTACTTGTGATATAATATCAAAGCCTTTTGTACCTTAATTGTTTTGATCATTTAGAAATGCTCCCCCTCAACATGTGCATATGATTTTGAAATTGTTTAGCACATGGAGGCAAGAGTTCTTAGAAATGTATTCTTGATCACAATTCCGTGAAAAGCCATTTGAATTTATTTGGTAAATTCTCCCCTCAATATGCGTAGGATATTTGAAATCCTTTTATCACATAGAGGAAAGAGTTCTTTTGAAGTACATCCACGATCACAAAACCCATTAAGAAACCATTTAGAAAATCAATCAAGGTACATTATGTTAAAACATAAAAATCTTTGTACCTTGAAAGTTTATTTTCTTTTGAAATGCTCCCCTCAATATGTGCTTGAGATTGAAAGCGTTTAGCACATATGGAGAGCGACTGCACTTTGAATCAAATCGATCATCATTTATCGATTTCATAATTAAATCACAAATTCTCTCCCGATCAAAATATCAAACCCTTTGAGATTTTGGATCCCAAGTGATTTAATAAGGTTTAGATACCATGGGATAATATGTGGCCTTGTTTAAATACTCTTCTGGTTTTAGGTTAAATGCTCCTCCACAAACATGTGCATTATGTATTTGAAATATTTTGGCACATGAAGGAAGGAGTGCTTTTGAAACAATCACCCTTTAAAACCGATTTGAGATTTAAATCACGATCTCTCCCCCGATCAAAAATTTCAAACCTTTTGAGATTTGTGATCCCAATTGATTTTAATTATTTAGAAAATTTTGGGGAAAGACGTGGCTTAGTTTAATTTCGAAAAATGACTGAAATGGACCAATTTAAGACATTAAAGATTGTTAGTGTCAGGTATGATATTTTTAAGATATCTCTAAGTAAAATAAAACAATTTTACAATCAAACAAGAACATAAAAAATTTCATTTTTAAAGATCTTTGAGTTTTAAAGAAAATCATACCATGACATAACATTAAATCTTTAGATCACCACTTTATTACGTCTAAACCGGACTTTTATGAAGAAATATCGTTTTAAAATATATTATTTTAAATCACTCTCCCCTCAATCGATGACCGTAGTCGTTGATTGAGTGACTTAAGATTTTGATAAAATGAAGTCCGGTGATTTCCAAAATTTAGTCAATTTATTTTCAAAACAATATTTATCCATTTTCAAAAACAATTATATCAATTTTTTGAAAATGGTATTATTCACTACTTGTCTGCATAAAGGTACGTTAGGTGGTTGCCGCTTTTGTTGTTGTTCTTTGAAGGTTGAAGAAAACCGTCTGGCGATGCGTGAGACCTCGAAGTTGCATCTATCATGCCAACTATCCATGGAAAGATCGATTAAGCTCCGTTTCTTATTTTGTCGACTCAAGATATAGTTACCCTTTCCTTTCGGCATCCAATCATCTTCATTTGTAGGATCCGGATCGGGAACAATCTTATGAACCATCTTATCTGCATATGTTAGTGGACATACATACAGATATATGGTGGTCGACAACACCCAAACAACAATCGACTAGTACAAGTCAATTCAACATATCAATCAGATCATGTAAAGCATGGGAATTATGTGTTTATCACACTCTAATCATCTAATTATAACAATCATATCCTAAAGTCCTATTCCTTCGACATAGGAAAATATCATTTTTAGTTAAGCACGTAGGATAATTAGATAAGACCGATAGATGATACAAATTTGAAAACATTCTTCCCCCTCAATCAATGACTCATTTCATAAAAAGTTTTAACCAAGTGAAGTCATTGATTGAGTTTTCATTTTTACGAAAACTACGAATCGATTGATTTACAAGCAACTCATTAACCACCATTTTGAAAACAACAAATATTTTTCGAAGAATTTATAGAAGGAAAAATATTTGAGTAAAACAATGATCCTTCGACATACTTTCCTCAATTAGTTTTAGGATAAGTGCGAAATATTTATGAAAATAGGTTTAGCGCATCACTTTCCTTCTTTAAAGAGCGGGTTGCTATCGAAATAATAGCAAACCATGGTTTTAGCACAGGTTCTGATCGAAATAGCGCAAGCCATAGTTAGAGACAGACATGTTTAGAAAAGAATATTTACACCTTTCGCTCGAACTTCATCTATGGTCTCGTGCCATTGTTGAATGACATTTCTAAGACCGTAGATGTTATCGATGCCGAAGACATGTCTTGAGAAAACATATTTTGGTATTTTTATTTCAAATTTTCGATTTTATGGGTTTTGTTGGTTTTATATTTTGTATTTGGTTTTTGATAAATATTTGAGATAGTTTTAGATGATATAGTTTAAGAAGATGATGATACAGTACAGAGATAAGGATATCGAGCGATGACGTCGTAGAAGATAGAATTTGCCATATCTTAAACTTTCACCACCAAAGCTTCCGAGGCTCGAATAGAAGATAGAACATGAGCCTTTGAGAAAGAGACTTTGGCGCTTCCCCAAACCGAAAATCCTTTAGTGAGCGAGAATCAAAGCTTTCTTTCAAGCTTCCCTTAGCGGTGCACAAAGAAGCACACCATTATCATCGATTTTTTGCTCCTTTTAAGAATGATCATTGATTCTTCGTTCGAGGTTATATCATCCAATAGAGCGACAACGTATCATCCCACGCTTGAATGACTCTTCTCAAATTCCTTTTCCCTTTGAAGTGCAAGCGATCCATTCCAAAGGTGTCAAGAGAACAATTCCCCAAGTAGTTGAATTGATGCGGTCGGTCTCTTTGTATAATGCACAAGAACTCTCCCGAATACACATTATGAGGGAATGAAAACACCTCCCCAATGTTCACATTTTTCTTCCCCGATGATCTTGTATGAAGCTCAAGAATCCAAGTACATCAATACCCAAGAGCTCTCCGAATACACATCATGAGGGAATGAAAACACCTCCCAATGTTCACATTTTCTTCCACGATGATCGTATATGAAGCTCAAGAATCGAAGTACACACATTCCCAAAGAGAGAATAAGCGATAACACCTCCTCATGTTACACATTTATCTCCCCAGATATGTCATACTTGTGTACCTCTTTTATCCCCGAAACTAACTCTTCCATCTCTTCCCCACATAGTTGGAATTAGAACACTATAAGCCACGAGTCAAACATCGAGTTTCTCTGCGGTCATGACATTTGTCTTCTGGGATATCTTGATCACTTAGAAGAATTAAGTTCATCAAGTGTACTCGTTGTGCTTTTAGATGTGTGTCTCCTTCCCCTTCTTTGGTTTTGACACCTCAGAATCAGCAACACATTGTAAGCTCATGTACTAGAAATTTGTTGAGAAGAACACATTTAATCTTTGTGAGAATCAACTTGCTGAGGAATGTGAGCAAGTCTAATTGGGGAATAAATATGACTTTTCACTCTCCCCCAATTAGTGCTCTCCCCAAAACCGACAATCTGTTTGATAAATGCCCATATTAAGAAGAAGTCTTTAGATAATCAAATGCAACTCGTCTTTAGTCTTCTAACATGTAGCAGAAAATGTAGAACCGACTATAGACTCGACCTTCTTCAAGATTGTCCAATTGGAGAATAGAAAGTCAACATCTTCAACTCACCAAATGCATTCCAATTAACTTACATCTTGCAAATCCCCTGAACTAAAATTCCTCCCAATCAAACAAGAACATAAAGATGTTCATCAAGGGAATCAGAAATCAGCCCGCATCGAACACACTAAATGGTAACACCAAACTACCAATCACATCAAACAAGAACAGAGAGATTGTTCGGAATCATCATGTTGATGTGTACGTGAAGCATCAACCGGAAGCACTTTGTCGATAAATTCATCAGTCCGTGAGAAGATGTCAACCAACGGATCTTAGAAGAAAACTCCATGTAAAGATGACCCGATAAGAAGAAGCTCGGTTCTTACATGAGTTTGGAGTCGTTTGACCATTTATTCTCAGATATCAATCAACCATGCAGAATTATCATACTTCTTCTCCCCCTCAAGAATTGCATATGGAGTTTCCATTCTTGATTAAACAAGTGAATATCTTTAAGATGTAGTCTCTTCACACTTCTCCCCCTCAAAGGTTGCACATGATGTCGCCATCGTCATTTTAATAGAGCAAGTGGAATAAGAAAACAATAAATGATGAGTTCGGTTCACTTGATGACCAAGCGCTTGGAAAAACATGAAGCATGTTGATGAGAATGGTCATAAATAAGAAGATTTCTCTTCTTGGAAGATAAAGCGCCTGAAAGCACTTTTCTTTTCTTTAGAGAACGAGGCTTGAATTGTTGTGTTCAAATGTCATTAGAAGATTTCTCTTCTTTAGAAGATAAAGCGCTTGAAACGCATACACTTTTCTTTTCTTTAGAGTAAGAGGCTTGAGCTAGCGTGTTCAAACTTCATAAGAAGATTTCTTCTTGGAAGATAAAGCGCCTTGAAAGCGTACACTTTTCTTTTCTTTAGAGAACGAGGCTTGAAGCTGTTGTGTTCAAGCGTCATTATCTCTCTTTTCTATCTCTCTTGGCAAACTTGTTATCAATCCCATTATCATTCGATGAGGCTCTTTGTCGTGACGGTGATGGAGAAAATCCAATATGATGAATTTAACCACAAGTAAACTAACTTGAACTCGTGACTTAAACTTGCACATATGTAACAAAGGCGGTCGAGACTTCATCCTCCATTGAATCTCTAAGTACTCTATACTCTTCATCCAACCAACCATCAAGTATAAGGCGTACATCACCTCTTGAAAATCCACAATTGAATGTGACATTGAGCACTACAACGTAACTCCTTAAAGTGATAGTTATTTTGTGGTGGTAAGAGCCCAATTCCCCCAAGTGGTAAAAGAAACGGAAAAGTTACCGAACAATAACTAGATTTCCAAATCTTCGTTTTTGATAATAAGCTCGAACAAGGATCTTGAAGAATCATCATCCAACCATCCCCGATACCTTCAAATACTAAGTACACTCGCCCGTGATATTTCACTTCAACCTCAAATAAATAATAGTGAATTAACCCCGTTGTCACATCTTTTGGTTAAAAGCTCAAATCTAGCCTCCATTTACGTTTTAAGTGAACTATGATAATGGTTTCATCCCGACCATGGTTAAAAGCACAAAACCCCATAAAACTTTGAAATAACCAAACTGCCATGAAGAAAATCCAAGCAATCACCCAATTCATGAAGTACACTCTTTATCCCTTCTTCGAAGTAGAAACCATAGCACCAACATCAGCTAAGATCCAGAAATACTTTCTCCTTTCTCCAGGATGGTTCCATCATTACGGGATTTTACAATTCTATGGTTTAAACCGAGAAATAGATTCTTTTGCGGGATTTTACAAAACCAAGAATAAACCGTAAGAAAGATCCGGAAATGCACTTTACTTTTACCAGGATGTTTTCATTGTCACGGGATTTTACAAGTCTATGATTTAAACCGAGAAATAGATTCTTTCGCGGGATTTTACAAAATCAAGACTAAACCGTAAACAATGTCAGCATGAATGTTTTAAGACAACTTTGGTTTCGGTGAATATCGGTTTTAGGGGAACATGCAACAATTCATCAATGGTTCATTCACCAACATCAACAATATCATCAACCATCCAATAAACACTTTGGTAAACACATCATTCACGCATTCTGTCAGCTATTGCAGTGACAACATGGTGAAGTAAACCCAATATGCCAAACTTGATCATGAAGTGAAATTCCCCAGATTTGTTACTTAAACTTGTACTAATCCTTGTGAAGAAGAAAGCGATTGTACCCAATGTACAAAACCTCTTGACGTATCCTCAATGCGTGAGACACCGAGTGATAGTTACGTTGTGGGTTAAGCGAGAAAGAATCACAAACGTAACTAAATAGCCAAGTCTTTATCACACTCTATAAATGCCCAAACAAGTCATCTTCGCGGAATGGTAGAAAGAAAGAAGACGAAATAAGTAAACATGCCCGGAAAACCCCACTTCAATTCCAAATATGAAATATCATCCAAACAACCCCGTAGTCAACCTTGTTTAATTCAAGCCGTGACGTAATATCCTTCGTGGAAATGTATTCACCAAAGTACCAATCGACTTAACACTACAACTCTCATCATCAAATCTCATAGCACAAATCTCATCAACAATAGGTCGCATACCAAAAACCCCATGAATACTCAAACTTGGTCTATGTCAAAAACCATTAATAGAATAAATTCGTCCATGCCTATGAGTGATATTGCACCTTCAAGTCCCAAATCATTTACAAACGGATATTACCCGGTTCATTCAATTCATTATATGCCCACGAGACCAATTTCAAAATTATGAGGCCCATGGATAACCCGAATACCACGAATATCTTGCAACCCATGTGACTTATAACAATTGTACTTACATGTGATGTTGTATAATACACAATTCAGTACATCAAATCCAATTCCACAAGTAACACAAGGCCCAAGTCCATGCAGTTGGCCCATATTAAAAGTATACACGAGTATTGTAATACACGACCATCAATAATACAACACATCAAATAATGTATCAATGTCTCTAAGAAATGACACGCAGCCCAGATATGAAACAATACCCGATCCTCACTTGTTCGTATATACCCTTGAGACTAATGATATCCAAAATATTCGGCCCATGATAACACCCTTTAACCCTAATCCTTCGGGTATAAAACACTCACATACCAGCACACACACTAACTTTAATTAGTCTCTATCTCAAAGATATACGCCCCCATCATTCCCACATAACAACATTACACCAAGTCCTAAATCTACTCAACTCAAACCCTAATCTCACTCATACCAGTGCCTCATACTCTTTTGCTCAAAATAAAGCCGCCCCCATCACATACAAAACGTATCATATTCCCATGAACAACTCTCACAACGATCTCTTTCAAAATCATTTGTGTTTAGATACAACACAAATTGAATAAGCCATAGGGATGGCTTGTGAGACATGTTTCGACTTAGCCATAGGGATGGTATTTTGATTCAGTTACAAGGACCAACATAACGGGTAGGTTTTTGTTTATGTTCTTTTATGTTTAGTTAAACCGAATTAAGAGAAAAACTCTTAACAATCTTGTTAGAAGCTTTATCTTAACCATTCGGATATAAAAAAGGAGTGAACTCCTAGATTGATCAATGAGGAACAAGATCGTTTGTGTATAGATCCTTAGAGATCTATGTATTTGAAGAACCACACACGAAATGAGCAAAGCTGAGATCGAGATTTAATCCTAATTCGTTTTTCCTGAGCCTTTGACTTGTCTTGGATGTTTTAATTTTCTTATAAACGAATCATGAAAGAGATTTGAAACCCTAAATGGTTTTTGAATTTTTTTCAATTAGATTTGGATATTTTCATAGAAATATGGATCGATGATGGATTATCACTTTAAGCTTTCGTATGATAGCCTTTTAGGTTATGTAATGAATGAAAGTGAATGAGACTGAGATCCGGGTCAAGAGGTTTACCACATTGAGTCATAATAGAACAAATTAAAAGGGATAACATAGTTGTTATTTAGCTTTTAATTCTGATTCGAATAGTACTTTTGAGTCGATCTGTGATGATGATAGTTTCTTTTCATGAATGAGGCCTTAGTGGCTTGATGAAGCTTTGAGAAAAACATGAGAAACAAATCTGAGATCACTAAAAACCATATCCTTTTTGTTTTTCTTAAAATCTTTGCACATGACTGATGATGTGTTATGATGTTGAAGTCAACTTGAGTTTGGTATGAAAAAAAAATTGAGTCTTGTTGAGGTTTGAGTCATGAGTGAGGTTCGAGTCTTGATTAAGATGGTTTAGATCTAGACTGTCATTCTTCTTCATCTATTTCACATTTTTTCAGACAAGTCGCTTGTTGAGACAAGTCGCTTCTTCATTAGTAACACAAATCGCTTCTGATTTAAGGACAAGTCGCTTTTGACTTATTGACCTGATATAGACAAGTCGCCTCTTCCATTGACCAATAATAGACAACTCGCTTTTGACTCAAAAGTCAAACCGCTTCAAAAAGGCACAAATCGCTTCTGGTACATTGTATCTGGACAAATGTGACAAACCGCTTAGAAGAAACAGGACCACAAATCGCTTTGAAGAAACGTCTTAAAAACCAGTTTAACATATCATTACTAAAACAGTTTCGATCCAGATTTGCAATATGACCACAAACGAATTCAAACTTGACCAACAAAAGCTTAAAACTAGAAATACACGAATATGATCTCATTAAAAATCAGTAAACATATCAAAATGATAACCAACAACATATAATAAAATCCTAGCAGCAACAAAACATCAAACATCACACACCAATATCAAAACGCATCAATAAACCATAACAAACCTCATATACGAATCAAACAAACCGCTTAAGAAAACCATTCGAATCAACACAAACAACAAAACCTAGGCTCTGGTACCAATGGTAGGATCATGTATTTTATGTTGTTTAGATGATTCGGGTGGTCTAGGTAGATGATTAAATAAGATAGCCATTTTAGAGAGATGAAGAGAGGAGAGAGTGTTTTCTAGAGAGAGAAATAAACAAATGTAAGGTTAGATTAATGAGGAAGCACCACCCTTCCCTTAGTGGGAAGGGTATTTATACTTACAAACTAAACGCCCTTCTGTCGGGCTGTGGATCAGGCATACAGTGGGTAAAGACCCGTCCTTCCTCCACGGTGTTGCTCTAAACTAAACTATGCTAATAACTAACTAATAAACAAGTAAATAACGATATGTCTACGAGCTAACTTATGCTAGATTATATTTGGGGTGACCGACTCTTCACTATGGAATTTCTAATTCCTAACATGGCGTCTCCAACGGGTACAACCCGTAGCCATCAAACTTTGAACTCTTGAACACGTTTTTGTTTAAAACCCTAAGATCCGAAACTCATTTTTAAGATCTAGGGCGCGTGAACTAGATTATGAACGCGTGTGGTATATAGGATTAACCACGAAGACGAGATCTATATGTTGGTGTAGGCGGTGTAGTTTGGCGGTGGTGGCCGGAGATGTAGCAGCGGCGCCGAAAATTAGAGAGGAGGGGAAAGAGATAAGAAAAACTAACCCTAAGTGTGATTGTGTGTTCTATTTATAGCTAGGGGTCCAGGGACCATTTGTGTAAATACGGTGACCAAGTTATAGTTATTGAAAAGATGAGGGAATGGAGGGATGTAAATATCACAGGGACTATTCTTGTAGTTTTTCCATTCTTCTATACATATTCGGTTCGGGACTCATTAAGCCTAGTAAACGAATGATTCATGACACGGGAATTTCGCCATTGTTCTTAAAATATAATTTCCAATAAAAATGATAATAAGTTGACTCGTATCTCGAATTAGTTACAACAATCGCTCTAATCAATGTTTCTCCCATTACGACGCATCGAGGAATTTACAAGTTGTCACATATAAACACCCCCTACCCTAGCTCATATAGACGACACACATTATCATCCACAACAGAAACACACTTCAATATCACCACCTTTTCCAACCGATCGAGAACCCTAAACTCGATCTAGGGTTTTGACTTTGGTTTTCACTTTAAACCTAAAATTGTCATCGTTAGATCCAAGGAGTTGTTCTTAGGTTTACTAGGTTGTGTTCTTGGGTTTCCTGGTCGAAGCAGAAGCCAAAAGGGTGTGTTCGTTTTGCTACAGTCTCGGGCAGAAAAGAAGCAAAGGATATCGGGTCTATTTACCCGATATCGGAAGAGCTTGGATTTGGTTCTTGGGTGTTCCTAGTTCTCGGATAACACATCAGCAACTTGTGCAGTTTTGTTTGATCCGATTCATTGAGCAATAACAAAGGTTGTTGGGTATACATGATACGACTAACAATTCGGGCGTATTCGGTTTAACGTGTTTGTGTGAGCACTCGTAGAGGTGATTGTGTTAATCACTTAGTTTTTCTTGTTTTAATTACGGGTGACTACGAGAGTTAGTTTTCTTGTTTCCCTTTTATCTTAATTTGTTTATTATACATATTAATTGTAATCGCTTTAACTAGATTCATTATCCGTTGCGTACTCGTAGTTAATGGTTAACTTAGATTCTTTAATCCCAACAATGTACTCATATTATCCTAAAATTATTGTCAAAACAAAAACAAAAAAATGAGAAAAAGATTGTAACTATTACATTGTATCACCAGTAAAGTTTCACCACTATACATTTTAAAAATCTTGATTTGTTAGAAGTTAAATATTTAGATTCTATGATGAAGGCCTCGAGTTGCTCCTGCAACAACAACTTTCGGGCGCTTATTCCTTAACACAAACGTTCTTGTGAGATGGAATTTATGAAATAGGTTATGAGTTTGACCCAACTCCATCCGATTCGCAAAAACAGTTAAACATTACATGAAGTGCGTTACTTGAAGAAGAATCACATCAAGTCCAAAATAAAACACACGAGTTAAGGTTGTCTCCCAGCCCAAACTTTTGTACAAATAATTAAATAAGTGATTTTCCTAATAACGACCATAAGGACTCTAGTTAAGACTTAAGAGGATATATTTTGTTGTAAGAGCATAGTTCTTTTAATCACAATTGAGTGTTAGCTGTGTATCACAATCTTTCGAGGTTGACTCCATTTATACTATTGTCACTCAATCAGAATCATTAGTTAGTGTATGAGGGGGGTTTTTGACTAAGCTTATAAATTGAGCTTATATTTATATTGCATAAGCAGCTTATGGTTTATATATCACAAGCTCATAAGTTTATGTTGAGTATTTGGATTAGCTTATATTTTATAAGTTGATAAACTCGAGTATTTTGTTTAGTTTATGTTCATAAATGACTAAAAGGGGCACGAGTTAAGAAAATATAAAACATAAATAAATGTTGTGTTTCACGCAAGTCTTTTAAGGGCTTGAGCTTATAAAATAAACTATGTTTGTTATGTTGGCTTATGGAAGCTTTTATAAGCTGTAAACCTTCATATGCCTAAGCCCATTGAAATAAGCTTATGGAGGAACATGCTTATGAGTGTTTATAGTTAGTCAAATTCTTAATTCTTAAAAGTATAATGCTTTAACATGCAAAAGCTTAAAAGATATCTGAATTTGATTTGATATATATATATATATATATATATATATATATATATATATATATATATATATATATATATATATATATATATATATATATATATATATATGTAACTTTACATTAATAAACTTAAACTCAAACTAATTCGCCAAACAACTTTATAATATAAGTTCTAACTCCAACCCTAGCCACAAATCAGGTTCTAGCTCATTTCGCCAAACATACACAAAGTATAATTTAGAGTAAAATGGTAATCTGTAATGAGATATGTTATATATGTCCAACATTCTAAAAAGGCAGAATTTCAAAACTTATCAAAACCCCCTTTAAATAAGTTCATAAGCTCACTCAAATAAATTTAGCCAAATACTTAAATTAAGGCTATTAAGTCATATAAGCTAATAAGCTATTATATAAGCTTAGCCAAACACCCATAAATGCAATATAATTGTTTGCTTAACCCTACCCAACAAGTTGCTAAAGATTTTGGCTAAATTATGTAACATGCGGCTAAATGTTTGAAAAATTACATGTTCAAAATGAGGCCCATCATCTCAACCCAGCCCAGCCGAACCCAACAAAACATAAAGCCTTATTCATAAATTTAGGGTTTCTCTTATAAATTCCCCATCACCCATTCCACAATCAACATTCTCAGCCGTTGTTATTCAATCTTTTAACTCAAATATTGTTTCAAAAGCTTTTTAGAGACGTGAACTGAAGCTACACGCATCTTTTTATAACCTTTTTTTTATAGATTTTTTTATGTTACAGTTTTATTTTTTTTTACCCTCTGATGATGATTCAAACAATAACTTTCGTTCTTCCGAGATTAATATAATGCGGAAACAATACTGGAGACCTGAACTGAAGAGGATTTTTTTTATTTTTGTACTCTATAAGTTTTGGTTTTTTTCCCGCCTCTTATGATGATTTTAATGAAGATACTACCCTTGTTTAAGATAATTTATATATTTATTTAATTTATATATTTGTTTAATTTATAAAACTAATTTATAATTTAATTTATAACTTAAACGGAGTAGTATCTGTTTAACTGACGACAACATATATGTTGAAAAAAAAAAGAATAAATCTGAAGAGGCAATATTTTCTTTTTTTGTTACTTTTTATTTTTATGTTTGTTTAGCTTCTCAACGACAATTTTTATAAAATTGGGGCGAGTTATTTAATATTTGTAAAACCCAAGAATAAAATTGTCGAAAAGTAATCCCTAGATTTGAAAAAGTCGGGACATCTCATATCCTATCACCTTGGGGAGCAGATTTTATGCAGTTACCTCTTTGGACTTGCCATGAGATTGTCATTTTTTAAATAGTCTATTTTCGAATATACTTTAGCAATTAATGGATATACAAAATTTGCTCAATTTTAAAAGTTATTGTTATGTTTCTGTATTTTTTTAAAAAGTTGTTTATCAAGATTTAGATATCTTTTGATTTTTATCTGCTATGAGATACACTATTTTAAATTTTAAGGCCTCTGATGATGATTAAAAATACAACTTTCGTTCTACCGAGTATATTATTATACATGCGGAGACAATATTGGAGACCTGAACTGAAGAGGCTAATACTATTATTTGGTCAAAAAATCATGTATCTATTGCAGATTTAGTAATTGTCATTTTTATATATCGAATTTTTGTTTTTGCGGGTTTTATGAGATTTATCAAGTGATTTCTGTATTGTTGATCTTATGAAATGTACAATGCGATATGCTAATGAAAACTTATATTATCATATTTTTCGTTTTTTTTTGTTTAGATATATTCTTCATTAAAACTGTGTTTAGGTTTGTTTGTATTTTTGTATCTAATCCGTTTTTATTTCACTGCTTTTTCATTATCTATGATTGCAATAATAATATTACTTGCGAATCTATGATAGATTTAATGAGAGCAGGATTCGTAGCTACAATTGCGAAAAATAAAGAAAACATTCATTATTGAACCACAAAAATCTTAAAAATATATTTATGTTTCGATCTGCTTGTGACCTCATCTTAAATACAAATTTCGTATGTTCTAATGTTCATTTGTGACCTCATCTTCTTTATTTTGCAACTCCAATAAATCAGTTTTATATATAAATTTGTTTATTAAGAACTTGACTTTAATTTTACAAAAAAGAACGCATAACATGATACATTTGTGTTATTGTAACTATTGAGTTAAATTGAAGGGCTCGTAAAGTGTAGCAGAAATGTGTCGATGCTAGGACCTCTACAAAGAGAACAGGTGGTCCACGTGAATAGTAAGTTACGGATCATTGTAATTGTTTAGGAACGAGGATATAAGCTCGCGCGTTACCGCAGGGCATCTGCATACATAAAATTGAGATCAACGTTGTTGTGCTAAGTGAACTTGTACATAATAATAATTATTGACGACATATATGGTCCATCGGTCCATTAAACGAAGGACTCAATGCTCTACCAAAAGGACTCAATGCCCCACCGAAAGGTGTACCGGCAAGCTACTATCCGAAGGGATCGTTGACCGACAAGATCGGCTGGCTGGCTTAGCGCGGATACTGATTCGTCTCATTCTCCCGGGTGTCGGTGGACGCCAGAGACGATGTCCGGGGCGGTGTCACCGACAACACCAGCGGTCCCATGAGTACGACGGTCCAGGGACCAGATAGTGACGTCAAGTAGTATAAATCACGCATCTGATGGTGGTAAAAGTATCATTTTCACACGCATTTCATACTATACCCTTTGGTAAGACACGCTTACTCTCACGGAGATCGGTCCCGGGATAACACCGGCGAGACTAACGAGTGTTCATCTTAGCGGTATCCGGAAGACCTATCTCATAAGATCGAAGGATCTCACAAAAAATACTCGACATTGGCGCCATCCGTGGGACCCGCATTCAATCTGCTAGAGCTATAGGATGATGGGTTCGACACCTCCGGTAACCGGAGGGGAAGGAAGTTCTACCCCAATGACAAGAGAGCAGTTAGAAGGGTATGTAACTGCGCTCAAGTCTATGATAAAAGAACATAACAGCCGAAGGGACACCGTTGAGCCGATACGGTTGGATTTTGGGGATGAAACGGGTCCGGAAAAGGGTGATTCGGCGGCCAAGAAGAAGGAGATAGTAACCGGGAATAAAATAAAAGACCTCGGAAAACCCTTCAAGGAAGTCTCGAGATCCCCTTTCAGCAGACGAATCATCGAATTCTCCGCGTCCGAACACAAGATGCCCACTCACATCAGGCTGTATGACGGGTCGACGGATCCTCAAGATCATCTCAATAGGTTCACAGGAGCCGCGGGACATGGAGAATGGCCGATGCAAGGATGGTGTCGCATGTTCCAACAAACTCTGGATGGAAAGGCCAGGGGATGGTTCGACGGACTTCCTCCGGGGAGCATAGATGAATGGGCAGATTTCAGGGACCAGTTCGAGGCCCGCTTCTCTCTGCACAAGGCTTGTCTCAAGGATCCAACGGAGATAACTAAGATAGTAAGGAAGGCTAATGAGACGCTACCTGAGTTCAAGGAAAGGTGGACTGTCGAAACGGGGTTCATACAAGGTGTACCGGAGATCATGAGGATCTCCTCATTTATGAATGGAAGCAAGTGTCCTGAGCTGGCCAAACGATTTGCCGATAAGGTCTCGAAAACTGTGGAAGAGAATGGTGCGAGTGGATGACTATGTGAGGTCGGAAGACGCTTTCGCTAGTACCGAATTGCCTCGAGGAGAACACCATGACACAACTAGGAGAGCCTCAACAGGACCCTTCCGAAAGGATGAAAGGGCCATCAGAGGGCATTATGGAGGAGATAAGAGGAGTGAGGGGCGATATGGATCTTCGGGTAGGGACCGTGGAAGTTCTCATCGTCACGGGGACAGGTCGGCTCCTTACCTACCCTCTCGGAGCGATTATATTAGCCGGAACAATCCCCGTCTGACGTTGGATTCACTCATCAAGCCTCCAAAAGAAATTTTGGCTACAGAGCATCAGCTGCGTCTACCTCCCCCAAAACCGATGCGCGATCCACCATGGAAGGAGAACCAAGACAAATATTGTGACTATCATGGAGAAAAGGGACACTACACGAATGATTGTTATCAGCTTAGAAAAAAGTTAGAATTAGCCTTGGAGTCAGGAAAGTTGAATCACTTGGTTAGAGATCTCAGACAGAAGGGGAGAACGGATTCCCCCAAGAAAGAAACGGGAGCGAAGGACAAAGTCATTAACATGATCCGGACATGGCCCGAAAGGAGGAAGAGGAAGTCATCAGAACAAGAAGAAAGATGGATGAATGTACCCATAACTTTCCCCCTCTTCCCGATGGGGAAGTGTCGGACGACCCCCTCATAGTGGAAGCAACCATGGAAGGGTATCTTGTAAGAAGGGTCTTTGTAGACGAAGGAGCCTCGGTGGAGGTCATGTTCGAACACTGCTTCAACAACTTGCATCAGGACATAAGATCCCGGCTAAAGCAAACACAGACAGATCTGCTTGGGTTTGCTGGATAAGTGACCAGACCGTTGGGAAAGATTGAGTTGGACGTTTCGTTCGGAGATGAAGGGCTTTACAGGAAAGTCATAATGAAGTTCACGGTTATTCGGGCCCCGTCACCATACAACGTAATCTTAGGAAGGACCGGATTGAAGATTCTGCGGGCCATACCCTCCACGGTCCACTCCATGATGAAGTTCCCAACCCCTCGGGGAATTGCTACTCTTGTCACTCGCTCCGTCATCATCTCGGAGTGTAGACGGTTGGAAAGACTGCAGGCCAATCCTCCTGAGCAGGATAAGGAAGAAGAAGTAAAAGCCAATGTGATGGGCTTAACGGAGGAAGTGACGATCAACCCGGCTTTTTCTGAACAAGCCGTGACAATAGGAGGTACCCTGTCCTCCGGATGCAAAAGGCGCCTCAAAGAGCTGCTGCAAAGAAACCTTGATGTATTCGCATGGGAGCCGGAGGATATGACGGGGGTTCCCCGAGGAATAATCGAACACACCCTGAATGCCAACCCATCAGTAGATCTGGTATGCCAAAAACGTCGAATGTTGGCAGCGGATCGAAGTCAGGCGGTCACAAAAGAGGTGGAAGAATTGGTCAAAGCTAGCATCGTCAGACAAGTAAAATATCCTACATGGATATCCAACCCTGTGTTAGTCAAGAAGTGCGACGGAAGCTGGCGCATGTGCATCGACTTCAAAAACATCAACTCTGCCTGCCCCAAAGATTACTATCCTCTGCCGGAGATTGATTGGAAGATTGAGTCGGTCATGGGGTACAAGTACAAGTGTTTCTTGGATGCTTACAAAGGATATCATCAAGTGCAAATGGCAAGAGAAGATGAGGAGAAAACCGCATTCTATACGGAACAAGGGATTTACTGCTACACCAAGATGCCATTCGGCCTAAAGAATGCTGGGGCCACCTACCAGCGGATGATAGACTCTGCTTTCCAGTCACAGATAGGGAGGAACCTGGAGACATGCCTGAAATTACTAAATATATTTTGTAGGCATATCGCGATCTATAACTACACACAAAAACTAGCTTAAAATCTTTAAACACTTTATTTAAACTAAACAAAAACTTGTTCATAACAACGCGTTATAACTATTGTAACTCTTAGTCGTCACATAAAACGTAAAACCTATTTACGGGTCATACCCAATTTTCTAAAAACTATTATAACTTGTAAATGTAACTTATTTTTATTTAAACTTTTATAATAAGACTATTACTTTTATAATTTTCTTATTAATTAATGATAGTTATATATAAACATATATACTTTAAGCGACATTTCTATGATTTATACACGTTTATTATTTATATGTGATAATTTCCGTACATCGTCTTTCGGTTACTGATGAACCAAAGACTCATTGTTTGTGATACTTTCTACTATATGTACGTATATACTTAAGCACTTCTGAAAGCCAATGTTAGCCACTAATTTGACAAAACTACTTAAACGAAAACATTGCCACACAAACTTTTGAAAAAGCTATTTTCAAACTTAAACGGTGTCACACAACACAACAACACTTATAAAAATTAAATAAAGTAGGTAGACTTTATTTAGCTTGGAATCAGAAACTGAGATTTACCGCACTAATTTAGGTTGCATGTTGGAGCTACTTGTTACTTGATCTCTTTGTGCTTTATTCATCGAACTGCTAAGGTGAGTTTATAGCCCCACTTTTACTTTTATTTACTTGCTTTATAAAACTATGGGGTGAGAAACATGCAAAACTCTTTTCGGACCGAAAGCGAAAACACTATTATGCGAAACAACCTTGAATCCCACTATGCTACCGTCAATTCCCTTCGGGAAGCGATTATTATGAATAGATCTATTGGGATGACACCCGTTCGAGTTTGACCGGATAGGCAAACGTCGAACGATACCATATCGTATTGATCGAGTGTCTTGGAAATACACTTGCCGGGCTCTTATATATCATGCTTCTAGATGCATGCACCTTGTCGTAGTTTCGGTTGCATGAACTTGGTACTAGCGTAATAGCCTTTTGCATATAGTGTCATTCACGGAGATGCTATATGTACAACTGTGGTCCAACTTGATTTCCTAAACTTAAACCTATGAACTCACCAACCTTTGTGTTGACATTTTAGCATGTTTTTCTCAGGTTTACTTATTGGCGTGGGCAATGGCAATGGCATTCATTGAAGACTGGCATCCGAAGTGTTTCCAAACATTCTAATACAAATTTAATGGGACAACATATATTTTTATGGGCTTTACTTCCGCACTTTGAAAACAATGGTGTAAAACTATTTCTTAAATTAAATATATTTTGAAAATGGAATTGAATTTTCATTCTTTATTACCTTGTGTTGTGTATATTGATTTAGTAGCACCCATGACCCGAACGCTTCATTGTGAAATTTTGGGGTGTTACAGATTGAGTATCGAGCGTGTTATAGAGAATTAGGTATTTTCAAAACCTAAACTATAACCACATTTCCTTAAAAACACTTCAACGCCGCCATACGGTGCCAATGTATCCGCCATGCCTTGCCCTCTTGTTACACGATGTAGTCGCTGCTATGCGTTCTTCTTGTATTTTAGGTTCGTATAAGCTCTCATTTGAATTAAATTAATTATTTCTCAAAGTCATTAAGTTTCTTAATTAACTCACATTTAAACTTTAAGGCTGTTCTTGTTTGATTGGGTCGCGAAGTTTAAATGTGTATATGCTTACTCTCATTTAAACTTTAAGGTTGTTCTTGTTTGATTGGGTCGCGAAGTTTAAATGAGAATAATATTGATGTAACAAACTTAATGAGATTAAGGAATAATTAACTTAAGGAGAGTGTAGAGTAGACTACAAATGCTTATACTTGTTACCCCTCTATGTTAAACTTTGTAACATGCCCACTATTACAATATCGCACTATGATATGCCCCTAACTACTTCTATGTTATTTCTTTATGTAACATACAACTACTTGCTTTATATTATTCTCACACATATTGTTAAACCACCTCTGTCACTGGTCACGATCTCTTATTTCACTCTTTTGCTCCATCCCTCGTAACCTCATATGACTCTGCTCTTTTTGTTTTGAACCCAACGATCGTACTCTTTATGAAACCGCGTTGTATTCCGCTTAATGAATCTTTTATCTTTTGTTTACTTATCGTCTCTTGTCACTAAATCTTTTTGAACGACTAGCCCTTTTCCACGTCACATTTTAAGAGTATAAATGCTCACATCTCTTCACTGTATCGACCTCGACGATTCTCGCGTCTTAAACCACGAGGACGTGGTTTCTAATAAGGGGTGGGTACTATAACAACCCGTAAATTTTCCTACTGATTTTTCGCGACTAGATTTTTTTTCTTTCTTTTTAATCTATAATAGCGACCAGTTACAGTTAAAATATAAAAATAAACTAGCAGAGCCGACAACAATATTTTTATAACAGTATTTCGAAGACGCTTCCAAAAATATAATTTTTATATTTTTCGGACACCCGGAGAGTACGTTTACGCGGAGACCCGACAACACACGCAGTACAAGTTATACTGTATTAATAATAGGACAAAAACCAAATAAATAAAACACTCCCTCTCACACGTCCCTCTCCTACTTCTGCTTCTCAATAGCCTATTTCTCTCTCTTTCATTTTTGCGAAACACAAAGCACATAAACACCATTTTAGGTGCTTTCTTTTCTTTTGCCAAGAAAACACTTATGTCTTCACTCCCAATAAGTCTAAGCTACATCCTAGAAGCACACATGGTGCGTTTTGATCCGAATTCGAGAAGGAAGAGCTCAAAAAAGGAAGGAACATGTTTTGGGTTAGCAATGGAGTCACCATCACCTTCCAACTCTTTCCACTATAAAAGGGTTTCATCTCGAAAGCTTCATCATCATTTCTCTTCAACTTAAAATTAGGGTTCATGTCAAAACAAAGGGTTTTCAAAATTGATCAAGGGTTTTGCTTAGGGAAGTATAAGGAAGAGATCCCAAGTGGTTAATTGTTTTAATTCATCCCGGGTCTCTCCAATTTGAGCTCTTGGTGTTCGTTCATAAATCTTATTCGACCCACAAGATTTTGATTGTAAGAACAATGTCTTTATTGTTATCTTGATATCAATTTAATTTGTTAATTTAACTGTTGGTGTATTTCGAATTTCTTTTTATATTGATTTGGTTATAAGAATATGAATCGGCATTATATTTTTCGCTAGACGTGGAAGACTTATTTTGTGATTTGATAAAAACTTGTGGCATAATCATTGTCTTATAGGTAAAGTGCTTATTTTATGATTAGTGGCTTATTTGATTATTAATCTTGGTTTAGTTTTTGGAAAGATTAAATTTGGTTAAGAAGAAATTTTAGATACAAATTAATAATAATTTTAAGCTCATGGAATAAGTAGTTTAATTTTTTTATTGAGATGATTGTTTGTTTCTTTTGGCCGCTCATCCTTGCGACACCACCACCACCACCTAGAGGTCTCGGGTTCGAGCCTCGATGTGGCCAATGCTTAGTCTTCAATGTTGTGAACCTTAGCATACCGAGCAACGCTGCGTTTTCTTTTTCTTTTTGATTCTTTGCGACATAAGTAGAAAATACCCCTCTTTCCTTTTGAGTGAGGAGTGTCAAGATATTAATGTTAATCTAACTTTTGTAAAAATATTTTCATATTGGGCTTGTAAGAATTGATTTAACCAATTGGACCTATGTGTGTGTCGAGCCCAATAGGCCACATAGTAGGGTGTGTTTGAGTTGAAAATTTTCAAATAAGATGTGTAAGAATACTTGTATAATAAATTAAGATGCCTCTGAAACTATTTGTCTAAAACAAGTATAAACATTTTGAAATGAATAAAAGTTGCAAGGTGTGTGTCAAATCAGATGGCGTAGTGTACTGTATACCCGAATTGTCATTCCAATCGAGTCACGACTACTTGTTTCCTCGGTCCCTCTCGCGCCTCGTGCACGACCTACTCATCTACTCGCCTCGACTCGTTTATTTACGACATACCTGAAATTACTAAATATATTTTGTAGGCATATCGCGATCTATAACTACACACAAAAACTAGCTTAAAATCTTTAAACACTTTATTTAAACTAAACAAAATCTTGTTCATAACAACGAGTTATAACTATTGTAACTCTTAGTCGTCACATAAAACGTAAAACCTATTTACGGGTCATACCCAATTTTCTAAAAACTATTATAACTTGTAAATGTAACTTATTTTTATTTAAACTTTTATAATAAGACTATTACTTTTATAATTTTCTTATTAATTAATGATAGTTATATATAAACATATATACTTTAAGCGACATTTCTATGATTTATACACGTTTATTATTTATATGTGATACTTTCCATTACATAAATCTTCCGTTCTTGATGAACCAAAGACTCATTGTTTGTGATACTTTCTACTATATGTGCGTATATACTTAAGCACTTCCGAAAGCCAATGTTAGCCACTAATTTGCCAAAACTACTTAAACGAAAATATTGCCACACAAACTTTTGAAAAAGCTATTTTCAAACTTAAACTGTGTCACACAACACAACAACACTTATAAAAATTAAATAAAGTAGGTAGACTTTATTTAGCTTGGAATCAGAAACTGAGATTTACCGCACTAATTTAGGTTGCATGTTGGAGCTACTTGTTACTTGATCTCTTTGTGCTTTATTCATCGAACTGCTAAGGTGACTTTATAGCCCCACTTTTACTTTTATTTACTCGCTTTATAAAACTATGGGGGTGAGAAACATGCAAAACTCTTTTCGGACCTGAAAAAGCTATTTTCAAACTTTTGAAAAAGCTATTTTCAAACTTAAACGGTGTCACACAACACAACAACACTTATAAAAATTAAATAAAGTAGGTAGACTTTATTTAGCTTGGAATCAGAAACTGAGATTTACCGCACTAATTTAGGTTGCATGTTGGAGCTACTTGTTACTTGATCTCTTTGTGCTTTATTCATCAAACTGCTAAGGTGAGTTTATAGCCCCACTTTTACTTTTATTTACTTGCTTTATAAAACTATGGGGGTGAGAAACATGCAAAACTCTTTTCGGACCTGAAACTGAAAACACTATTATGCGAAACAACCTTGAATCCCACTATGCTACCGTCAATTCCCTTCGGGGAAGCGCGATTGTTATGAATAGATCTATTGGGGATGACACCCCCGTTCGAGTTTGACCGGATAGGCAAACGTCGAACGTATACCATATCGTATTGATCGAGTGTACTGGAAATACACTTGCTGGGCTCTTATATATCATGCTTCTAGATGCATGCACACTGTCGTAGTTTCGGTTGCATGAACTTGGTACTAGCGTAATAGCTTTTTGCATATAGTGTCATTCACGGAGATGCTATATGTACAACTGTGGTCCAACTTTGTTAATACAAATATCGTCATTAAACGTTATTTATATTTTTGATCTTTGCCTAAGTTTTGTTAACGACAAAAGTAAATTTAATTTATAAAAGCTTAAAGCTTGTCAAGTTTATTAGATATTAAAACAAGCTTTCTCAAACAATATATTCATCATTCAAGCATTTACATTTATGATTAGTAACATCTTGATATGACTCTAATCATTATGTATGATAGTAGTTTGTAGAATGTGTTAGGTTCTTAAAACCAAACACTACTTAAGCATTGCATATTTCTATTAATAGTAATACAACATTTTGACATCATGTATTACATCATGGAGATCATTGGAAGATTCCATTAGATATTTTGTGAAGATTTGTACTCTTCATATCTTGCACAATCTTACTTAGATAGAGTTGACTTTAGGCAAGATTTGATATCTTATTTGTCGATGGCGGTACCAATTTGGTACAGGCGGAACCCTTTTAAGGGGTCCGCGGTCCGTCGATCGCTCTCGTCCAAATTGGCTATAAATAGCAATGCCAAGCCAAGTAGTTTCTCATCCCTTTCTAACATACTCTCATACATATCTTCTCTCTAACCTTTCTAACTCGGTTTCATATCATATTAGTGATCTCTTTTGTAGCAAAGAAGATCAAGTCATATTCAAGCTTCAACGAGAAGTTGGAAGTCTTGTTTGTTTAGTGTTGTATGATCTAGTGTTGATCCATACTTCATTGTTGTATCAAACCATCATAATCTTGTGAGTGTGAGTGGTTAGTATTTTAGTCCTCAAAATACATTGTGTGTGGGAGTAGTTGTACCCTTGGAAAGAACTCGACATCTAGCTTAGTGTCGGAAATAGTGTAAGCGAAGTGTAAAGGTTTTCTCCACGGTGAAAGGAGCTTGTTGACTAGTGAAGTTAAACTCTCGAGTGTGAGACTCGGGAGTGGAGTAGGGCAAGGAAAAAGAGCGTAGGCGAACCACTATAAACAACTTGTTGTGGTTTGATCATTTCTTTCCTTACTTACTTATTACATATTGCTTGCATATTTCATTAACATACTTAAGATCAATATCAATTGATCTTTCAATAAGTTTCAAAACAAAGTTTTTAATCGGTAAACTATTCAACCCCCTTCTAGTTTTCTACAATTGGTATCGAGCCTCGTTGCTCAAGAATTTCTAAAATAACTTGTATTTTATAAACTTGAAACGATCCATGGATTCGAAAACTTTAAAGAAGGGCAATCTATGCAAAGACCACCACTCTTTGAAACCAATGGATTTATCTATTGGAAAAACCGTTTGAAACATATGTAAAATCAAAAGATATAGATCTTTGGTTTATTATTGTTAAAGGAGATTTTAGTTCTACAACAAAGGATATTTCCGTTGATGAACAAAAGAAATTAGTTGCTAAAAATAATGAAGCTAAAATGATGCTTTACAATGCTTTACCTACAAAAGAATATGAAAGAATTTTTATGTGTGAAACCGCCAAAGATATTTGGGAATATTTAATTGTTACACATCAAGGTAATTCACAAGTCAAGGATAACAAAATTGATCTTCTTGTTCAACAATATGAACAATTCGTTATCCCTGAAGATGAAACCATTGATTGTGGCTTTGCTCGTTTAACACTATCATTACATCACTTAAAGCACTTGACGAATCTTTTCGTAGTAAGAACTTTGTCGGGAAATTTCTTAGAGCACTCCATCCCAAATGGAGAGCTAAAGTGACCATTATTGAAGAATCAAAAGATCTCTCAATAATGTCACTAGACGAGCTAATTGGCAACCTCAAAGTTCACGAAATGGTAATGGAGAAAGATTCGAAATCATCAAAGGAAGAAAGGAGAAGATCAAATCCATTGCTCTTAAAGCAAAGGCGGAATCAAGCGATGATGGTGAATCTTGCTCCGATAGTGAAGATGAGGAATATGCCATGGCCGTTAGAGATTTTAAGAAGTTCTTTAGAAGAAGAGGAAAGTTTGTAAGACAACCTCGAGAAAAAGAAGCCATTCGAAAGATCGGGATGATAAGAAGATTAAAGTGAAAGAAAGTGTTTTAGATGTGGTGATGCAAGTCATCTCATGGGAGAATGTCCCAAGCCACCTAAAAGCAAAACTCAACGAGCTTTTGTAAGTGGTGCTTGGAGTGATAGTGAAGACGATGAAGAATCAAGCAAGGAAGAGATCGCTCTAATGGCACATGAGTCAAATGAGGTACTTTCCGACTCTTCTTATTCTTCTATAGATGATGATACCTTGCAAAAACAATATAATCAATTGTGTGAGCTAAGTCTAAAAATCATAACTAAAAATAAATTTCTAAAAATCAAAAAGGAGTTTTTGGAAAATGAGGTATATGAGTTAAAAGAAAAAGCAAAACGTCTTGAAAAAGAGAAAGCAAATGACGATGATTGTAAATCATGTCAAGAGCTTAATCTTGAAATAGAAAAACTAAAACTCACACAAGAAGTTTTAATAGAAAATAATTCTAAGTTTAAAAGGTTTAACAAAAACATCGCTCTTGCCGATGAAATAGTTAAAATCCATAAAACACCGTGAGGCGAGGAATGGGCTAGGTTTTAATGAAGTATTAATCTCAAAAGTCAAAACAAAAGCGGCGAAAGGACGAACATTCATCAAAAGCTGCTGAAGATAAGCCACGGACAGACGGAACCAAAATAAGGGTTCCGTCCGTTGTGCAAAAGGGTACCGCTGGTACTTCCAATGAGTAATGTAATGTTCGCAATACTGACCATCTTGAATTTGTTAAAATAACAAAGAAAACCAATGATAATGTTAAACTAAAACCAGCCATTATATCAGGAGTAGGACTTGTTAAAAATGAATTTAGATCAAAAACTACTCAACAACGATATAAAACCTCTTTTGCCAAACGCCCCTTTCCTAAGAGCAACCACAACGTTCAACCTAACTACCAACACAACGGTTGGAATCAAAACATTCCTAGACCATATCAAACCCCAGATTACATGCCATGGAACCCTTACCCATCATTTCCATACATGAATCAAATAAATGGTATGTTTAACCCAAACGGACCCATGAGATATTGGGGACCAAATGTTTGAGTTATTCGCTTCTTAGGTATGCTTAAAAGTTGGATTGGAAACGATGAATGGATAAAAGATAGTGGATGCTCACGACACATGACGGCAACAAAGTCTCTTCTCATCATACCAAGAGTATGACGGAGGTAATGTCACTTCGGTAGCAATCTCAAAAGCAAAATCATTGGCAAAGGTACGATTGCTCATAACTCTCTAACTATTGAAAATGTTGCTCATGTGGATAGGTTAGGATTTAATCTACTTAGTATTAGCCAACTATGCGATAAAAAGTATAAAGTACTATTTGATGAAAATGGTAGTAAAATACTAAAAGATGGTATCACCATAGCTAAAGGAGTTAGGAAAAATAACATATCGTCATGAAAATAGATAAAACATATAATGACAAACTTTGCTAACAACATTAGATGATAGCTCATCTCTTTGACATAGACCCTTAGGTCACGCTAATATGAGACTTATACAAAACCTATCTTCAAAAGAATTGGTTAGAAATTTACCAAAACTAAAATATGACCAACACTTTTGACGCTTGCAAAATTGGTAAACAAACACATAGTAGTCACAAATCTAAAAATATGGTGTCCACATCTAAGTGTCTAGAATTATTACATATGGACTTATTTGGACCATCCGCTATAAGGAGCTATGGAGGCAACTTATACACTTTGGTCATAGTAGATGATTACTCAAGGTTTACTTGGACGTTATTTTTGAAAACCAAAAATGAAGCTTTTGATAAATTTGAAATACTTAGCAAGAAAATTCAAAATATTCTAGGTGTCAAAATTGTGTCGATCCGAACGGATCATGGTCGTGAATTTGACAACGAAACTCAATTTGGAAACTTTTGTGATACAAATGGTATAACTCATAACTTTTCCGCTCCACGAACACCTCAATCAAATGGAGTAGTAGAGCGTAAGAATAGAACAATTCAAGAAATGAGTAGAACAATGCTTAATGAACAAAACATTCCTCAAAAGTTTTGGTGTAGCAATTGACACTTCTACATATATTTTAAATAGAGTCCTAATCGTCATTTCCTAAACAAAACACCATATGAACTTTATAAAGGTAAAAAGCCAACATTAGGATATTTTAAAGTCTTTGGTTGTAAATGTTTTATTCTTAATACTAAGGATTATCTCACCAAGTTTGACCCAAAGTCTTATGAAGGTGTATTTCTTGGTTACTCTCAAACTAGTAAAGCTTACATTGTCCTAAATAAAGAAACAATGATAGTCGAGGAATCGTTGAACATAACATTTGACAAAGTCCACCTCCTCTAAGACATCACCTTTGGTAGATGATGACTTAGTTGAAAGTCAAATAATTGAAAGTCAAATTAATAATAACAAGGAAGATGAACCATTAAATAAGGAAATTGTCAACATAAAAGAATCTAAAAGTCATCCATTAGAAAAGGTCATAGGAAAACTTAATCAAAGAACCTTAAGATCACAAGCTCAAAATCAAAGTAATCATTTTTGTTTTGTATCCACCATTGAACCAAAACCATAAATGAAGCAATAAAAGATGAATCATGGGTAATGGCCATGCAAGAAGAATTAAACCAATTCGTTAGAAATGATGTTTGGAAACTAGTTCCAAAACCCAAAGATCAAACTATAATTGGAACAAAATGGGTCTTCGAAACAAAATGGACGAAAATGGTATAGTATCTAGAAACAAAGCTAGGCTTGTTGCACAAGGTTATAATCAACAAGAAGGAATTGACTATGATGAAACTTATGCACGGTAGCTAGACTTGAATCTATTAGAATATTACTTGCTTATGCATGTGCTTATGATTTTAAATTATTTCAAATGGATGTTAAAAGTGCTTTTCTTAATGGGTTTATTAACGAAGAAGTGTATGTTGCTCAACCTCCGGTTTTACCGACTTTGAGAAACCACATCATGTCTTTAAACTCAAGAAAGCATTATACGCCTTAAACAAGCACCTAAAGCTTGATACGACCGTCTTAAGACTTTTCTTATTGATAACAAATATACTATGGGATTAGTAGATAATACTCTTTTACTAAAAAAAGGGATCGCAAATTATTATTGTTCAAATATCGTTGATGACATTATATTCGGATCAACTTGTCAAGAACTATGTAATGATTTCTCTAAAATCATGCATGACGAGTTTGAAATGAGTATGATGGGTGAGTTAAACTTCTTTCTAGGACTTCAAATTAAACAACTAGAAGATGGTATTTTCTTTAACCAATCTAAATATATAAAAGATATGCTTAAGAAATTTGGTCTTGAAGATTCCAAACCAACTAAAACACCCATGTCTTCGGACACTAAACTCACCAAGGACGAAGAAGGTGAATCCGTAGATAACACTAAATATAGAGGAATGATTGGTAGCCTACTCTATCTTACGGCTAGTAGACCCGACATTATGTTTAGTGTTTGTCTATGCTCGCTTTCAAGAAAACCCAAAGGCATCACACTTAGAAGCATTAAAAGGATTTTAGATATATTAAGGGAACAACGTGTTTAGGATTATGGTATCCCAAAGGAGCGGGTATAGAAACCATAGTGTATGCCGACTCGGATCATGCCGGTGATTATGTCGATAGAAAAGTACAAGTGATATTTGCACTTTTTTGGACATTGTCTCACCTCATGGTTTGCAAAGAAGCAAACGGCTTTAGCCATCTCTACCATCAAGCCGAATACGTCTCGGTAGGAAAAGCATGTCAACAAGCTCTTTGGATGAAGCAAGCTCTCGAGACTACGGAATTCATCTCAACGATATTGTGATACTTTGCGACAACAAAGGAGCCATCGATCTCAGCAAGAATCCCGTTCAACATGCTCGTACAAAGCACATTGAAATCCGTCATCACTTTCTTCGCGACAATGTTCAAAAAGGAAACATCTCAATCGAGAAAGTATCCTCCGAAGACAACATTGCCGACATCTTTACTAAACCTCTTAAACGAGAACCTTTTAATCTTCTTAGACTTGGCTTAGGGTTAATGGAACCAAACATGTAGGATAAACATAGTCTAAAACATTAGAATAGTCAAACCAAAACAATTTTGTCTTGTATCTCACATCGTAGTACGGCACCAACGACAACAGACGGAACCAAAATTTGGTGCTCGTCCGGTGGTCCATCTCTGTAGCAAAACGAATTTTATACATAACATCTTCTTCCTCACAACCCACTTTACCAAAACGTGTAAAACTTAAACCAAGCTCATTATTGTCATCTTCCCATTCACTAATCATCAAGATAACATCATTGTAAGTATCCTAACTACATTTCATCTCTTAATTCGAGTCTAGGATTCTTATTTATGCACAAAACTATCACAAATCATTACATGGGGTTTTATGTATGCTTTTATACCAAATATGAATTCAATTGGCAAATTGCATAACTAGTCATTCAAATTAGGTACTACATTATCATATTGCATAAACAAAATCATGTTTCCCACTAATTGATAGATAATAAATATAAGGCCTTATTCAAACAACCAAACACCCCATGTCAAAAGTTTTGAAAAGCTTCTCACTTATAGGAAAACATTTTCATTGCTAATACAAATAGAAGCGTTAGAATTTTCATCACTTGCATGCTCTTGAATACTAAAGGTATTGCATAACTAATATGCACTCCGGGTATATTCAAATGTAGCCACATTGAATTAGGAGCACTTGGGTTATCTCATGGTATTTGCCAAACACTCCACTAAAACCATTTTATGCATAAAATGAGTCGAGATAACCGCAACTCAAATTGTTTTCATATAGGCACACACTAGAATCAAAACGTTAAAATTTATCTAAATTTTTAACATGTTAATTCTTGTCCTTAGGAATAACCATGGTAGCCGCAAGATTCTATGATCACAAAGACACTCTTAACTACATTCCCAAACACCACAAAACCAAAGGACTCACCAAGGAACAAGTAGAAATATTTAGGGGTCTAGAATCTAGGTATTTCCACGAGGGTAGAACCATTCACTCATCCTTCCTTGAGCATACCAATCTTCGTGAAGAACTAGCCGCCATTCAATTCGATTGTCTTCTTGACATTGATGAACCAATTTGTCCTAGGTTCGTATTAGAATTCTATGCTAGTGTGACGGTTTTAGTGATGAAGATGATGAGTTTTGTCTTAGCTTTAGAATCAACCAAAATGACTACACCATCACCCTAAGTGAATTTGCTAGGGTACTAGGAATTCCCAACCGAGGAACTTGTGTCTACACGGATAAGTGGTCACCACCGCACTTGATGCAATCAATGACCGCTCTCTCCCTACATAACCCGTTTAGCCGATAAGGATGTCATCCGTGAACACCTTTTAACCCAAAAGCGGATACAACCCGAGTCACCCGAAAGGAAAAGAGGTAGACCGAGATCCATATGGAATGGAGCTCAATGAACTTAAGCAATTTAAGAAATGGGAGGAGTTACTTAGAGCAACGTCATTAGCACCATAGGAATAGGGATCACATAAGCGCTTGTCTTTGCCACATGCTTTACAACTTGTCCACCGACAACCATTCAACTTAGCCTACTACATAGCTAGGAGAATGATTGATATTCCAACTCAAGGATCCGTTGCTCTTCCATACGGGATGCTTCTCACCCGTCTCTATAGAAACTTCGCTCCAATTCCACCAACCCCAAAAGGGATGCACCTTCAATATGATCTCATCCCTCACATCTTTGTACCTTTGAGTGATGCTCGAGTTGCTAAGACTAAAGGCAAGAGAGCTAAACCTCCAACTCCTTCATCATCATCATCGAATAGCTCAGGGGATGGTCTTCCAAGCTCTCGTCTTCCACCTCAAGAGTATTACACATCTCTTCCGAGATTGAGAATGAATCGTGAGAATTCAAGCAAACTAAGGGAATGTTCAAGTGCCTTGGTAGGATGATGAACAAGATTTACAAGAAGTTGGACAAATAAGGGTACCTTAAGGGTGTTTGGAACAATGCATTATCGTTAATGTTTGATACTATTTAGTTGCTTTTATTATGTAGGATGATAATATAACTTGAAACAATGGTGTATGCTAACAATCTCATGCGGGGGATAGCACAAGTATGCTATCAAATTTTACCCATTTTCACTATATTGTGAAAATCAATAAGCCTTGCTCTTAATCTATGCTCCATTTGTGTTTACATATGTGTTATTTACTTTTCCTAACTAGAAATGTTTAGTATAACGGGTTTTGAGAAAAATTTCGTGTTTGGAAATTTCGGGTTTAAGAAACATTCATCCAAATTTGACCTCCACGGATCGGGCCGGCACCATTATTTTGGTACCGTCCTTTATATAATTTGTACCGCCATATCAGCAGTGGACGGACGGCACCCTTTTTGGGTTCCGTCGTGTATGATTTTGGTGCCGTGGATCCTCCGGTAATTTTACGAATTTCGACTCTTCGTGATTCCAAATTATCTTCCATCACTTATAAATCAATCTTAACTAGTTTATCTTGTTATTAGAACTAGTATTATTCACTAAGGGATGTAAGAAATCCATTTCCACCAAAATTCAAAAATTTGAAAAATCCACCCAAGGAGCCCTTTGGCATAAAGGAAGGAACCAAATTTTGGTACCTTCAAATCCGTGGGTAATCTGAATATTAGGAAATTCCACTCACTAGAACACATTTATTGCATATCTTTCTTCTTCACTCCATCTTCTTTGTATGGATTGACTTGGGTGATATGACTAGCATTCAACCCACTTCCAAATCATTAGGAACCTCATCTCTTCAATGGTTCAACATCAAATCAAACCTTTTCTCAACAATTTCTTACCTCTATAAATTGAAAGGCTTTACCATGATCATCCTCACACTTCTTCATTCTCATTACTATCTAGCAAACCAAAACCCAAGTTAAAATGACTAAATCATCACCAAAACCTTGCAAGAAAACCGCTAGAATGAGCGTAAGGCCTTGTTGTTTTGTCAATATTAGCTCATCATCCGAATCTTCACCACTCACAATCTCATCTCCCATTAGAGATGATACACACCTACCTTAGCTACACCTACTTCATCACACATTGTGATCACCACTCCACCACCAATAAAACACCTACTTCACCTCCACGGCACCCATCCAAACATCGAAACACCTCACCACCTTCACCAAGGTATCCCACTCTCACTCCCATGGAGTTATTCTCTACTCCACCAACATCACCAAATCCTTTCCTAGAGGACTTGGAAGACTTGCCTCTAGGCCAAGTCATCCACCACCATTGCCATCCTTTGGCACCATTGAGCGAATCGCTCATGAATCACCTCGGTCATCCATTGACCCAAACGCCCCATTGGGGCCAAGACCTCTCCTTTTCCACCCCATTCACAAGGACATTCATGGTCCTTTATACGGGATCATCCACTTCCATCATCAATGTCCCTCATATTGAGGACATTCGGAGAGCATGTGGGATGACAATCCCGCTAGAGAGGAGATTCAAGCCGAACTCCACAACCTCCACCAATTCAAAGGCATGGTGGATTCTCACTAAGTGAGACAATGCAAATGCAAAGTGCTTTGCTTGCATCCATCATGACCACTCCAAACATCCCCAACACCACCAACACATCCACCATTCCACCACCACAACCTCATGCAAACTTTCTACCCTCAAGGCATGGTTGCTCAACTTGTGAGCAAGCGGGTCAACAAGTGGAACGGACCCGGATTATGGTCCATGACTTCCACGAAGAAATGAGGTTCATCCTCAACCACATTCTTGGCGTCTCAACGCTCTTTCCCATCCACCATCACTTTAGGATGGTTTTAGAATAGTCTTTTATTTGTTTTTTAGGATAATTTTAGTTTCTTGTACTAGAAACACTTCATTGTGTTCTCTTTTCATGATCTTTACTCATGAAAAATTTTAACTAATGAATGTTGTTTATTATGTTGTTGGTGTCATTACATAGTGTTTGGAAATGCTTGTGAATGATCATTATTACTAACAATTTTTTTGTAGCTTTACTTTCACAATCCATGTATCTTCCCATTAAAGCACCCAATTTAGGGGGAGCTTTGAACAAGGGGGAGCTAATAGCTCGGGCTCATTACATTCCATAGCCTCTTCTTTTGTTGAGACAAAAGGGAGAAAATATAGAACTTGAAATTATTTATATTTGACTTTTTGAAAAGTCAAGCGCATACAATTGACTTTCTAAAAGTCAAACAGAACCCTCATTGATAATACTTGACTTTTCTTAAAGGTCAAGCGCATACTGACTTTACGAAAAAGTCAACATCATGCATCAACTAGTGAATTCTTTGACTTTCATAAAAGTCAAAATTCATACACTTATATTATCATTTCCTTTTCAAAGTTCTAAAACTAATATTTTTATAACTCTTGTACAAACTTTGTCTCTTTTATAAAAATTAAATTTATATTTTGTCCTCAACAAAAAGGGGGAGATTGTTAATACAAATATCGTCATTAAACGTTATTTATATTTTTGATCTTTGCCTAAGTTTTGTTAACGACAAAAGTAAATTTAATTTATAAAAGCTTAAAGCTTGTCAAGTTTATTAGATATTAAAACAAGCTTTCTCAAACAATATATTCATCATTCAAGCATTTACATTTATGATTAGTAACATCTTGATATGACTCTAATCATTATGTATGATAGTAGTTTGTAGAATGTGTTAGGTTCTTAAAACCAAACACTACTTAAGCATTGCATATTTCTATTAATAGTAATACAACATTTTGACATCATGTATTACATCATGGAGATCATTGGAAGATTCCATTAGATATTTTGTGAAGATTTGTACTCTTCATATCTTGCACAATCTTACTTAGATAGAGTTGACTTTAGGCAAGATTTGATATCTTGTTTGTCGATGGCGGTACCAATTTGGTACAGGCGGAACCCTTTTAAGGGTCCGCGGTCCGTCAGGCAGCTCATCAAATTGGCTATAAATAGCAATGCCAAGCCAAGTAGTTTCTCATCCCTTTCTAACATACTCTCATACATATCTTCTCTAACCTTTCTAACTCGGTTTCATATCATATTAGTGATCTCTTTTGTAGCAAAGAAGATCAAGTCATATTCAAGCTTCAACGAGAAGTTGGAAGTCTTGTTTGTTTAGTGTTGTATGATCTAGTGTTGATCCATACTTCATTGTTGTATCAAACCATCATAATCTTGTGAGTGTGAGTGGTTAGTATTTTAGTCCTCAAAATACATTGTGTGTGGGAGTAGTTGTACCCTTGGAAAGAACTCGACATCTAGCTTAGTGTCGGAAATAGTGTAAGCGAAGTGTAAAGGTTTTCTCCATGGGTGAAAGGAGCTTGTTGACTAGTGAAGTTAAACTCTCGAGTGTGAGACTCGGGGGTGGAGTAGGCAAGGAAAAAGAGTCCTTGTAGGCGAGCCACTATAAACAACTTGTTGTGGTTTGATCATTTCTTTCCTTACTTACTTATTACATATTGCTTGCATATTTCATTAACATACTTAAGATCAATATCAATTGATCTTTCAATAAGTTTCAAAACAAAGTTTTTAATCGGTAAACTATTCAACCCCCCTTCTAGTTTTCTACAAACTTGATTTCCTAAACTTAAACCTATGAACTCACCAACCTTTGTGTTGACATTTTAGCATGTTTTTCTCAGGTTTACTTATTGGCGTGGGCAATGGCAATGGCATTCATTGAAGACTGGCATCCGAAGTGTTTCCAAACATTCTAATACAAATTTAATGGGACAACATATATTTTTATGGGCTTTACTTCTGCACTTTGAAAACAATGGCGTAAAACTATTTCTTAAATTAAATATATTTTGAAAATGGAATTGAATTTTCATTCTTTATTACCTTGTGTTGTGTATATTGATTTAGTAGCACCCCATGACCGAACGCTTCCGTTGTGAAATTTTGGGGTGTTACGATTGATATCGAGCTGTGTTATAGAGAATTAGGTATTTTCAAAACCTAAACTATAACCACATTTCCTTAAAAACACTTCAACGCCGCCACGGTGCCAATGTATCCGCCATGCCTTGCCCTCTTGTTACACGATGTAGTCGTATATGCGTTCTTCTTTGTATTTTAGGTTCGTATAAGCTCTCATTTGAATTAAATTAATTATTTCTCAAAGTCATTAAGTTTCTTAATTAACTCACATTTAAACTTTAAAATTTGTTCTTGTTTGATTGGGTGTGAAGTTTAAATGTGTATATCTTTCTCATTTAAACTTTAAAATTTGTTCTTGTTTGATTGGGTGCTGAAGTTTAAATGAGAATAATGATGTAACAAACTTAATGAGATTAAGGAATAATTAACTTAAGGAGAGTGTAGAGTAGACTACGAATGCTTATACTTGTTACCCCTCTATGTTAAACTTTGTAACATGCCCACTATTACAATATCGCACTATGATATGCCCCTAACTACTTCTATGTTATTTCTTTATGTACCATACAACTACTTGCTTTATATTATTCTCACACATATTGTTAAACCACCTCTGTCACTGGTCACGATCTCTTATTTCACTCTTTTGCTCCATCCCTCGTAACCTCATATGACTCTACTCTTTTTGTTTTGAACCCAACGATCGTACTCTTTATGAAACCGCGTTGTATTCCGCTTAATGAATCTTTTATCTTTTGTTTACTTATCGTCTCTTGTCACTAAATCTTTTTGAACGACTAGCCCTTTTCCACGTCACATTTTAAGAGTATAAATGCTCACGTCTCTTCACTGTATCGACCTCGACGATTCTCGCATCTTAAACCACGAGGACGTGGTTTCTAATAAGGGGTGGGTACTATAACAACCCGTAAATTTTCCTACTGATTTTTCGCAACTAGATTTTTTTTTCTTTCTTTTTAATCTATAATCGCGACCGATTCTGATTAAAATATAAAATAAACTAGCAAAGCCGACGACAATATTTTTATAACAAGATTAAGACGCCCAAAATATAATTTTATATTTTTGGACACCGGAGAGTACGTTCTGCGGAGACCCGACAACACACGCATACAAGTTATCTTGTATTAATAATAGGACAAAAACCAAATAAATAAAACACTCCCTCTCACACGTCCCTCTCCTACTTACGCTTCTCAATAGCCCGCTTCTCTCTTTCATTTTTTGAAACACAAAGCACGAAACACCATTTTAGGTGCTTTCTTTCTTTGCCAAGAAAACACTTATGTCTTCACTCCCAATAAGTCTAAGCTACATCCTAGAAGCACACATGGTGCGTTTTGATCCGAATTCGAGAAGGAAGAGCTCAAAAATGGAAGGAACATGTTTTGGGTTAGCAATGGAGTCACCATCACCTTCCAACTCTTTCCACTATAAAAGGGTTTCATCTCAGAAAGCTTCATCATCATTTTCTCTTCAACTTAAAAATTAAGGTTCATGTCAAAACAAAGGGGTTTTCAAAATTGATCAAGGGGTTTTGCTTAGGGAAGTATAAGGAAGAGATCCCAAGTGGTTAGTTGTTTAAATTCATCCCGGGTCTCTCCAATTTGAGCTCTTGGTGTTCGTTCATAAATCTTATTCGACCCACAAGATTTTGATTGTAAGAACAATGTATTTATTGTTATCTTGATATCAATTTAATTTGTTAATTTAACTTTTGGTGTATTTCGAATTTCTTTGTATATTGATTTGGTTATAAGAATATGAATCGGTATTATATTTTTCGCTTGACGTGGAAGACTTATTTTGTGATTTGATAAAAACTTGTGGCATAATCATTGTCTTATAGGTAAAGTGCTTATTTTATGATTAGTGGCTTATTTGATTATTAATCTTGGTTTAGTTTTTGGAAAGATTAAATTTGGTTAAGAAGAAATTTTAGATACAAATTAATAATAATTTTAAGCTCATGGAATAAGTAGTTTAATTTTTTATTGAGATGATTGTTTGTTTCTTTTGGCCGCTCATCCTTGCGACACCACCACCACCACCTAGAGGTCTCGGGTTCGAGCCTCGATGTGGCCACGTTTAGTCTTCAATGTTGTGAACCTTAGCATACCAGGCAACGTTGCGTTTTCTTTTTCTTTTTGATTGCTGCGACATAAGTAGAAAAATACCACTCTTTCCTTTTGAGTGAGGAGTGTCAAGATATTAATGTTAATCTAACTTTTGTAAAAATATTTTCATATTGGGCTTGTAAGAATTGATTTAACCAATTGGACCTATGTGTGTGTCGAGCCCAATAGGCCACATAGTAGGGTGTGTTTGAGTTGAAAATTTTCAAATAAGATGTGTAAGAATACTTGTATAATAAATTAAGATGCCTCTGAAACTATTTGTCTAAAACAAGTATAAACAGTTTGAAATGCATAAAAGTTGCAAGGTGTGTGTCAAATCAGATGGCGTAGTGTACTGTATACCCGAATTGTCATTCCAATCGAGTCACGACTACTTGTTTCCTCGGTCCCTCTCGCGCCTCGTGCATGACCTACTCATCTACTCGCCTCGACTCGTTTATTTACGACATACCTGAAATTACTAAATATATTTTGTAGGCATATCGCGATCTATAACTACACACAAAAACTAGCTTAAAATCTTTAAAAACTTTATTTAAACTAAACAAAAACTTGTTCATAACAACGAGTTATAACTATTGTAACTCTTAGTCGTCACATAAAGCGTAAAACCTATTTACGGTTCATACCCAATTTCTAAAACTATTATAACTTGTAAATGTAACTTATTTTATTTAAACTTTTATAATAAGACTATTACTTTTATAATTTTCTTATTAATTAATGATAGTTATATATAAACATATATACTTTAGCGACATTTCTATGATTTATACACGTTTATTATTTATATGTGATACTTTCCGTACATCGTCTTCCGGTTACTGATGAACCAAAGATTCATTGTTTGTGATACTTTCTACTATATGTACATATATACTTAAGCACTTCTGAAAGCCAATGTTAGCCACTAATTTGCCAAAACTACTTAAACGAAAACATTGCCACACAAACTTTTGAAAAAACTATTTTCAAACTTAAACGGTGTCACACAACACAACAACACTTATAAAAATTAAATAAAGTAGGTAGACTTTATTTAGCTTGGAATCAGAAACTGAGATTTACCGCACTAATTCAGGTTGCATGTTGGAGCTACTTGTTACTTGATCTCTTTGTGCTTTATTCATCGAACTGCTAAGGTGAGTTTATAGCCCCACTTTACTTTTATTTACTTGCTTTATAAAACTATGGGGTGAGAAACATGCAAAACTCTTTTCGGACAAACCGAAACACTATTATGCGAAACAACCTTGAATCCACTATGCTACCGTCAATTCCTTTGGGAAGATCTATTATTATGAATAGATCTATTGGGGATGACACCCCGTTCGAGTTTGACGGATAGGCAAACGTCGAACGATACCATATCGTATTGATCGAATGTACTGGAAATACACTTGCTGGGCTCTTATATATCATGCTTCTAGATGCATGCACACTGTCTTAGTTTCGGTTGCATGAACTTGGTACTAGCGTAATAGCCTTTTGCATATAGTGTCATTCACGGAGATGCTATATGTACAACTGTGGTCCAACTTGATTTCCTAAACTTAAACCTATGAACTCACCAACCTTTGTGTTGACATTTTAGCATGTTTTTCTCAGGTTTACTTATTGGCATGGGCAATGGCAATGGCATTCATTGAAGACTGGCATCTGAAGTGTTTCCAAACATTCTAATACAAATTATATGGGACAACATATATTTTTATGGGCTTTACTTCCGCACTTTGAAAACAATGGTGTAAAACTATTTCTTAAATTAAATCTATATTTTGAAAATGTAATTGAATTTTCATTCTTTATTACCTTGTGTTGTGTATATTGATTTAGTAGCACCCATGACCAACGCTTCATTGTGAAATTTTGGGGTGTTACAGACAGTATCGAGCCAGTTATAGAGAATTAGGTATTTTCAAAACCTAAACTATAACCACATTTCCTTAAAACACTTCAACGCCGCCATACCGCCAATGTCCGCCATGCCTTGCCTCTTTGTTACACGATGTAGTCGTGCTATGCGTTCTTCTTTGTATTTTAGGTTCGTATAAGCTCTCATTTGAATTAAATTAATTATTTCTCAAAGTCATTAAGTTTCTTAATTAACTCACATTTAAACTTTAAAGGTTGTTCTTGTTTGATTAGGTCGAAGTTTAAATGTGTATATGCTTACTCTCATTTAAACTTTAAAAGGTCGTTCTTATTTGATTGGGTCGAAGTTTAAATGAGAATAATATTGATGTAACAAACTTAATGAGATTAAGGAATAATTAACTTAAGGAGAGTGTAGAGTAGACTACGAATGCTTATACTTGTTACCCCTCTATGTTAAACTTTGTAACATGCCCACTATTACAATATCACACTATGATATGCCCCTAACTACTTCTATGTTATTTCTTTATGTAACATACAACTACTTGCTTTAAATTATTCTCACACATATTGTTAAACCACCTCTGTCACTGGTCACGATCTCTTATTTCACTCTTTTGCTCCATCTCTCGTTACCTCATATAACTCTGCCATCATGGCTCCATGGCCCTTTTACCAATGGGGAATGGACATAGTAGGCCCCTTACCTTCGTCAGCCGGAAAGGTCAAATTCATCTTGGTCGCTATCGACTATTTCACTAAGTGGACGGAGGCCAAACCATTAGCAAGGATCACTGGCAAGGATGTCACGAGGTTTGTATGGGATAACATAGTGTGCCGCTTCGGTCTTCCTGCCATCATCGTCACGGATAATGCAAAACAGTTCGTGGACAACCCCTTCAAGAACTGGTGTGAAAAACTCAACATCAAGCAAATTAATACAGCCGTAGCTCATCCGCAGGCCAACAGACTGGTAGAAAGGGCGAACAAAAGCTTGATGGAGGGAATCAAAACAAGGTTAGGGCGTGCAAAGGCAGGATGGGTGGATGAGCTACCGAATGTTCTCTGGGCACACCGAACGTCCATCAAGACGAGCAACGAAGAAACGCCTTTCAGCCTTACCTGTGGAAGTGAAGCAGTCATACCCGCAAAGATAGGTATGCCGACATACAAAATAAGGAGGATAAGAGAAGGTCTCGAGGAGGAAGAATGGAAGAACAAAATGAAGAGGAAATTCACCTCAATCTCGACCTGCTACAGGAACGGAGAGAAGAAGCCGTTGTGATGGAAGCTAGGTATAAGACAAAGCTGGAAAAGTACTATAACCGAAAGGCACGGTTGGTATCCTTCAAACCGGGAGAGTTCGTGTACCGAAAGAATGAAGCGAGTAGAGCCGAAGATCAAGGCAAGCTGGGACCAAAATGGGAAGGACCCTATCGAGTCAAGGAAGCAAATCTCAACGGCTCGTACAAGCTGGAAACTATGGATGAAGAGGAGGTGCCCCGGAAGTGGCACGCCGTGAATTTGAAAAAGTGTTTTCTTTAAATGTTAGCAAACGGAATGTAAGCCTACGGGCATGAATCATTATATTTTCACTTTCATCAAGTAATGACATATTCCCCTACCTATGACGGAGGAGGAAAATTTTTCCATGATTATGTCTCGTGCAAAGGGAAAGGGTGCAAACCGGCGGAGATTAGCTACCTCCGACCGCGCACCCGAAAACCCAATAATTACAACTATCTTACCCTCGTAAGTGCAACGACACTAGAGAAGGCCCACGTACCATTCGGTAAGGAAACTGCATACCCCCGAATAATGCTAAGTCATTAAGGGAAGAGCCGAGGCATACACGCCTAAACGACACGCAAATACCCCGAAGGCGTGACGACGCCAGGGATGAGCCCCCAGGTATACTTACCAACAGGCGACAATAAAATACAAACACAAAGTATGCAAACATAAATAATCAAAAATGGCCATCCGGAAACACGGACGACTCTGCTTGAACATAAACCGTAAATATTGTTCAAAATTACATACAACCATAGAAGTACGAATAAAAGTTGTCCAAGATTACGTGCGGCCACCACAAAGATATGAATAAAAATTGTTCAAATACATCAGTTTTCAAGGCACGCAGGCCCAACAGTAGCAACATAATCTAAGATGATACTAAGACCCTCCGGATGTCCAGGAGTGGCCCCCGTCCCGTCGGGAAGAATGTTCATCAGATCTGCCAAAGGGAGATGATAGGACCGCTTGATCTTTTCAATATATGGGAAGCTCCGAGTGAACATCGCATCATAAGCCCTAGTGAATCCCCGGACAGCCTCCATATCAAAATCGTTATGAGCAGCAACAATCTTCTCAACCTCCTCCTCAGTCCGCTCTTCCCTGACTCCATCCAGCCATCCAAAATCAATAGCAGTGTTGAACACGCTCCCTGTTTCTCGATATTCTTTCTTTGCCTATGTGAACCCGTGAATCACCGCAGGGATCAACTCCTTCACATAATTGAAGTGTAGCATCTCCTCTTGCCCAACCTTAATAGCAACCTCCTGCATATTCTTTCTCAGCTCCGAAGCTTCCTTCTCAGACTCTTCTAGCTCCGATGATTTCTGCCCCAGTGACTCCTCCAGGTATCTGATCTTTTCGGACTGCTCCTCGTCCTTAGCCTTTAGCACCTTAACTTCTTCCTCCAACGCCTCGAGCTTCGCCCCCAGTTCCCAGCCTTGGTGAACCTCTTGAAGGGCTTGGTGATCAGCGGCTAGTTTTTCATTAGTAGCAATCTGGGAACGAAGGCTAGCTTGAGCTTCGGAAAGCAGCGGCTCAAGTCCGAAGCAAGCAGAATGGGCCCAGTACAGCTCGGCATATTGACGATTCAAGCGCTCAAACCTCCTGAAAACTTCAGCAACAACGAGGGACCCATGACATAGCTCAAACCATCCCCTATACAGAGCCCTCTCATATGTCTGATCCTCCTATTCGGCACGAAGAAAGGGGGAGCAAGATTGGCCATCATGTCTCTGCAAAGGACAACATCGTTCAGGTTGGTGTTGACCATCAGTCCCTAGCCGGGAATGAAAGGCCAACCTGAACCCGTTTGGCCAAACACACCTGTAATTAAGAAAAATTAGCAAAGGAGAAAGATAGAACCGGATGAACAAGAAGCCAACACATACCTCCGACAAAAGTCTTTGGTGCGATAAGCGGCGACCTCTTGAACATTGCCACACTCAGACTCACCCGACTTCTACGAAGAGAACATACATAAAAAAGAACAGAAAATAATAACAAGGTACTCCCCAAGCTAAAAAGCATACCTTGAGCGGCGGGATCGGGAGTGGGCCCCGAGACAACAGGAGGAACCTCAACCGAAGGGTCCCCCTCCTCTAGATGACCTCCCTCCTGACCACCCTCATTTCTCCGCCCAGCATCGTCCTCGATATCTTCCGGCCTCAAAGTGTTTACAGGAGAAGCCGAATGAGCATCCTGAGAGTTCTCAGGACTAGACAGCACTTCAATAGAAGGAGACTCCTGCCTTCTCCTCTTCAACAGCGACGACGCGCCGGTAGTCGGCCTCCTCTCCGCCTGTTTCCTCTTCTTTTCCTTAGCTTTCAACACTGTTGGATCCGCTTTTTCCACAATCTTTTGGATTCTACTCGTCTCAGGAATAGGCTGATCAACTGATTGGTCCCAAACAGTCAACCCAAAGCAACCAGGTGAATGGTCAACAAGATTCAATCACTTGAGAACGCAATAGAGGAGTTTAGAGTTTCCCCGGGTCGTTAAGTCCCAACGAGGTGTGAAAACTGTAATACAACGAATCTGTGATCGAGTGATACTGAAAGGAAAAGAATTATGGGGATTTCTAAACTACAAGGCAAGCAATAATAATAAAAGGCAACTAAAACTATCGAATCTATGATGTAAACAAGGAATATAAACTAACAATGCGAATCTATACTAAAAGCGAAGAACATAATTAAAGAAGCGTGAATTAAATGCAACTACTCTAATTTAACCCATGAAAATGAACTACAATATTTCTACACTAAGGATGTTATTTAAAAATTATTTGAAATTTAAAACTAATTTTTGGATTTTTCTTGATTTATTTGGAATTAAAACTAATTTAAGACATTTGAAAGAGACTTAAAATACTAAAAATTAGGAAAACATGCAAGAAAATTACAAAACTACTTTTCAAAAATCAAATTTAACTAAAAGATTTTCAAAAGCTGGAATCACATTTTTTGACTTTTCTCAATTTATTATGAATTTAATACTATTTAAAACTAATTAAAATGCTAGAAAATCTATTTTAACTAAGAAAATTCAGGAAAATACTTTTATGACTTTTGATTATTCTGAAACTAATAAAATTGAAATTGCATTTTTACGAACATTTTACGAATTATTTGGATTAAATGCTAATTAAAAAGGCTAGAAAATGACATAAAATGCGGAAAAATAGCAAATGAGCAAGTGAAAAATATGAAAACTTCCAGTCAACTATAAAATAATACCGAGAACCCGGAAAAATAATGAAACTATTTTGGAGAGTCGGAACTATGATTTGGCACACTACTTGTATGAATAAGCAACTTGAAAAATAAGCAATAAGCCACCTATAAGCACCGGAAGCTACCACAAGCTCAAAATGACCTAAGATAACTAAGAATATACTATTGCAATTGAATGGGATCCTAAAAGCACAGGCTAGAAGCATTTAGGCTCAAAACAACTAAAGACTAACTAATGCCAAATGACTTATAGCCTACTTTAAGCCCTTGTTAAGCTAGCTTATAAAAATCACAAAATAAAATAAAATCACCATGAAAACCACTACCAACCAAAGTGTCTAAATCGAATTTCGGTGATAAGGACAAGAAATGAAGATTTTAAAAATATAAAAGTGAAGGCGGTTTGCAAGTGAAAAGGATTTTGACTTTTAAAGGCGAGATTTTGACTTTAATGAAATTTGATCTTGAAAAACAGTTGGAAATGAAGTTTATAGATGTAATATGACCTAATGAAGATGACTTTAGTGATTCTAATACTAATATGCAAGTTATGCTACTTTAATAACTAAGCGATATGAAAACTTAAACTGAATACATGCAATTTTGACTATAGTGATAAAAGATGCAAACTAGAAACTGAATTAGACTAGATATCGCTAAGCGAGACTAGTGTTGCAATAATCCACCACTAATTCACCCTCTAACTCGGGTTCAACTCTTGAACCAAACACCCTCTTAACTATCTCATTTGCACTTTAAAACCGGTTTAGCTAATACATGCCATAGAACTTGATCCCTAGAAACTAAATAACTTAAAACTAATCTAATTAAAGCAGATTCCAAGGTAAAATAAACATTAAATAAGTGAATAAGAAAATGGCTAATTTGGACTTTTTTTCTTGATTTTAAGCAAAACCGAATTAAACAACTAAAATGCATTAAATTAAAAGCAATAATCTCTAATTAGACTAAACAAGTGAGAAATTCCAAAATAAGCGATAAATAAGTGTGTCTTCTGATGATGTTGACTTTCTTTGACTTTCTTAGAAAATGGAAATTAAGAACAGAAGCTCTAATTTCTTGTTTAAAACAACTTTACTAATCTTAAAAGGACTTATTGAAACTAGTTAGACGAATTAACACTTAAGAACAAGCCACAAATGAATTAAGGAAAAGCGAAATCAAGAAAAAGCTGAAATTGCTACTTAAAACTTGTGAATTAATCTGAAACTAACTTGTGCATTACAAAAACATAAACCCGTAATTCTTTAACATTCAAACAAATAAAATGATTACAAGAAAATTAAAAGAAAGGTCTAAAACAGTGACCACTTGTATCTACGAGTCTTCTTTTTCTTTTATAGGTCTCAAAAGTGTCTCTCATCATTCTTGGCCATTGGATTGGCCAACTTCATCTCGACCCTTTGATCACGTTTTGGCGCCAAAACCTTTATCCCACTTTTCCGATTACTTGAGAGGGGAAAGTAGCATTAATTGCATTTGGATGTTGTGGAGTGGAGGGACATGGAGTAGAGTTGGTGATGGAAGGTGGAGTGTGGCGGTGAAAGTGCGAGCAAGTGGTGTGGGAGGTGGAAGTGCAAGGTGCAGTGCTTTGTTTTGGCTTTGGGCTTATTTTTGGTTTTGGGTTTGGGGTTAAAAAGGGTCAGGTTGGTTATTAGCTTAGTAACACAAGGACCATTCTTGCAATTCATCAAACTAGAGGATGAAACCGAACTTTTCCAAAATTATTATAAGGACCATAGATGACAAACTTTATTAACCAAGGACCATAAATAATATTTTCCATTTTGAAAATCACAGGGACTTGTTTTGCCATTTTTGAAAGTTGGGGACCGAAGCGCAATTATGCAAATTTTGTTCGTTTTCTAGTTGTTTTACTCATTTGCATTTAAAACATATAAAACACAATTTTGGGATATTCTCGGTATTTTGATGCATTTAAAGTGTTTTAAATGTTTTCTTTGTTGATTTGACCAAAATGATGAGTATTACACTTTCATCATCAACTCTCAACAGTTGAGTCACATGTTGAGGTATTTCCTCTCCTTCGACCAACGGGTGCCCCCGACCCAGCCAGGACCCTTGCTCGGACCTCAAACGCAGATATTGAGACATCGTAATAACTGCACACAAAAAAGGAAAGAAGAAAGGCTCACCAACAAGAAAGGAAATCACGTTGAAAAGACAAAATAAACCCAAACGGTCGCGTTACCATTCTTGTCAATATCCTTGAACTCCGGATGAAACCCAGGATACTTCCAAACGTTGGTCAATCCAACCTCAAATAAAAGCCCGGAATGAACCGGTCGGAACTCCACCACTCCCTCACATAGCCTCTGGGCATCAGCTTCCTCGTAACCACCGTGAGGACATTATCAAAGCGTTTGAGTCGGGTGTCTCTGGGGCATGGCATCAGGGACAGCCCTCCGGTCAATCAAGAAAAAACTGTCCTTCCAGTTCTTCAAACTTGAACATGTCTCTTTAAAGAGACGTGGACGAGACTCTCCGCCAGTCCTTCTCTGAAAAGAAAACCAGTGTCCCTGCTTGTTCAGTGTATAGAAAACCCGGAACAAATTCACGCTAGGCTCAATTTCTAAGCTCCGACAATAGATCTCGAACATAACCAATCTGCTCAGCCCGATGGGCACCAGTTGAGAAATATGAACCTTGAAGTATTTGATCACCCTCAAAAGAAATGTAGAAAAGGGAACCCGGACGCCTGAAAACGCAAAATATTCCTCATAAAGTCCGATGGCATTGGTGGGAAGATCATTCATCGTAAATTCCGCCGGAGGTAAACGAGGGTGTAGATCAACCGGTATATCATACTCGCTGACAATATGCTCAAGCTCCCCTTCGGAAAGCAGAGAGGAATATACGTGCATATCGGATTTGGGGGCAGTATCGGCGGCGGGTGCCACAGAGCTAGAAGCCATTGTATATTGATAAGAAGGTACAACACAATCGACGAAGGAACAATGGGACAGAACGCACCTGATCTGGTCGAATGACTTGCTAAACGGCGGACGAAGGAATCAAGAGTAAAAAGTGAAAATTGCAAATGGGGTTAAAAACACCTTATATAGGCCAAAGGGGTGGGGACACGAAACGTCCCATCGTGTCGAGCGCGCGGATGAATCGAACCTCTGACCATGGCACATCTGCCACGTGGCACGATCCCACAAACTTCGGTAAATATTATTTTAACCTACTTCTACCCAATGGGCTTGGGCCCATCGTTTATTAGAAGGCCCGTGAAACCAGAGCAAATCCAGTCACTCCGAATGAATCCAACGAATGACTAGACTAAGTATCACGTCACTTGTCAAAAACAAATAACATGATACTGGGGGACATGACGACGTATATGGTCCATCGGTCCATTAAACGAAGGACTCAATGCTCTACCGAAAGGACTCAATGCTCTACCAAAGGACTCGATGCCCCACCGAAGGTGTACCGTGAGCTACTATCCGAAGGATCGTTGACTGACAGTACCTTTGGCAGCTTTGGATACAATTCGTCTCATTCTCCGGGTGTCGGAGGTGGCGCGGAGACAATGTCGAGCGATGTCACCGACAACACCAACGGTCCCATGAGGTACTGACGGTCCAGGGACCGAGATAGTGACATCAAGTAGTATAAATACACATCGATGAATTGGTAAAAGGTATCATTTTCTACACACGCATTTCATACTATACTATTCGATAAAACACACACTTACTCTCGCGGAGTCGGTCACGAGATAACACCCGGGGCGAGACTAACGCGCTGTTCATCTTAAATTTGTTTATTAAGAACTTGACTTAAATTTTACAAAAAAGAACGCATAACATGATACATTTGTGTTATTGTAACTATTGAGTTAAATTGAAGGGGTCGTAAAGTGTAGCAGAAATGTGTCGATGCTAGGACCTCTACAAAGAGAACAGGTGGTCCACGTGAATAGTAAGTTACGGATCATTGTAAATGTTTAGGAACGAGGATATAAGCTCACGCGTTACAGTGGGTACATAAAATTGAGATCAACGTTGTTGTGCTAAGTGAACTTGTACATAATAATAATTATCAAATACTAAATAAGTAAATATCATCCGGTCCACAGCTATAGGCAAGACAGGCGACCATGAGGCATCAAGCAAGTGAGGGCATCAACTTTTCGTCTTTGAGAATCGATTCTATGCATATATTAGAAAAGAAAGCAGTTGAATGGATTGTTTTCTTTCATTTGAGCCACGAAACATCATAAGGCGAAGGTTTCGATGAAAATGAATAGTTGCAGTAGTGTGAAAATATAAGTGCATAAAAAAATGAAGTTGCTACTTGCACTAGTGTGAAAATGGATGTGCATGAATGAAGAAGATGAAAATTACATGGGAAATACAAAACCTTTAAACTAAAGATAAAGGGTCCTATGGTTTATACTCCACTCCACTTTGACCAACTTTTTTCAAAATTAAATTGGATCTTATTAAATGAACACTAAATACACTTAATAAAAATTAGTCAAACTTTTACTTACATTTGTAATTATGACGTCAAAAACATTGAAAAAACAAAGTGGTCATTTATGACGGCATGCGTATTACTTTTAGATAAAAATAAGCTTTAACTTTGTATTCGACTATTTTCAGTTCATGCTATAACTATACATTATTTGTTACATTTTTTACTTCTACTTTTTTGATACATCAAATTTTACTTTTGTTTACAAAGGAAATAACTAAATACTATATTACATACTTCTAGGGGTATGCATTTCGTTAAATTTTTTTAATAACAAAAACTAAAAAAAATAATAAAATAAAATAAAGTAAAACTAAAAAATGATTAATTAGTAAAAAAGGAAAAAAATAATTAAATATGATAGTAATGATTTTTTAATAATTAAGTTATGTTATAAATGATAATGATTGTTTATAATGATTAGTCTATGGTGGGGTGGCTCTCCTAAATTAATGAGCGGTAGTTGTAAAGTTTTTTTTTAACTATTCCCCATGCCACTTTATATTTATCAATTTATTCGATTATTATACATGTAAAGTTTAAGTAAGTATAGCACTCTGTAATTAAATATTTAAGAACTTGTAAATTTTAATTAAAAACCAAAACAATTTCACTTGCATAAACACATTTATAGTAGAGCAAGTACCCATTTTTTAAAGGCGTTTACATATATATCATCGCAAAATTCAAAATTATATATATATATATATCCTTTTGATGCATTAAAAGCGATTTATCTTTATGCATAAAAAGCGGTAAAAGTATATATATGTAATTTTGAAATTCTGAGATATCGTGAAATTATCTTTTTAATATATAATTCCGTGTTTTCTAATTTTATATTGGGTATTTCCTATGATGTTTTTAGGGCGGTAATGGTAAAGGTAATGAAAATAATCTTGATCTATATAATGGAATGATTAAAATGAGAAAGATAAAAAAACCATTACATTAGCATTTGGATCGTCATAAATATTGGTGCATCTCCATTCATAAAAATCTCACTCCAATTTGAATTTTGTGGCACAAATTCTTGTTATTATTATCATTTTAATTTTTCTTCTTACTCCCTTCCCACGGACCATTACCTAATAAATTAGAGGGAGTTTGTTTTTCTCCTTTTCCTTTTCCTCACTATTATCATTATCTTTCCCTTTCGTTTTCTCGAGTTTGAACCAAACACACCCTTAATAATTACATCATAGCCCGTTAAATCAATGAAACAAGCCGTTGAATATCTGGTCCGATTTTTAAAACATCTATGGGAAAGATAATTTTTTCATACAATAATACTCATATCTCAAACAATTGTACATATATTTTTAACAAAAATTGAATTCCTAACTTCTTAGTTAATATTGTATTGTTTGTCACCTAAAAAAAGTTGTGTTATTTGTTCGTAACATTTTGTAGGGGCATTATTCGATCATCTCGCCCAGGGTAGCTGAAAACTCAGGACCGACAATAATCATCTAAACACACATATCAAAAAGAAAAAAAGACACCATAGTAGAAAACGACTACTTTCGACTACACATTATCTCAACAACTTACTCTCCTACAAATACCATTGGTGCAACTTCAACTTTCATTTTGAAGGCCTTTTCCAACTCAATAGCTTTGTAAAGATGATCACCAAGTATGTTACATGCTTCACTTAATACACCAACCATATGATCCACTTGACTTTTCTCCTTCCTACTCCGAACACCTAAAGGTTCTTCATAAGTCATCCTCTAGCGACTACATCAGCCTCAGGAGGAGACTCATTGATCCAAGCCATGAAGGTCCTGTGCTTTTTCACAGGCTAAACAAATGACATTGCAGCATAGTACTTCTCATAAACATCCATAAATCATGTATTCTAAGTTATTGTCCATGAAACTGACATATAAGTAGTCATATAAAAAGTGGGTACACACATATATCCAAAGATCATGTGTAATGTTACATTATAAATAAATTAACAGAAATATATTATTTTGATGTTATTACTAATAAATGCTAAAACAGGTCTTCCAACTACTGCCATTGGATAATTATCCTATTATATTCGAGTACGCCATGAACTGGAAACTGGAAATGCTAAAACATGTGGACCATATTTGTTAAACCGGACCCGCTGGCTAACATTATGGACTCAGGTAAGCAATTTTTCTTGAAGCTAGTAGATTAATATTGCCGCTAATAACCGTGAATTTACCTTGTAGTAGTAGTTTGCTGATATTTTGCAAGATGTAACTGCATTTTCTGTTTGTCTGCAATTAAACAATGATTGAAATCAGTTATATTCGAGTACGCAACGAATTGAAAATGCTAAAACAGGGATGCATTAAAAAAAGGTTATAAATAGCAACCATAAACATGATACCTTATGAAAAGTAACATTCCCAACGCAATCGGACATAGTAGGTTCGAAAACTACCAGTTAATGCCACATGACCCTGAGCTTCAATGCTCATGCAAAATGAGTAACACGATGTCAGCCATGTGGTCGTGGTAGATTATGTTTTAGTTATCAATCAAACACTTTCATACATATATTAAAAAATCATAACCAACTTGAGTACTAACTTAAAATTTGAAAACAGTAACCTGATCAAGCACAGTCGGAACAACCTTTGCACCTCCTCTCAATTCCCCTTTTGTTAGCCTGCAAAAGTCACAAATCATTATTAAATTCACCAAAAACACCAATTAAAAACTCTTCAATAAGCAGCTTATTTGAAAGTGCATCTTACCTGCATTCATGACTGCATTTCTTCATGATCCAACTTTCCTGCGATTCCTTTAATTCAAGTTTGAAATAGGTCAGCCACAATTTTGTATCTCTTCTCACATTTGCAAAAGCCTGTCGACCCTATAGAATCTGGGGTTAACTACTTGGCTTGTCAGAAAACCGGTGCAGCTATCCAAGGCAAACACCCTTAAACCTGCACATTTGCAATACACAAACCTGAGTGGCGTAAGTATCTAACAAAACCTGCAATTCTGAAAAATTGTTTCTACAACCTAGGCGATTAATGAGAGACCACGATAGGAGCTGGAGATACCTTTTGTATTTTTTTTGTTTAACCTCCCGGTGTCAGTTTGGCGTCTTATATAGGGAAAAATAACATACTAAGAAGCGTGAAAAATTCAGCATCCTCATACAACCAATTTTCTGTTTCTTGAAGCTTAGCAAGAAACACTTATCTCTCTTCTCTCTATGGCTCTGTAATAAATTCATGCAAACATACCTTGTTCCTTACGGCATAGACATAGGTTTCTACAAAGAGCGCATTTAAGTCAGTAACGACAACCTGCCAAAAGCAAGAAATAAAAAAAGATTAAGCACTTCTTAATAAGCTCATTTAAGTCGTAATGTCAAGTATGTGTATAATAGCCCATGGCTGGCTCTGTAACAAACTCATGGTAAAGTAAACTTGTGGATCATTTGGATTACCTCTGGCTTAAAGTATAGCATGGCTAGGAGTGGACCATAACGGGGGCGGGAAAATGAGGCTCAGATCTGCGTTTCCATGGGCGACTCGACACACCCGCCATGGCTGCAAACACGTAACTTTCGTGGTTACCCCGCCATGATACGAGAATGTGTGAGGCACACCGATGGAAGAGTTGATGTGCAGAAAAAGTCATCATTGCCCCGGAAAACATAAGGTAAGTGAGACAAAGCGTCAACTTGTCAACATTATCCACGCGCCTGAAGATCTAGACTAACTAAAAAAACTGCCATCAAGAAAATTATATATACATTACATTTGCCATTGTACTGTTCATATTAGATTGACCCGGTAACCTTTTCACTGCTAGATCAACCCGGTAACCTTTGGACCCGGTACTGTTCATGTTAACCATAGTCATAGGTGTCAGTCATAAGCAAAACAAATGGTACGCGTCTCTTAAAAAACATAAGACAAAACTGGAAATGTCGCTGGATGGGTGGCTCAGATGGGTGAATATTCAAGCAAAGAGGATAAACCTGTCATGGTTGCGATCATAGCAGGTCACCCCGCCAAGATACATGTCATCTCATGTTTACCGAACAAACCCCAATACATCACAGCCTTGAAAATGGAAAACCATTAAGCGCCTTGTAAAAAATCGAGTATAGAAGAAACATCTCCCATGGCTGCAACTGCATTGAGTTACCCTGCCAAAGGATTATGAGCCAATTTTGACCTGGAAAGACCATGCGTCCTGTAAGCCGACTACATTGTAGAAAACTATAAACCAATAACGAAACAACAAAAGCATGTCACGAAAATAAAAAAGTGATACTTTTAGCTTATTTATCAGTCTCTTGTGATTTTGAAGATGTTATAGAAAAACAGCCGACTACATTCTAGAAAAACAAAAACCAATAAGGAAAAAGCAAACCTTCAAATTATGTAGGTCAGCTTCAAAGATAAAAGGTATCGCAACATACATATTTATTAGGTATATATCTTTTTCTCTTGAATTCATTATATGTACCAATCGCAACCCAACCCTGAACACACCCTCTGTACACGTTCCATGAACACACCCATTGAACCAACACATTAAACCCCATAACTGAAGTCACTCGTAGATGACACCCCCACACCCTGATCACACTCCCTAATTGCACCCATTGAAAAGCACAGAATGAAAAGTTAATATGTACCATATAATGAGATTATATGTTTTGGTTTATTGCTCTACATTTGTACATATTCTACGGCATACATATTGTTTTTAATTTATCTATATCTCACATATATCCTTAATTACCCTACAATTTATGACCTCTTGCGTACCTGCTATTATTCATGATATTCCGTTCTCTCAAAACTGGGAAAATAAAACCCCCACACCAACTTGTTGTACAAAATGTACCAACCTGTAAACATAAGACCAGTACATAATCAAATTAGGCATGAAAAATACGGTACATACTATAAAAAAATATAGGCTATGAAAATCCTAAATTATTTGAAGCATAATGAAAAGTTAGCTCAGATCAGTGGATGCCTTGGTTGCGCACGTGGAGGTTGCTGAGGCGACCATTTGTCGCACTCTACGATCCTTCCACCTTTGCAGCAAGATAACATAGTTAAAGGAAAAAGCGGTGGCAAACAGGCCAAACCATTCCTTTGTAAGGCTCAGTTTTTTAAACCAAATAGGGTCGAAAAGATCTAGAGACCGTCATGGCTGCAAACAAACACGGTTGCATAATCATGCCATCCGGTGTGTGCCCCGCCAAGTGACGGATCAAATCTTGAACGAACCACTTCATTTGCTACATCCCAACACTAAGAGAAGACCACAACAAACAACCGCTGCCACAGTACTCTGAGCATGAATTTTTCTGCAAAATGAGTGATGCAATGTCAGACATAAACTGATTATCTGCTCTGTCAAAATACAACTATCATTTCTAAGCTGCAAAATCAATCGCCATTGGTGGTCATTCCATAATTTGCGGCATCGTGTACTTTTGTAAAATTCTACTGATATTTTTTCACCACTGCCTACACAAACAAATACATTTAATCGCAGACACCAAAAACATACATTTAATCTTCACAAATCACATTTGTTACAAAAAATAAATAAAAATAAAAATAAAAATAAAAAAAATCTGAAGAAACTAAATAATTTCAGTCATCCCAAACCGTTTCATCTAAATAGTGTATGTTTCGGTTAAAATTAGAGTGTGTGTGGATGTGTCTTTTGAAAGTAAAAAATGCAATATTGAACAATCAAAATGTATAAATGGCTTGCACATGGAATATGTAATAAAGAAAAGAGAAAATCATATATTTTCTACCAGCTTCGAAAAGCATGATCTGCAAGTATCGGCCAGTCAAAGTTAATCACTCACAAAACACCAGAAGCGACAAATAAGTTTGAAACTCAAATACAACTGAAAACATATTTGAGATGCATAATTAGCAGGTTCTTTAAAAGACCAAAAATCTTTAAAATCTGTCATAACAAATGTTGGTTTGTTATAATGACTTGAACTTCTTTTCTAGGAAAAACATTTCACTAATTCAACTTCATATATTTTTTAGATCGACATGCTCATTTAAAGTGAAACACACTAATGATAATATATAAAGTAAGAATCGATCATCACAGGCATAGGATTCACATACTTAACATTTTTCTGTTAATAATGGAGACGATTTTCCAGTTTCCTATGGCATAAAAACAACTATAAACGCATTTTTAAAGAACTCTATGAAAGTTTGCTTGAAAGCAATAGATACATGTATAAGTTTTAGAATCTAACATTAGATATAGATAACCAAAGATATACACGAAATACTTACAGGAACTCTTGGTATGCGAAGGCAACATCAACCCCATATAAATTTCCTGTTAAGCGACCATAGACAGCATGAAGATGTAATTTGGAAGCGGTGCAGGAAGCTTCCTTCCTGTCAGGTCCGGTCTTAAACTCGGGCAACTACGTAAAGTTATCCTAGTTTTCTGAGACCAATATATTCATCTCTGCAACAGTTTGCGTTTGACCACCACCTAATGCCCACATCTTCATTTGCTTATGACAAATGCCAGTATGCTACAGAACCTGACTAATAACAGAAAATGATACCATTAGGTTGTTATTTAATGGCGTTTACCCTTGATTTGCACATATTGAGTACTGATTTAGATACTTTAGTTTATGCATTAAATACTTTTACAATTTTGACATTTGTACATTAAAATGTTCAAATAAAAAATTAAAATGTGCAAATCATGTCCCTAATATTGATATTAGAATTTTGATCTATCTAAAAGTAGTTCCACTTTCATTATTCGATTTCTAAGATTCACCAGACTTCCACTTGCAATAATCACAAAACTACTACACGCTTTTGAATATTGTTAATGGAATGAAACTTCTAACTGAAGCGTGGATTACTCGTAAGATTTATAATCGAAAGGGTAACAACCCACATAAGTCTAAAGTCTATAAGCAGGGACTTACCGGAAGATAAGAGAGTGATAATGTATTAATGATCATCAAGTAGTCATCTACGAACCATTTCAAAACGATCATCAAGTAGTCATTTACGAATGAGGGGGCATTATTCACACATGAATGTGAAAAAAAGAAGAAAATTATGTGGTACATTTCTTTATATGTGAGTGTGTTAGATAGAGGTACACATTTCGGTTAACCGGTTCGGTTTGTATTTGAGTGGCCGAACCAGCCGGCCAAGTCAAAAAAACCGGTCGAAGCGGTTAACCGGTTCAAACCGAACCGGATGCGAGGAGAAAAACTCAACCGGTCCAAACCGGTTTGGAGTGCAGTTTGGGACCGATCTGAAGCCGGTTAACCGGTTTAACGGTTCTAGTTTTTTTTTTTTTTTTTTTTTTTTTTTTTTTCGTTTTCGTCATCGTTTGTCATCGTTTTCTTGTTTCGTGTATTAATAAACTAGAACTTTTATTTAATAGAGCGGAGAATCACGATACATCACACATTACATATAAACTTAAAACATAACACGGACATAATAACATAAACATAAAACATCACACATTACTCAACGTCAACTCGAGGTCTCGAATCGGACATCAGCTGCGGTGCTTGGCGGCAATACTTACATTTTGAATAAACAAAACAATGCTTACATTGAGCCTTTCGCGCCATCCGACAATTCGGCGTAGTTGTAGTGAGCCCAAACATTTGGTGTGCGGTTTCTACGGTAAAATCTGAACAATCACCGGTGGCGGGGTGGCGGAGGTGGTGCGGGATCGACATCGACCATTAGTGAAATGCTTCCGATTTTATTTTTAGTTTGTATTTTAATTGTATAAAAGTTGCAAAAAATAAAAACACAATTTATCTATTTATACTAGTCTTACAATGGCAAACTTGTAAATATAAAAAAATCAAATTTTGAAAGTTTACCCGCCTTCCGCTCAAAAAATTCAAAATTTGAAATTTGAAAATTTTAATTTTGGACCGGTTTGACCGGTTTAACCGTTAACGGTTGTGAATCAAAATTTTTTTTCATTGCGTTTCAAAATTTTGAATTTTAAAAATTAGTAACGGTTTAACCGGTTTGGGACCCGGTTAACCGGTTTTATTTTAAAAATTTTTTTGCCGCCAAGTCCAAAATTCAAAATTTTAAAATATTTAACCGGTTTTTAACCGCTTAACCGATTTTTTTTATTTTTTTTTTTCGTTTTTCAAAATTTAAACAAACTTACACTGAATAAACTTCAACTTTTATTTATAACGTCGGAAATACATAAACTGAAAGGAAATACATAAACTTAAAGAAATACATCAAAGGAAATACATAAACTTAAAACATAATACGTAAGCATAAAAGTCCTAATAGTCGTCATCGGATCCCTAGCTTCGGCGGTGCATCTTGTCTTAGTTCTTCATCGAAAGCATCTCGATTTCACCCGCTTGTGCCTCTTCCACGTAGACCTCCTCTTCAAGTCTGCGGCATCATCAAGACTACTTTTATCTTGCACTCGCTTCATTGCGTCAAGTGATCTTTCAAACCCATACACATCTCCAAAAAGCGGGTGTGAGTGTCTTTCTCGGTTGATAAAACCCTTCCACTTGTTGAAAAGCGGATTCGAAGCTACCAAGTAGCTTGTACACTTAGTACATCACGAGCCATTCGGGATAGAGCGGAAACATTGTTTCCTTTGCTTTCCAAAACGCCAACACATCAAAGTTTTCAACTTGTTCGGTAGGAATATGTGAGATAAAATCGGTTGTGATATATCTTTCATATTCACCGCTCGCTAAACCATCATTTCTTATCCGTTTGTTGGGATTTTCTCTTATCTTTTATGCAAGCAAGTATCAGTTCCTACAAAACCCTTGATGATGATGAAGAAGACTCCGTCACAGTAGGAGGTGGGTTACCATATTTTTCAAAATAATATTGCCACAAACTTTTAAAAGAATGGCCAAAGGACTCTTTTGCATCATTAGCATAGTTCGGGTTGGACGCGAAACAACCCAAATCAGTCCCAATCGAGTCGATAAGCACCTCTACCCCGTTTACATTATAACATGGATTTAATGCGGCCGCACAAGTAATTAACGGTGGCAAAGTTTTAAAATATTTCAAAAGCTTTTCTTTCATCCCGGAAACCATGCTTGTATAAACACCATGATCGAGTCCAAACCGTCAAGTTTATCACACAAGCTAACCACTTGTGAATGGTCAACCGTAATAAACTTCAAACAGCTCAGAAACAATGCAATGAAGATCTAGAGGAGTATAGTGTTTCCCCAGGTCGTTAAATCCCAACGAGCTGTGCGACTGAATCACCAAACGTATGGTGATCGGGTGAATTTGAACGGGAAAAGGGTTATGATAGATACTAAATGACAAAGGAAAAATGAAAGAAAATTAAAAAGCTAAATTATATTAAATAAACGCTATCACTATTTTTAAAATTATGTTTTTGATTTTTCTTTTATAAATTTAAATTAAAAACTACGTAACGTACAAAAGAAAATGTGAAATTGAAGCAGTATTAATCCTAAAAATATAAAAATGAAATTTTACAAACCTAATGATAAGAGAAAATTTTGAGAAAAAGAAAATTATTTTTATGACTATTTATTTAATTATTATTAATTAAAACTATTTTACCTATTTAATAATACCTAAAATATAAGAAAATATGAAATAAAGCTAGAAAAGTGAAATTATGACTTAGAAAATCTAAAATAACTAAAGAGAATTTTCAAAACTAATTTTGTATTTTTACGATTATTTTCTATTTTCTATGAATTAAAAACTATTTAAAACTAATTAAATGGCTAAAATTACAAATTAAACTAGGAAAAATCTGGAAAAATTATTTTTTGCTTTTTATATTTATCTTAATCTATGAAAATTGAAAACTTAATTTTTGAAGCTTTTACGAATTAATTGTATTAAAAGCTAATTAAAAATGCCTAAAAGCGATTAAAATAAAGAAAAATAGTAAGCAGTGATGGAAAATTATGAAAAATTCAGGAAAAGTCTAAAATACTATTCTAAGTCTATGAAAAATATAAAAACCTATACTAGTGTGCAATATTATAAAGCTGCAATGAAAAGTGCTTATAAATAAGCACTCAAAATAAGCTAAAGGCCACAGATGAGCACAAATTGATCACAGAAGCTAAAGTATGTAAGATCTACTTAATACTAACCTATTTCAACTAGTCTAAACCTCTGTAATGCAAGCGCCATGATTTGAAGTGATTGAATTTAAAGGCGCAAGCGGTATCCTACCCACAAAAGCTTATCACCTGACTTATCAAATGAGCGAGCGAAAACCAAAATTTGAGAACTTAAGACCACCACCCGAGATCAACAGGACCAAACTTTAGACCCTAATAAGTGATATGAGGCTTATGCGAGGTATGAAGTTGTTACTGTGCATACTTGATTAATCTTTGAATGTGCAGGCAAATATGGCCTAAAGGACAAGTGATTAAATGCTTTTAATGATTTCTAAAATTTAGAAAATTAGTTTTACAAACTCAACCAATTGAAGTTCAATATCCCAAAATTTCACTTGAATTGAACCCAATTAAAGCCATGAAAAAGCAACGAGTTGGGTAAAATCGGACTTTCAACTTTTGACTTTTATCTGAAATGATATTTTGACTTTTGTGAGATTTGATCTTAATTTGTGAACTGATTATGTTATTTAATGATGAAACAACACTGATGCAAGCTATATCACTAACCTTTACACCTATAGGCAAGATTCTACAAACTAACTCTCACAGAAATGACAATAAGAGCAGATTCAAAGCAATTTTGACTAAATGAGTTTGTAGATGCAATTTGAAAGTTAGATTATCTAAGTTGTGACTACTCTGGACTAAAGCAACTAAGCTTAGCTAATAAGAGAACCTATAACACAGTTCCAAGCTATAATCCAAACACTACTTAAGCTAGCTGTTATGCTAATTACTCTACCTTATAGTTGATCCTAAACCTGAGCAGCAATGAAACCTATGATCTAACGCAATCATATCCTCTGAAGCCAAATAATCACTAATAACCTCTGACATACAAGAAAGCGAAAAGGGTAGCACAATAGTTGTAAGCTTGAACTTAAACAAAGTACTACATGAGATCCGACTCATATGCAAACTTATCTTGAACCAGATACCACTATTCTAAACCAATACCAATCCAAAACCAGCTCTGCATCACTATCCAAGAACAAGCTACCCCTCTCCTTTGACTTTCATTGACCAAGTACCAATTTTGCTTGAAAGGGATTTCTAAGCTCACTAAAAGCTACAGACAGCTTTAGTAAGCTTATATGGAACAGAATTAAGCTACTTGGAGCTTGAGCTTTACCAAATTTAAAACTAATTTAATGACAGAAAATGTAAAATCAAGAGACTTTATCAAACTTTGAATTAATACTGAAAATGAGTTACAATAGACTTAATAACTTTAGTTTAGTACAAGGAAGATTAAATTAGAACTTAATTAAGACATAAAAATTAAAAACGACATATATGAAAGATTAAAACTAAAAACTACTACACTTCTCTCCTTCTTCTTCCTCTATTTATATGCAAAAGTTCTTTCCACTTGCCTTTGAGCTTTTCCCACCTTTAATCTTGGCCCTTGGATCACTTGAGACAATATTGGCCATTGATGAGTTTTGGCGGGAAAATGGTATTGCAACTGGGGGAAGGTTTGAGTGCAAGGGGGGAGCATTAAATGCCTTTTGTTGTTTGGTGTTGAGGTGGAGTGATAAGGTGTGGGAGTTGAGCTGGAGGTGAGGTGAAGACTGAGTTTTGCAGGCAGGCAGGTGCGGAAGGAGACTTTGGAGGGAAAAGGATGACTTGTTTGACCGGGGAGTATTATTAGGCAGGGGTCAAAACAGGGGGGTCAAAGGTGTATATTGGCAGGGGGTTCATGGTCCAATCAAAGGGTTAAGGTCCAATGGGAAGGGTTCAAGGTTCTTTGTTTATTAATACAAGGACCAAAACTGCAATTCTCCAAACTTGAGGGACCAAATCTGCCATTTTCCAAAGTTGTGCCAAGGGACCAATTATGACAAGTTTCAATAGTACAAGGACCATAATAGACATTTTAAACTTCCAAGGACTATTTTGCCAATTTTGAAACTTGAAGGACCAAACTTGTAAATTCTCAAAACTTATGAAATTTTTCACCAAAGGACTAATTATGACAAGTTATGATTTAAAAGGACCTTTGGTGACTTTTCTTTAAAATAAGTGCTCATGGACTATTTTGTCAAGATTTGAAAGTCGGGGACCTGAAGCGCCAATTATGCAAACTTTGTTCGTTTTAGTATTTTTACTCATTTTGCATTTAAAACATATAAAAGCGCAATTTTGAGATATTTTCGATATTTTGATGCATTTCGAGTGTTTTAAATGTTTTGCGATTCGGATGTGACCAAAATGATGAGTATTACACACTCATCAATCCCCACACTAAACTATTGCTAGTCCTAGCAATCTTTTGAAAAACTTAATGGATTTAAATCTCTTTACCAAAAGCCATTACTTGGAGTAGCCAATTGTTTGATTCAAGTAAGAACCTTGGTACAATGATAACCAAATGATTTTGAGCAAATCACCGACTTTCAACGGTTTTGATTTGTCTTTACGAAGCCGTTTGCTACGGACTAATAACTCTTAGATAAAATATCTTTGGTGAGTCGATTACCAATTATGGTTTTCAAGCGCCTTTACCACAAGCCATAAACTTGCGGGCTAGCCAACTCTTCACTAATTAAAGATATGGTGAATTTGAACACCATACAATTTTGGGCAAATTGCAAGCCGTCAACGGTTTTGAAATATCTTTACCAAGAGCCGTTTGCTCTGGATTAGTCAATCCTTTTGTTTATTAGACATGGCGGATGATAACCGTTTGTTGTGTAAGTGCAAAACACTTACACAAAAAAAAAAATTTTGGCCAAAAATGGGGGAATTGGGTGGTATAATTACATGATAAAATTCGTGAGAATTCCCCACACTAGAAATGAATATTGCCTCAATATTCAAAGTACCGCGGTTATGCGAAACATAGAACGTAAAGGGAAATATCACGGCCATTTTTTGAATTTTTTTTTTTTTTTTTTTTTTTTTTAGAAAACTTATATACAACAATGGGCAACTCCCCACACTAGGGTGGTACACACGGGTGAAAACCCATGTTTAACTCTTGTTTTTGATTCTGAGTCGCTAGCTTGACTCGACCCAGATTAATTTGTTCATGGGAAGTAAGTGGAAGAGACAATCTCCATCGGACTTTCATTCAAAATGTTTGTATAAACATTTGAAGTACGTGAAAGTTCCACACCGATGAGATATAGAGATCCGGCTCACAAATAATAAATGAAAATGCCGGGGTCAAAGATAGTGTCTTCATTCCGAAGGAGTGAAGATGAAGAGAAATCACAAGATATTTGAGGAAAGGAAGAAAGATTTTGATAACAATCAAGATCCATTCTTCATCCTCGAATGTAGACATATCGGGAGGAAGGGTGAGGTAGTATCATCAATAAACAAACTCTTATGATAGAGTACACCTTCCTCAGAGCCAATATCATCCTCAAGATCAAAATAGAAATGATCATATTCGGAGGAGATATGTCATGAGAGAGTTCACGGAGAACTCTTCATGAAGAGAATCATTCACATGAAGTGAAATTGTGAACTCTTGTTCCATTGTGGGCTCATCACTATCCTTAATCCGAGTATCAAAGAGTGGATTCTCAGAAATTAAAGTGAATTGAGTCGAATTCAAATAGAGGATTAGTGAGAGTTGTTTTGAATGTTTCGGGAACAAAGTGATCAACATTCTCTATTGAATTTATTAGGGTGAGAAGTGAGTGGCGATCATTATAAAGGAGACTTTCAATTTCTCCTAGGTCGGCTTGAAATCAAAGATATCATCATCACTTTTCGATGAAAGTGGATTGATGTGGCGAGTTCATCGGTGAACTCCTCAAGAAGAGGATCGAGGCTGTGGGAGTGATGCTTCAACATACTCGATGTTTCCATAGGAAGCATAATCGTCGCTAAGATCATAGAAAGTTTCAAAATGATCTTTTGAACACTCAAGAGGAAGAGAATCACACATATGATCGAAGTTCCTGTGACTCTCTCGGGATTGGGACAAGGTTCTCAACACTAGACTTTATGAATTCGTCCGATTCCTTTTCGGGAGCAGTGTCAAGATGCTCGTCCCCATGTTCGGAGAGCGAGTGTGAGCTTGGTGTGATAGCGATTGTTTGAGAATGAATCTCAATTCTTTGGGATATCAACCGATGAACTTGATGAATCTTTATAGAATTGAAGGATATCAAGTGTATCCTCATCATCCTTGTCATCGGGAATAAAGCGAAATTGAGAGCTAGATCATTTGCTTTTCTTTTGCAATTGATTCCCTAATAGATTTTTCAAAGGCAATTTGGGAATTTATTTTAGCGACTGCTCTTGACTAGAAATTCTTCCATGGATTTTCATGTGAATTTTGAATGACGGGACATTGTGGGAGTGGAGATTTGTCAAACCGGAAGGTTGACATTGATAATCATCATGAGGACCCCACAATATATACAAGAAAAGCGGGAGCATTTGAAATCTTGTTTACTCAACTCTCGACTCTTTTCACTAACTCGAAGCTCTAGATAAGTGTCTTGTTGGGTTTCTTTGAGGAGTTTGGGTCATTAACCTTTGTGGAGGTTGGTCTTGAAATGATGTGTCAAAATTGTCACAAGGAAATGTATTCCCGTTTGACAATCCGGTGACATGTGGACCTCCACAGTACTATAACAAAATGATTGTTGTGGTTGGACATGTGAATAATATGGAATTTGGTAATTTCAAAGTCACGAGTGTTACCGAAAAGCTGTTCATAGACAAACGCGTTTCCGGATTGACACTCAAATCCTTGGTGAGGACCTCCACAAAACTCACACAGATATGTCAATATCTCATGATGTGGTGGTGGTATAATGAATCGAGATGTGTCATGGTAAGGATAGGGAGCTTGGTTATAGACGGACCCGTCTCCCGATTCTACCATGCTACAGTAGGACAATTCCACCATTATGAGGACCACCACACCATTGGCAACCAAAATGGTGTGGATCGACATAGGAAAGAATCAAAGGTTTCAGAGGGTAAGAAATGAAGAACCAAAAGGGTAAGAGGGTAAAGATGGATATTTTTGGATTTTTGGATAAACATTTTGTAAATATAAGAAAGAAAATCTTTTGGGTTTTGTGTTTGTTGGCCGATTTTAAAATGTTTTCGGGAACCGTTTTGTTTTATATAATAATAATAAGAAAATATGAACAAGGATGGTAAATATACAATGGATGTATATTCAACAACGATGCTTCAAATTAGTAGAACGCTGAGACACCTCCGGCGTGGCGCCAAAATTTGATCGAGTCAAGCCGTCAAGTTTATCACACAAGCTAACCACTTGTGAATGGTCAACCGTAATAAAGTTCAAACAGCTCGAAACAATGCAATGAAGATCTAGAGGAGTATAGTGTTTCCCAGTCGTTAAATCCCAACGAGTATCATGATTGAATCACCAACGTATAGTGATCGGGTGAATTTGAGCAGGAAAAGGGTTATGATAGATACTAAATGACAAAGGAAAAATGAAAGAAAATTAAAAGCTAAATTATATCAAATAAACGCTATCACTATTTTTAAAATGATGTTTTGATTTTCTTTTATAAATTTAAATTAAAAACTACGTAGCATACAAAAGAAAATGTGAAATAAAAGCAGTATTAATCCTAAAAATATAAAAATGAAATTTTTACAAACCTAATGATAAGAGAAAATTTTGAGAAAAGAAAATTATTTTTATGACTATTTATTTAATTATTATTAATTAAAAACTATTTTACCTATTTAATAATACCCTAAAATATAAGAAAATATGAAATAAAGCTAGAAAAGTGAAATTATGACTTAGAAAAATCTAAAATAACTAAAGAGAATTTTCAAAACTAATTTTGTATTTTTCGATTATTTTTCTATTTTCTATGAATTAAAAACTATTTAAAACTAATTAAATGGCTAAAAATTACAAATTAAACTAGGAAAAATCTGGAAAAATTATTTTTTGCTTTTATATTTATCTTAATCTATGAAAATTGAAAACTTATTTTTTGAAGCTTTTACGAATTAATTGTATTAAAAGCTAATTAAAAATGCCTAAAATTGATTAAAATAAAGAAAAATAGTAAGCAGTGATGGAAAATTATGAAAAATTCAGGAAAAGTCTAAAATACTATTCTAAGTCTATGAAAAATATAAAAACCTATACTAGTGTGCAAGATTATGAAGCTGCAATGAAAAGTGCTTATAAATAAGCACTCAAAATAAGCTAAAGGCCACAGATGAGCACAAATTGATCACAGAAGCTAAAGTATGTAAGATCTACTTAATACTAACCTATTTCAACTAGTCTAAACCTCTGTAATGCAAACTGCCATGATTTGAAGTGATTGAATTTAAAGGCGCAAGCGTTATCCTACCCACTTAAAGCTTATCACACAGCTTATCAAATGAGCAGAACTGAAAACCAAAATTTGAGAACTTAAGACCACCACCCAGAGATCAATAGGACCAAACTTTAGACCCTAATAAGCTGATATGAGGCTTATGCAAGAGGCTAGAAGTTACTGTGCATACTTGATTAATCTTGAATGTGCACAGGGCAAATATGGCCTAAAGGACAAGCTGATTAAATGCTTTTAATGATTTCTAAAAATTTAGCAAAATTAGTTTTTACAAACTCAACCAATTGAAGTTCAATATCCCAAAATTTCACTTGAATTGAACCCAAATTAAAGCCATGAAAAAGCAACCAAGTTGGGTAAAAATCAGACTTTCCAACTTTTGACTTTTTATACAGAAATGATATTTTGACTTTTGTGAGATTTGATCTTAATTTGTGAACTGATTATGTTATTTAATGATGAAACAACACTGATGCAAGCTATATCACTAACCTTTACACCTATAGGCAAGATTCTACAAACTAACTCTCACGAAATGACAATAAGAAGCGATTCAAAGCAATTTTGACTAAATGAGTTTGTAGATGCAATTTGAAAGTTAGATTATCTAAGTTGTGACTACTCTGGACTAAAGCAACTAAGCTTAGCTAATAAGAGAACCTATAACACAGTTCCAAGCTATAATCCAAACACTACTTAAGCTAGCTGTTATGCTAGTTACTCTACCTTATAGTTGATCCTAAACCTGAGCAGCAATGAAACCTATGATCTAACTGCAATCATATCCTACAGAAGCCAAATAATCACTAATAACCTCTGACATCTGATTAAAGCGAAAAGGGTAGCACAATAGTTGTAAGCTTGAACTTAAACAAAGTACTCACATGAGATCCGACTCATATGCGACTTATCTTGAACGGATACCACTATTCTAAACCAATACCAATCCAAAACCAGTTCTGCATCACTATCCAAGAACAAGCTACCCCTCTCCTTTGACTTTCATTGACCAAGTACCAATTTTGCTTGAAAGGGATTTCTAAGCTCACTAAAAGCTACAGACAGCTTTAGTAAGCTTATATGGATCAGAATTAAGCTACTTGGAGCTTGAGCTTTACCAAATTTAAAACTAATTTAATGACAGAAAATGTAAAATCAAGAGACTTTATCAAACTTTGAATTAATACTGAAAATGAGTTACAATAGACTTAATAACTTTAGTTTAGTACAAGGAAGATTAAATAAGAACTTAATTAAGACATAAAAATTAAAAACGACATATATGAAAGATTAAAACTAAAAACTACTACACTTCTCCTTCTTCTTCCTCTATTTATATGCAAAAGTTCTTTCCACTTGCCTCGAGCTTTTCCCACCTTTAATCTTGGCCCTTGGATCACTTGAGACAATATTGGCCATTGATGAGTTTTAGCGGGAAAATGGTATTGCAAGCGGGGAAGGTTTGAGTGCAAGGGAAGCATTAAATGCCTTTGTTGTTTGGTGTTGAGGTGGAGTGATAAGGTGTGGGAGTTGGTGGAGGTGAGGTGAAGACCGAGTTTTGAGCGAGGCGGTGAGAAGGAGACTTTGGAGGAAAAGGATGACTTGTTTGACCATGTTTGACCGGGAGTATTATTAGCGCGGTCAAACAGGGGTCAAAGGTGTATATTGGCAGGGGGTTCATGGTCCAATCAAAGGGTCAAGGTCCAATGGGAAGGGTTCAAGGTGCTTTGTTTATTAATACAAGGACCAAAACTGCAATTCTCCAAACTTGAGGGACCAAATCTGCCATTTTCCAAAGTTGTGCCAAGGGACCAATTATGACAAGTTTCAATAGTACAAGGACCATAATAGACATTTTTAAACTTCCAAGGACTATTTTTGCCAATTTTGAAACTTGAAGGACCAAACTTGTAAATTCTCAAAACTTATGAAATTTTTCACCAAAGGACTAATTATGACAAGTTATGATTTAAAAGGACCTTTGGTGAGTTTTCTTTAAAATAAGTGCTCAGGACTATTTTTGTCAAGATTTGAAAGTCGGGGATGAAGCGCCAATTATGCAAACTTTGTTCGTTTTAATTTGTTTTACTCATTTTGCATTTAAAACATATAAAGCATAATTTTGAGATATTTTCGATATTTTGATGCATTTACGAGTGTTTTTAAATGTTTTGCGATTCAGATTGACCAAAATGATGAGTATTTACACTCATCACACCACCATGAAATTCAAATGCGGAAATTTGTGAAGACATCAAGAATAGTTGCTCGAGTACCAAATGAGCCGTTGGATAATAAACTCCGACAATTTTTTGTTGCGTTGTAAAAACTTCAAGTAGTCGGGTTAGTTTTCAATAGTATCGATTATCTTGACTAAATGGAGCACACCAACCCCTCCCCGACAATTTCTCATCATGAAAATATTGCAAAGTCACATTTTGTCTTAAACCACTTATGAACATAAGATAAGTGGAGTTCCATCGTGTTTCAATATCCCAAGAAGGTTGTAACCAATGTTTCCCCGCAGTTTCACACATCCGAATGTATGCATTATATCTTTTATTGCCCTTTTTAAAAACATCGACTAACATTCTTTTAAAATCTTCTTTCACTTCTCTCAAATTCGGATCTTTTAATCCCGCTTGCACAGCCAAGTTAATGATGTGTGCAACACATCGACTATGAAAAAATTCGCCATTACAAGGTGGCTCGTATTCCATTTTTAGTCGACCCATTGCATTTGTGTTGTTACTAGCATTATCCAACGTTATTGAATTTTTTTTTTCTGTCAAGTTAAACTTATGAAACACTTTTCTCAACAAATTGTATAAAGCTTCTCCGGAGTGAGGAACCGGAAAGTTTTCAAATGCTACGACTCGCTTCATCATTTGCCAACTTTCGGGATCAACCCAATGTCTTGATAACACAAAGGTACGAAAATGGAAAATTATGAGGCGGCCCAAACATCGGTTGTTCAATTAACACAAGCATCCATATTTAAAAATTATTTTTAAATCTTGCTTAGCCGTTTTCCACATTTTCATAGCATCGCGTTTAAAGTCATCGACTTACATGATGGTACTGCGGTTGCATATAATTACGGTACACCTCCGTCGTCCCCTCGTGGTCATAGTGGTTGAATGGTAAACCACGTTGAATCACCAAACCGGCCGATTTTTACGGAGTACATCATGATCGAATGCAAAAGAGTCCGTCTCGAGCCATGGACGATTGGCGGCTTCGGAACCGATTTGAGTGCCTTGCAATACTTTTGTTTGATGTGAGCCTTCAACGTCGAGTTGGAACCGAGACAATATACTCAACAATATTTACATTGAGCCTTTTTCTTACCGTCCGACATTAGGGCGTAGTTGAAATGTTCCCATGGATCTTTTACGGTCGTATGGTAAAACTTTCTCAACTGTCATGCACTTGTTGAACCGACTTGATGTTGGTGGTGTTGTTGGTGTTTGAACTTTCCATTAGTGTTTAGTGAAATACTTTCGGTTTTGATTTTTTTGGAGTGTTTTTTGATTGCTTGAAAGTGGTAATTAACCATATACATAACACATCTATTTATACTAACATTTGTATAGCAAAATGGTAATTTTTGAAACATAATTAATAATATCCCCCGCTCCCCTATTTCAAAATTCAAATTCAAAAGTTTAAAATTCAAAAAAATCAAAAAAACCCGCCCAGTCGAAAAAAACCGGTTACGAACCGGTTAACCGAACCGGTTTGGGTTTCCGGTTAATAAAAACCGGTCTTGAAACCGGTGGTTTTCTCAAAACCGGGAACCGGTTCCTAACCGGCGGTTAGGGTAAAAACCGGACCGGTTTGGGTCAAAACCGGTTTTGACCGGTTGGGTTTTTCGGTTTCTTTTCGGCTACGGTTCGGTTAACCGGTTTTTTTGTTCACCTCTAGTGTTAGAGCATAAGGTGTCACGACGAAGCAAGCTCGCCATGCCTATGTGGGAGGCTTGTCGTGCCTCACCGCCACTCATCTAAGCTTCGCCGTCCTCTTGCCTTCTTGACGGCGAACTAAAAACACACCAAATGGATGTTGGAATGTGTACGAAAATGAAATAAATGGTTATATTTTCAAAATATATCCGTTGCACCTTTTTATTTTCTTTTTTTTAAAACTAGTCCCACTTTTTACATACTTTAAATAACACACCATTTTTCACACAATTCTCTACCTAATTACCAATACTCCTCAACATTAAAAAAAAAATAAAATAAAATAAAAATCTCAAAGTCCAAACGACGATTATTTTACGTCGCTTCTCAACTCTAACCCACAACAATACTCGACTTCTTCAAATTCGTCTACCCCATCGTCAGAAAATTCTAATCCTTCCTCGCAAACGATTCCTCTATTTGGTACGCAAATGACACCCGAGCAAATTTATCAACGACAATTTACGTGATAACGATTCTCAATTTTCCATAGTAAAAAAATCCTACACCACAATTTTTAACCTACAATCATCACAACCATCACAACCACAATTTTCAACGTCAACCACAACAATACTTTGAATCACAACCATCACAAACGCAATTCAAAGTACCACCATCCATTGCACAAGAGAAGCGTAAAGGAAGAAAAGTTGGAAACCGTCAAAATAATAAAGGCCGTGAATTTGGACGTGACAGCGAGGATGATATGGAGGAAATAACACAAGTGAATACCGTTGGACACGCGATGAAGAAAATTTGCTAGCGAGACTTTGGTGAAAGTTTCCCAAGGCGTCGAGATCGAAAAAAACCGTTCGAGGGCGCGTTTTGAACCGGATTATGGAGGATTTCCACACGGCTATAAACCGCAATCCTCGTACCAAAAATATGATCACGGGTAAATGGAGTAGGATTAATGTTGATTGCCAAAATTCAACGATATTTACAAACATTTAGAGCGTAGAAGCGGTGAAAATGCGGTGATCATCTAGAGAATGAAAAGATACCCCAAATGAGGCGGAGGACTTGGTGATCGACAAATCTCGAGGATCTATTCGTACGACAAACGACCTCGTCCAGCCGATAATTCTAGAGCTGAAAAAAGCCAAGTCGTTGGAGACGTCGAGGGTCGGGGGGAGCTCCATGGGAGTCAAACAGAGTCTTTTTTTGAAACTTTTATCTTCTGAGTATAGATGCAAAGCTAAAGCTCAAACAACCGCGTACGAGGCGAGATGGAAGAGTTGAAGTTTCTCATGCTTGATCCCGAAGTGACCGCACCGGCCAAAGCAGCTTTCATCCGCAGGAAACAATAAGAAATCATGAAGAAATATCCGTCAAACTTAACGGCCAATAAAACGTTTAAGTTTCATATGTTTTTTAGGTGTTGTATGTTTTTTTTCGTTATTGTTTTTTTTCATAATATTATTTTTATTTTTCGTAGTATTTTTTTTCTCAAAAGTTTCAGGAACGACAGATGCAATTTTTGACATACCTCATGGACCATCCATGTAATTTACTCTTTCGAAAATGAAAAACATTGAACTCTACAAAAGTACAAATTACTATTTCATACATATATACATCCCAAACTTTATGTTCCACATCACATCATAATCTCAATCTCTTACTAAATCGTGGACATGATTAATATGTCATTTGTCAACAGTTCACAAGAACTCAAACCTAGTAATGGTGGTGGTTCTATCTGTAACACCCCTTGAACGACTTAACTAAAAACGTGAAATTATTTTGCAAAAAGTACACCCGAAAACTGACCCACTGTCACTCTTTTACAAGCTGACAAGAAGCTATAAACATCTGGACCGTAAGACTATTTTTAAATGAAACTAGAATCAATTACCTTAGAAATGACGGGTGGCACGACCCGTGACGACTTACAGTTAAAAAGATATGATTTTTCGAAAACCGACAAAATATGTTCACAGTTTCACTTCCATACCGAAATTTGGAGTTTGGGTTCCAAATTTCACTTCCAAACCGAACTTTGGTTCCAATTTTCACTTCCATACCGAAATTTGGAGTTTTGGTTCCAAATTTCGGTACCAAACCAAAATTTCATACTGCACTCCAAACACCCCTTTCCTGCATACCTCTTTTGTACACTTTTGACCCATTTTCCGGAAAACAACTTCTATTACTTGGAAAGACACTAAAACTTCCAGAACTTATTATTACATTATAAATATCATTTCCAATCAAAAACATTTACCATTGACCTTCGGAGTACCACTTTCAATTTAACGGGTTTTATACAAAACCCGTTTGACCGTTACATTACATTCAACTTATACCAAATTCATATTACTTCAAACCTTCTAGAAATCATTAACTTAACATAATGAATCGTATTCATTATCATTAACCCGTTTACAACCCAAAATGGGTATAAATAGACATTGTACCAACGCCCATTTAAACAAGACTACGAATACTTAAACCATACTTTGACGCACCATTGATGACTCAATTACATTCAACGACCATGACATTCACTTCGACACTTGACAACACGTTTACAAAACCATTTAGACTCTCGGGGGTATAACATTGACTTGAGCTCGGTATCTACCTAAGCTCCTACTTTCTTACCAATCTTATAACTTCCTTCTAGCAATCCATAAGCATTAATCCGATACTTACCATCACCATCACGTGTGGACCTACAAAGCATTAACATCTTAAACCGTAAGCATGAGGCTTAGTAAGTAAAACGATCATAACATAATATTATAATCATCCATACATTAAGCATGTTAGGTCACCATATTGTAACACAAGCATCAATGATTAAGAAATATAGAAGAGATAGAGCGGATGAACATACAATACACACACACGTATGAGATAAAGGTTTAGGCGTAGGGAAATGTATTATGTGAACAACCAACCTTCAAATGAAGATTTACAACATTATTTATAGGGGAAGGGACTAGGGCAACACTACAAGTTCCCTTCCTTCCTTATGGGCTTGGACCAAGGCTTATGGGCTTTCTATATAAGCCTTGCCATTAAAACAAACATAAAAGCCTAATTAAGTAACCTATTACATATTGATTACAAACACTTGAAATATAGTTTAGGAGTGATTCCAACAATCTCCCCCTAAGTGTTGGTAATTAATGACTTAAGTAATATTAAAGCGTTGTAGATGCTTGATGTAATAGTTGCTTTGACGTCTTCTGACATTCTTCTTTCTTGTGAGAAGAAGTGTCTTGATTCCAACAATCTCCCCAGTGTGAGGATCTTGTTTTCATTGAAGTTTTCAGCTTTGACGTCTTCATTTATCTTTGTTCTTTGTTTTGGAGTGGATATGGTGATGTTATGTTGTGGTAATCTGCATCAGGTCCGCTTCGTTGCTCAGGTGTCTCCACATCCTTCTCCAACATGCTCACACACTTATTGACGTTGGATTTCAGTGTTGATGTAGTTCTCTTAAGTCTTTAAACTTTGTAGATTCTTTGATGAAGAATCATTCTGACTTTTGTGTTGCCTTTCGAGAGAACTTCAATTTTGTTGTTTGTTGGTATGAGCATGTGGAGAATCTGCACGATCATCTCCCAGGAGCATCCATAAGAAGAAAACATAAGAATGGGTTAGTGATAAACACCAATCGATCATTGTGGTCGTTTCTTAAAGAGTTGACCACCACGATTGTTCTTCGATGAATGTCTTGATTCCATTCACCTTGGTGGGCGAATTAGCCGTCCGAATCCCATAAGGGACGGTGGCATAACATTGAGCGAGTTCAAGTAATGACCCACATCTTTAGGACTCGATTCTTGAAAGGAATCTCCTTAGCGGGATTTCCGACTTACAAGTTCGAACTTGAGCGTGTTAATGACATAGTGTGAAAACACATCTCTAATTCTAGCAAAGGCGTTCTGAACTAGAGTCCCTCAAGTAGGATAACACGATATGCGAAGTACACCTACGTTCGGTGAGTCGTTGAGGTACACCAAGCATCACCCATGATTGTAGACCGTTTGAGACAACACTAAGCGTAACCACAAGGAGTTACGAGTGACTGCTTCGTCGGTGTTTGATGTTGACCTGGCGGGAGTTTCCATTCAATCAGCGAGGAACACATGTGAACCTCTCATAAATGTTCTCGACAGTTGCTAAGATCGTGTGGGACTCTTGAGTAGTATCACTTGCGTCCTTATGGTTGAACAACAAGTGATGAAAGGTCGAGTGTTCTAAGAGATCTTTTGATGAATCTCGTGGCTCTAGAATCAATAGTGCGCTTTGGTTTTCCTAAGCGGAGACTAGGAGAGGTCTCCTTCTTCAATACCGGCAATCTCTAAGAGAAAGCCGATGGTTTGCGTAAGGTTCCTGTGAGAATGAAACAAGCACATTGAGAGAAACTTGAGTGGTTAAGAAGGTTTAGTGCATGCGTCCTTTGGGTCCATGACGACTTTGATCTTCAATACGGTGCCATCTAGTGATGACCCGGTAGCATATGTATTGAGCGGTGTCTCCCTAAGTTGAATACTACGGAGGGCTATTTCTTTTCACCCTTTTATTTACTTTTCTTTTTAATTCTTCAACTCCTTCTTTCTCCGATTCTCATTTTCTCCTTTTTTATAATCATACCTAAGGACTTCTAAGTTCTAACTATTGGTGGTGTCCTTGGGTAGATCCCTCCGGCTCTGGCGGATCATAGGACGGTTATCCCTAACCTTAGTCACCTTATAACACATGACTAACCTATGTTGCCACAAACCATTTACATGAAAATCTCTCAAAGTGGTTATCAGTGAAAACATTTTGTACCACTGTGAGAGTTTTGTATTTTGCAGAAATACTCCCCCTCAACACATGCTTAAGTGTTTTGACGGAAATTTGCACGGTGAGTGAAGAGCGCACACTTTTGAATTGATCGACTCAAGATATACAATTCCCCGCGAGACACGGTTACGTTTTATAGTTAAAGAGTTACATTGTCAGCTTTTAGGTTGTTAGGAATTGAAAATTCCATGTTAAAGAGTCGGTCACCCCAATAATGGTCTAGCATATGTTAGCTCGTATATTTGTCGTTGTTTACGTTATTTATCGGTTTATTAGTTAGTTGTTAGTTTAGTTTAGCGTAGTGTAACATCGTGGAGGAAGGACGGGTCTTTACCCACTGTATCCACGATCCGCGGGCCGATGGGAGGTCGTTGTGTCTGTAAGTATAAATACCCTTCCATCCATGGAAGGGTGGTGCTTCAATCTAATATTCTACATTTTGTGAAGTAACTCTACCAAGAAAACACCAACTCTCTAACTTTCTCTCTCTAATGGCAAACATGTATTTTGATCTCCCAAGACCACCCGAATCATCAACACAATAAATATACGATCCTACAATTGGTACCAGAGCCAAGGTTGTTGTGTTTTGATGATTTGTTGTCGTTTCGATACATGGTTTATGCTGTTTTTTTTTGGTACTGTTTAATGGTCGAAAAAATGTTTTTCTATACTTGTGGTTAACAATTTTTACATGTTGTAGTATCCTCTTTTGGTCAAAAAGTCATATGTTTAATCTGTCTTGGTCATTTACATTTAGTCCAAATATGTTTCCTCTTTAAACATTTTGTGTTCCAATGAGTAATACTTGTGGTCAAACAGTCATATTGGTGGTCGGTTGGTCGGTTTTTAATGATCAGCTGGGTCAAAGAAGCATATTTTACGCATTTTACGGGTTTATTATGAAGGTGGTGAATTTGGTGGAAAAATCATCGGAAAATGTCAAAAATCTTGCTAGCAACTTGTTAAAGTCACGATACAATGTACTTTACCTAGCGACTTGTCTTTACAAGTCGTAGCAACTAATTTGTGAGTTAAGGTGGCGAGTTAAATTTGCGAGTTAAATTTGGCGAGTTAGGTTGGCGAGTTAAATTTGGCGAGTTAAATTTGGCGAGTTAAGTTTGGCGAGTTGGGATTGGCGAGTTGGGTTAGCGAGTTGACTCATGTCTTTGGCTTGGGACTTGCAACAGAAAGGAAGATGTAGAGGTTGACCGTGACCACAACAAGACTCGACCACATGACCAATAATACCAAAATCATTCATCATAGCCACGAATCCAAGACTCGAAACTAACTAAACATGATACACTTTTGGATCCCAAGTGAAACAACAATGAAACAATCACAAGACTCAAAGTTCAAAAACGAATACAGAAAATTCATTGATCTCAGATCTAATCGTGGCATTCAAAAACAAACATCAAGACCAAAAGGATCTTTAATACGATTCGTTCTTCATTGATCAGGACTCATTCATCACAGATCTTTAATCGATTTGATGATACATTATTACAAGATCTCGTTTAATTCATTCATCATCAATCAGTAAAGATCTAATGCAAATGAATATAAACTTTCATCGATCTATGTTTCAGAAGCTATGCTTCGTTTATATTCGAAACTAAAAGAAATGGAAATATAACTAACAAGCTACATTCCTTTTCTTGATTCGTTGTATACCTGTTGAAACACAATCATAAAGGAACAAAGTATCACCTACCTATTCACGGCAAGCACACTCCATGTTGTTCATGTTACATTCCTTTTCTTGATTCGCTACTCATATGTTCCAAGACTATATGCTCGAAGCGAATCCATGACTCACCATCCACATGGCGAGGTCAATATGAGTAGCTAACAAAAAGGTTTCATGGGGCGTCTTGATGATGTATCGTTGCCTAGTTGCTTTTGATTTGTGAATAAAAGGTGGGGCGTCGCTATTGTGAAGTCGAGGTTTGAGTGAAGAAATTAGGAGAGAATTGTGTGGTGTGTTGAAGGAGAGGCGTCTGAGATAAGGGATTAGGGTTTGAGGTTATGTGAGAAAGTATACTTATATACCTAATCTTTAGGGTTGTATGTTTGACCGGTTATAAGACTTGGGTGGGTAGACTATTGATTGGGTTGTATTCATTGGGCCAGCGGTAATAAATTTGGAATAGGCCATGTCTTGGGTAATTTTTTGTTGTATTGGATGTAACAATTGGTGAAGGATAATGTGTATCTCATTCTTGAATATAAATGGTCGTGACTTTGGCTGGTCGTGGCGTGGCTCGTGACATCTGTTGGGATTATTTTCACATTTGTTTATCATGTTGCATTTATTCTCTTGAGGTGGATATAGTCTATTGAGGTTGGAACTACAATGTCTACCACCTAATTTTGGTATGGCTTGCCAAGTTTTTTTTTTTATTTGCAATGATAATGAATATTTAGGCCTGGCGAGCTTTGATTAGACTCGGGTTACTATATCCGTGTATGGGCTTGGTATAGTTTTTAAGATCGTGTTTTCTTCGAATGGCCATTGGGACGAGACTTAGGGTTGTATCAAGATGGGTTTCAGTTAATGGACATGGGCGAATGTGTAATTCAATCTAGAATCATTTGGGTTTGAACTATGGTGTAAATTATTGTGTGTTGAACCCTTCTCATGAACGACAAAAATACTAGGATGTGATGTTATTGGTGGGCCTTAATTTTACAAGTAATCAAGTTTGGGTCGTTCATATAATTGGGTCAGATAGGCTTCTCAGGATTTGGATGTTTTCAATGTTGCTTTATGATGAGATTTGATTGGGTATGAATTGTTGTGTTATGGGTTTGATACTTTGATGAATGCATTTTCACAGATAATGTTATGTCTCGGCTTGAGTTAATGATTGAACAAAGTGGATTTCGGAGGTGTTTGTTCGGTATTTCTTATTTGTATTTGAAGTAACGTTTTCCGGGCGTGTTTACCTATTTCGTCTTCTTTCTTCCTACCCTTCCGCGAAGATGACTTGTTTGGGCGTTTATAGAGGGTGATTAAGACTTGGCTATTTAGTTGCGTTTGTGATTCTTTCTCACTTAACCCACAACGTAGTTATCACTTCAGTGTCTCACTCAGTTGAGAATGTCAAGAGGTTTTGTACATCGGGTACACCGTTTCTTCTTCACAAGGATTAGTGCAAGCTTAAGTAACAAATCCGGGGAATGTTACGTCTTGTTCAAGTTTGGCATATCGTGTCTATTTCTCCCTGTGGTCACAACAATAGCCGACAAAATGCGTGATTGGAGTATTTACCAAAGTGTTTATTGGATGGTTGGTGATATGGTTGATGTTGGATAATGAACCACTGCATGTTCCCTAAAACATATATTCACGAAACCAAAATGGCTATAATACATTCAATTTGAAATTGTTTACGGTTTTGTCTTGATTTTGTAAAATCATGAAAGAACCTATTTCTCGGTTTAAATCATTGACTTGTAAAATCCGTAACAATGGAAACATCCGATAATAGTAAGGTGCATTTCGGATCTATCTTACGGTTTATTCTTGGTTTTGTAAAATCCATGAAAGATTCTATTTTCGGTTTAAACCATAGAGTTGTAAAATCCGTAATGATGGAACCATCACGGAGAAAAGGAAAGTGTATTTGAGATCTTATCGATCTTTGGTGCTACAGTTTACATTTTGAAGAAGGGATAAAAGGTGTACTTCATGAATTGGGTGTGTGTTTGGGTTGTCTTCATGGCAGTTTGGTTATTATATGGTTTTACGGGGTTACGTGCTTTTAACCATGGTCGGGATGAAACCATTATCAAAGTTTATTTAAATGTCAAAGAAGGCTAGATTTGAGCGATTCGAGAAGATGTGACATCGGCGTTAATTGATATTATTTATTTGAGGTTGAAGTGAATTATCACGGCGAGTGTACTTAGTATCACGAAGGTATCGGGGATGGATGAATGAAGATTCTTCATGATCCTTGTTCGAGCTTACTATCAAAAACGAAGACTTGGAAATCTAGTTATTGTTGGGTGACTTTTACCTCTTCTTTTACCACTTGGGGAATTGGGCTCTTATCACCTCAAAATAACTATCACTTAAAGGAGTTACGTTGTAGTGCTCGATGTCACATTCAATTGTGGATTGTCAAGAGGTAATGTCGTCTATTACTTGATGGTTGGTTGGTTGAAGAGTATAGAGTACTTAAGAGATTCAATGGAGCATGAATTCGGCACCGCTCTTTGTTACATATGTGCAAGTTTAAGTCACGAGTTCGGGCTAGTTTACTTGAGGTCAAATTCATCATATTGGGTTTTCTCCATCATTGTCACGACAAATAGCTTCAGAATGATAATGGGAATGTTTGCATGTTTTGCTAAGAGAGATGAAAAGAGAGATTATGGCGTCATTCACTTCAGTTCAGGCCTCGTACTCTAAAGAAAAGAAATGTATGCGTTTAGGTGCGCATTATCTTGAAGAAGAGAAATCTTCTTATGACGTTTGAATACTTGATTCAGGCCTCGTTCTTAAAGAAAAGAAAAGTGTACGTGTCGGTCGCTTTATCTTACGAAGAGAAATCTTCTATTATGACCATTCTCATCAACATGCTTCATACTTTTCCATGCGCTTGGTCATTAAGTGAACAGACTCTTGTTGATTGTTTTCGATTCCACTTTCTCAACTATAATGGCGATGGCGACATCATGTGCTAATTTTGCGGGGAGAAGTGTGAATAGATTACATTGTTGAAGATATTCACTTGCTTAATCAAGAATGGCATCTCGTATGCAATTCTTGAGGGAGAAAAAGTGTGATAATCTTGCATGGTTGATTTTTATTTGAGAATATATGGTCAAGCGGCTCCTAACTCATGTAAGAACCGAGCTTCTTCTTATCGGATCATCTTTACATGGAGTTTCTTCTAAGAGCCGTTGGTTGACATCTTCACTCGAATTGATGAGTTTATCGACAAAGTGCTTCCGGTTAATGCTTGCGATACAATAACATGATGATTCCGAACAATCTATCTGTTCTTGTTTGATGTGATTAGTAGTTTGGTGTTACCATCTTGTGTGTTCGTTAATGAACGATTTCCTTGATGAACATCTTTCTGTTCTTGTTTGATTGGGAGGATTTTTAGTTAAGGGATTTGCAAGATGTAAGTTAATTGGGATGCTTTTGGTGATGTTCATGTTTTGGTGAGTTAAAGATGTTAACTATCTAATCCCTAACTAGACAATCTTGAAGAAGGTCGAGTCTGATCGGTTCTACATTTTACGATATATGGTAGAAGACTAAAGGCGAGTTGCATTTAACGATCTAAAGACTTCTTCTTAATTTGAGGTACATTATCAAGCAGATTGTCGGTTTAGGGAGAGCACTAATTAGGGAGAGTGATATGTCAAATTTAATCCCCAATTAGACTTGCTTACATTATTGACATGTTGATTCTCACAAAGACTTCAAGCGTTCTTCTCAAAAGATTTCTAGTATTTAGGCTTTCAAAGAGTTCTTGATTCTAAAGTGCCAAAACCGCAAGGGGAAGGAGACACGTATCTAAGCGAGTAAACTTGATGAACTTAATACTTCCATGTAATTGAAGATATCCGGGAAGACAAATGTTATTATGAGAGAAACTCAAGGTTTGACTCATGGCGAGTAAACTTGATGGACTTAATACTTCTAAGTGATTGAAGTTATCCGGGAAAACAAATGTCATGACCTGAGAGAAACTCAAGATTTTACTCATCAAGGCGTTTAGTGGTCTTATTCCAACTATGTGGGAGAAGAGATGGAAGAGTTAGTTTACGAAGATGAAAGAGGTACACAAGTGTGTGATGATTTTGATGTTATCACAATCATCGGGGAAGAGATTGTGTACATTGGGGATGCTCATTGTTTTACTTGAGGGCTTAATCGGTGATTCGGATATATAATCACTTATTCGGAGTTGAAGATCCGCAGAGATAGTCCTCCGCAGAGATAATCGGTGATTCGGCTGCTTCTTCAATGTTATCGGTTATTCTCTCTTTGGGCATTGGTGCCGGGTTCTTGAGCTTCATACACTTTCTTGAGGGAGAAAAGTATACATCGGGGTTATTCTTTGGATATTGGACGTAATCTGCTACTTGATGGTATAAGTTTCTTTGTCTTGGTATGTGTATTCGGGTTCGTGAGCTCTAGTCTAAGAGATTGAGCGCATCAATTCAACTACTTGGGGAATTGTTCTCTTGACACCTTTTGGGATGCATCGCTTGAGACTTGATGGTAAAGAAATTTGAGAAGATTATTTATCGTGGGATGATACGTTCTTTGTTCTTGTTGATGATATAACCTCGAACAAAGAATCACGGTGATTATTCTTAAAAGGAGCGGTGAATTTATGATAATGGTGTGATTCTTTGTGCACACAGCTAAAGAAGCTTGAAAGAAAGCTTTGAATCGCTTTCACTAAAGGATTTTCGGTTTGGGGAAGCGCCAAAGTCTCACTTTCGGATGGTTCTATTTCTTTCTATTCAAGAGCCCTTGGAAGCTTTGGTGGTGGATGTTTAAGAGATGATGAATTCTATCTTCTACGACGTCTTTGCTCGATATCCTTATCTCGGTACTCGTATCATCATCTTCTTTAACTATATCATCTTCTCTATCTTTGTATATATTTATCCAAAAAGCAAAATACAAAAATATAAAACCAACAAAAAGAAAATAGAAAAATATAAAACCTTCAAAAAACCCATAAAAATCAGAAAATTTCAAAAAATACCAAAAATATGTTTTCACATGACATGTCTTCTGGTATCGATAACATCTACGGTCTTAGAAATGTTATTCAATAATGGCACGGGACCATAGATGAAGTTCGAGCAGGAGGTGTAAATATTCTTTTTCTAAACATGTCTCAAAAATGGCTTGCAGTTACTTCAGACTGTAACCCGTGCTTAAAACAATGGCTTGCTATTTTTTCTGATAGCAACCCGCTCTTTAAAGAAAGGAAAGTGCTGCGTTAAATCAATTTTCAAATATTTCGTGCACTTATCCTAAAAACAAAACAAGGAAAGTATGTCGAAGGACTGCTGTTCCTACACAAATGTTTTTCCGTCTAGAATTCTTCAGAAAAATATTTGTTGTGTTTTCAAAAAAAAAAAAAATGGTAGAAAATGAGTTGCTTAAAATCAATCAGATTCAGAGTTTTTATAAAATTTGGAAACTCAATCAATGACTTCAACACTTTTAACATCTTTTATAAATTGAGTCATTGATTGAGGGGGATAATGTTTTCAAATCTATTTCATCTAACGGGCTTTCTTAATTATCCTACGTGCTTAATTAAAAATGATAATTGCCTATGTTGAAGGACTAGGTTTCTAGGATATGATTGTTAGGTTTAGATGATTAGAGTTTGAAATACATTATTCCATACCTTACATGATCGATTGATATGTTGGATTGACTTTTATTAGTCGATTGATGTTTGGGTGTTGTCGACCACCATATATTTGTATGTGTGTTCACTAACGTATGCGGTATATTGGTTATAAGAATGTTCCCGATCCGGATCCCACAATTGAAGGTGATTGGATGCCGAAAGGAAAGGGTAAATATATCTTGGGTTGACAAATGAAGAAAGCGGAGCTTAATTGGACTTCTATGGAGAGTTGGCATAAATGCAACGTAAGAGGTCTCCTTTGCATCGTGAGATGGTTTTCTTCTAAGTGATTGAAGAAAGCGGAGCTTAATTGAACCTCGGTTGGCATTCAAAATGCAACATAAGAAGAAGTCTCACTGCATATCTGACGGTTTTTCTTCAAAGCCCTACAACAACAACGAAGCTTCTCAACCACCTAACGAATCTTTGTGCGAGGATACCATTTTAAACAATTTTTGAGTAAATTGAATTAAATTGTGTTGAAAATGGAAAAATGTTGTTTTGAAAATATATTGGACTAAATTTTGAAAATCACCGGACTTCTTGTTATCAAAACCTAAGTCACTCAATTATTGACTTCTGTCATGGATTGAGGGGGAGAGTGATTTAAAATAAAATATTTTCAAACGATATTTCTTCACAAAAAGTCCGTTTGTACGCTAAAATGTGGTGATCTAAAGATTTAATGTTATGTCATGGTATGGTTTTCTTTAAAACTCAAAGATCTGTCAAAATGAAATTTTTTCTGTTCTTGTTTGATTGTGAAATTGTTTTATTTTACTTAAAGGTCTCTTAAAACAAATCATACCTGACACTAACAATCTTTAATGTTTAAATCTGTTCCTATCTGTCATCTTTTAGAATTAAATCTTGCCACGTCTTTCCCCTAAAATTTTATAAATAATTTAAATCATTTGGGATTACAAATCTCAAATGGTTTGAAATTTTTGATCGCGGGAGAGATCGTGATTTAAATCTCAAATCTGTTTTAATGGAATTGGTTTTAGTCCTTCAAAGGCACTCCTGCCTCCATGTGCCAAACGATTTCAAATACATAATGCACATGTTGAGGAGGAGGATTCATCCAAAAACCAGATGAGTATTTAAACAAGGCCACATTTTCTCCCATGTTTTCTAAACCTAATTAAATCACTTGGGATCCAAAATCTCAAAGGGTTTGATATTTTGATCGGGGAGAATTTGTGATTTAATAATGAAATTTGATAAAGTTGATCGTTTTGATTCAATTGTGCAGTGCTCTCTCATATGTGCTAAACGCTTTCGAATCTCGAAGCACATATTGATGGGGAGCAAAACCATTAAGGTACAAAAGTTTTATTAAAGAGATTATAAAGTACCTTGATTGTGTTTTCAAATGGTTTTCTTAATGGATTTTGTGATTGTGGATGTGCTTCAAAGAACTCTTGCCTCTATGTGATAAAAATGATTTCAAAATCCTATGCACATATTGAGGGAGAATTTTACCAAGAAAATCAAATGGCTTTTCGTATGAAAATTGTGATCAAAGAAAATATTTCAAAGTCCTCTTGCCTCCATGTGCCAAACAATTTCTAAATCATATGCACATGTTGAGGGAGCATTTTCTAAATGATCAAAACTATTAAGGTATAAAATGCTTTGATCTCGTATCACAAGTACCTTGATTGATTTTCAAATGATTTTCAATTGGTTTCATGAAGGAAAGAACAATACCAAAAGACCAACCAATTTACTTTATGCATGGTGTTATAAGGATGGTTAGGTTAGGTATTTGTTCCCACGATCCGCCGAGCCGGAGGGATCTACCGAGGACAATCCACTAGATAGTGTAGAGTCCTTAGGTATATTGAAAAAGGAGAAAAGTGAGATACGGGAAGAGTGCGGATGAGGCAGAGCTAGTCTTGGAATAAACCCAACAAGGTTCTAGTTATGAAGTCTCGGTAAGCTTGAAGGGTTGAAGAATGAAAAAGAACCGAATGTGAAAAGGGTGAAAAGAAATAGCCCTCCATCAATTCAACCTTAGGGCGATAACGGGTTCAATACATATGCTCTTGGTTGTTACTAAGGTAACATCGGTATTGAAGACAAGGCGTCATGGACCCAAAGTGACCTTTTGCACTAAACTTCCCAAGCCACTCAAGTTCCTCTTAAAGGGCTTGTTTCATTCTCACGGGAACCGACATAATCTATCAACTTTCTCTTAGAGATTGTTGATATTGAAGAAGAGACCCTCTCCTAGTCTCAAACACGGGAACCAAATGTGCACGATTGAGTCTAGAGCCAAGAGATCATCCACAATATCTCGTTAGGACACAAAATTAATGATGACTTGCTGTTTCACACAATGTGGAAAGTAAGTATATATTAAGAGTCCTCGCATTATCCTTGTGGTATTGCGGAACATCCGAGTGATATGTAAAATATTCACAATGAAGATGGAAATCCTCTAGAGCCTACATCAAACAAGCTCTTGGTGGGTGACATGTGAGATCTTCTCGTAAGATCAAACTTGTGACAACCGGATAGAAACGATGGGAGATTCAATCTTGAATCAACCTTGGTCGAGAAATGAATTGACGAATACTTTTGAAAAAACCGTTCGATGTGCAAATCTTCTTTTCTCTAGCACGTCGAATGTGTACTTATGTTTTCAAAATTCAAAAGTATCTCGATTGAAAAATACTTTTAGAAAAACCGATCGATGTGCGAATCTCTTCTTTTCACTAGCACGTCGATTGTGTACTATTTTCAAATACAAAAGTGTTTTGATTGAAAATTGATCTTTCTCATAAAACCTTCGTCGTATTGCAAAACTCTTTATTCTAAGCAATACGCGATTGTTTTCAAATCAATTTTCATCAATCGGTGAATCTCAATTATTTGGTTCACTCACTCCGTGTTGTCTTCTTTGAGGCGTTCGGTTTGAGAACAACTAGAACATTGCGAAACCACGTCAAGGAGATTCTTAGGAATCCTACGATCACAGCAATACTTGTCTTGATCAGCGGGGAACCGTGGGCGTGTACCTCAATTCAACGAAAGTGATCAAAGACACTTTCGTGTGTTTTATTGCTAGCGTTGTTTGCGGTACACCCGATGATTGCGGTGATCGAATTGAAGAGTCAATCCAAAGCCGCATGCTCACAAAGCATCCACGCTTAATTTGAAAAATCATGGTGGTGCATATCTACATAACACGGCTCGATATTTCATACTATATACCTTCACTGCTTTGCAAATATCATGAACCGATAAGGCTTCCGCTACTCGATGGAAAGATGTCATGATTCAAAAGTGTGAGCATGTCGGTCCAAAAGTCACAACATCACATGAAGGCAACACAACTATGGATGATCCGAGAGATTTAATGTGGTGATGATCTCAATGAAAGCTCAAAGATCATCAAAGATGTGGATCGGTTCAAAGACCTCCACTGAAAGTACAAATCAATGCGGACTTTGAAGTTGCACTACAAATGCACAAAGATTGCGGAAATGAAGAATTCAAGTCTACGAGCTCAAGAACAAAGTCAAAGATAGAATGCTAGGAAGCAAAATGTATTTCATGGGGTGACCTCCCTTAGGGGGAGATTGTTAGGAATTGAAAATTCCATGTTAAAGAGTCGGTCACCCCAATAATGGTCTAGCATATGTTAGCTCGTATATTTGTCGTTGTTTACGTTATTTATCAGTTTATTAGTTAGTTGTTAGTTTAGTTTAGCGTAGTGTAACATCGTGGAGGAAGGACGGGTCTTTACCCGCTGTATCCACGATCCACAGGCCGATAGGAGGTCGTTGTGTTCGTAAGTATAAATACCCTTCCATCCATGGAAGGGTGGTGCTTCAATCTAATATTCTACAATTTGTGAAGTAACTCTCTACCAAGAAAACACCAACTCTCTAACTTTCTCTCTCTAATGGCAAACATGTATTTTGATCTCCCAAGACCACCCGAATCATCAACACAATAAATATACGATCCTACATAGGTGACAACTAGCTCTAATAACTATCTTGAAGGTGTGGACAAACCTCGAAAGGTTGTCAAACCCGTCAAAGTTCATGTCTATTAAGAGTTTCTCAAATAGGTACTATCTACTTGGATAAGTCTTGGAAGACAAATCTTTTCGATGTATGACAGTTCAGATCTCATCAATTCATGGGTTAAGTCTTAGCACGAAGATTCAATCATTTTCACAACATATTTGAGTCACATAATTTTTCTCCCCCTCAAAAATGGCATATAGATGTTATTTTTGATGAAATTTTGATATCGAATATGTCCATTTCGAGTTTTGTGGGAAGATTTCCACGAAGAACAATTTTTGAACAAAGTTTTAAGCAAATACTCCCCCTCAACAAGTGATATTAACTTTTGAGGTTTTGAAAATCATAAGAGGAAGTACTTGTTCTTTTGAGCAAAACTTTGAAAAATGAAAGTTTTGATAAGTTTTACTCAAAAGTAAGAAGCTTTCGCTCCTTTTATAGGATTGTGGCACTGAAGCGTACCACAGGGTCCTTTCATTACAAGTACGGGTTGTACACTGTTATGTGTGCACAAGCCATAGTTAATAGTAGAGATCAACACATCCAAATATTAATCAAGAAAATAATCAAGGAGTACTAGGCAGTCCGTCAATAATGCCAGGAGTTCTTTCTGGACGTTGATAGCCTGTTAGAAAGATACTTGGTCGTCCACCCATGAAGCTCTCCAATGTCCTTATCGATCTCGATGAAACAACCTTTCATCAATCCTTGTGATAAAGCGAAGAACATCCTTGCGATCCTTTGAATTCCAACTCTTCATCGAATTGTACCAAACTCAATGTCCTTCAATCGATAAGCCAATCCATCTCGAACCATCTCGGGGTGGCGTCATAGAACTTGTGAATTTCATCGAAAGCCATGAAGCAAGTATGATGATTTTCACTTTGGTAGACAAACCCAAACTTTGGTTTATAAGCGATTTTGTCTTGAGGTTCTTGATTGATTTCGTTGAAGTGTAGGAGTGGGCGGTGAGATTGAGTTGTTTTTGTAAGATTCGACCCGAGTTAGAGATCTTCAACACACTCTTTGATTTGATGCGTATGAATACAAAGAGTGAATAATGTACTTGATCTAAATTTTGGTTGAGGTTTAGGTTGGGGCTCAGGTATGTCGTAATCCTCACCACCAGTGTATGTAAAGTGATCAATGGTTTTCACCATTGGTGGTGTGGTTTCTGAATCCCTTGGTTAATTAGATGGTAGTGGTTGTGTAGCTTGTTGTGTAGTGGTGATAACCTGCTTAACCATTTGTCGAATCATTGGATGGAGTTGCCTTCTTAACAGATTTTGTTGTTGACTTAGTTGATTCTTTTGTTGGTGGAGGTGATGATTGAGAAGATGATTTGGGTTTGGTGGAAGTGTCAAGAGGTGGTTCAGAAGACTGTTGAGGTTTGTGTGTTGGATTGTCAACAATGAAGTTTTATGTCTCCTTCTTTAACTTTTCCTCTTCAGCTCTAGCAGCTTCTTTTGCCTCTTTTCGCATCATTTACTCTTCAGCCGCCAAATTATCATCAGTGACTCTTTCATCCTTATCATGATTGTAATCTCCTTTGTCATAAATTTCCTCATCTTCCTTATGCTTTTCTTCTTGCGGTTGTTAAAATTGTTGTTGTGGTTGCTTCATTTCAACAGTTGTAGTGACAGTGACACCCTGATCCTTACCGGGTTGATTAACCGGATCAGATGGGGTTAGAGTTGTTTGCAATGGGTCTTCCATAAGTGGAGGAATACTGCTTTACCCTCCTGCCCCACCGGGTTGATTAACCGGAAAGGTTGAAGCATGGTATTCCATCCTTTTCTGCTTTAATGTCTTACGAAATTTTCTTTCTTCATCCATTGAATCATACTCATCATCGAAAGAAGTCGAGATTGAGGATGACTTTGTGAGCATGTAATTGAATGGATGTTGCGAAGGATGTCCACAACAATTACGCAAGATGATTGAGCATATGAAGTTGTTGAAGGCGACACATAGATCGTTCTTGCCAATTGTTTTGTCGTATCCGGTGGGAATGTGTTTGTCATCGAGAGCTCATTTGGGGCATTGATGTTTGCTTGATTTGCGACCATTTTGTGATCGAAAGTCATTAGACAAAGAGACAGACATATGGAAACACAATGTGTTTGTTTTAGTCTGATTTATTATCTAATTACTTGTTTGATGGTAACATGTTTATGTTAGTTACAAGTCCTAAGTCACATTTATCCAATTGTTTGAAGTTGATGTGATAAGTTACGTGAACATGTTAATTTTGAAATTTCAAAGTCTAATTTTTCACTTAACACACAACATATTAACATTTGTAAGCTTATAAGAAACATCAGGTATTTGTGACTTATGCGTAACATTTAACTAGTAACATATGCGTAACGGGCCAAAATGTAGTGAACAGTGGTTATGTGTAACAAGGATCCTTATGCGTAAGAAAGAAGCTTATGCGTAGGAGTAAGCAAAAGCGTAAGACCAAGCTTATGCGTAAGAGTTTCTTACGCGTAAGACAAGTTCAAAGGCTTTAGGCTTACGCGTAGGAATAAGCTAGATGTTTCGCGTACAGTTTACTCGTAAGAGTAAAGCTTAAGCGTAGAAACCTTGTTTACGAATATCTTTCCAAGATACGCATAATCCACTGTAGACCTCTTATGCGTAAGAGTTACGCGTAAGATTTCTCTTGGGCGTAACCTTAACACCTAAAGTAATCCTTATGTGTAACGGTTTGAACACCTGAAGATTCTGACATTACGAATAATTCACCAGTTAAATATAAACATGAAAAGTTTGATTACAGTTTATTCTAAACATCTATTAGATCACAAAACCAAGCACAAAAACATATCAGATACACACAGAAAGACTTAGGTGTAAAATTTCTGAAACCCTAAACCCTTAATCTACGCGTAAGAGATATAGCCACACAAATCAAACAAGAATGTTTCTGGAGTGTCCTAGGTGTCATATGAGGGCAATGGAACAAGATTTAACACATTTCCACCACAGAATCAGAAGATTCATGGGATATGAACCCTAAAAACCTAAAACTTAAATTCTTACAGTTAGATGTTTCTGGGCTAATTTAAAGGTTCAAAACATGCATATATACTTATTCTAACACTTTCTTGACCACCTAATAACATATCACGAATAGAAAAACCCTAAATGAGCGCAAGAACCTAGAATTCAAATTAATGAAATTAAAGATTACGGGTGGTTTTGGACGATTGAAACAAGTTTAATAGACACTAAGAAAGGTTTTAACATAAATCATTTCAATCCAAACACTTTTATGCATAAACACCCAATTCGTTCGAGTGAACAATTTTCCAAAATCGGTTTAAAGAGTTTTAACCATTGGATTTGAAAGATTTTGAAATCCTTGTTTAGAATATTGATCAAAACAATTTAGAACTTCTGATTATGAGCGACTTGAGCGGATTTTGAAGATTTGATTTGGGCGTTTGATCTTGGTGGTTTAGGAGTAAATGCACATGAAGTGGTACATTGAATGTGATAGGTGAATGATTTTGTTAAAATTAATTTTCCAAGTTGACACATTCAGTCCCTCAACCTCAAAGAGGTTCCAACCAAGATCCTTTAACTTCCGTTTAGGTTAGACAAAACACTTGTAAGGCAAGAAACTTAACGATACTCCCCCTCGACTTTTGAAATAATGAATTTTGAAAACATTTGAGTCCGAGGAGAGTATTTGATAAGAAACGTATCCACCATTTTAGAAGAAACAACATATTTTTGGAAACATGCAAGTACAAGGTTTTATGAAAGCGAAAATATTTACTTTCTCCCCTCAACACTTGTTCGGAAAATTGTGAAAAGTTTGATAGAACACGGTGTTGACGGAAGATTTGTACTTGCGATGTTTGAAAGAAATTTAGATAGAAGAATATTTTGTATTTTATAAATTTTATATTTTTTTATTTTGTTTTTGATAAAATATTTACAAAAGAGGTTTTGGTGTTTGGTGGCTTTAAGAATGTGTCAAAAGTTCGTCCAGTTCCTCGATGTCAAACACCTCATACCAATCCGGTGGACCAACTCGGTAAACCTAGCGAGGAGCTAAGGCTTTGGTGAGAAGGTGCACTTGATTGATATTCGAGTACCACAAAATATAATTCAACGGTACCCTTTTCCACATGCTCCTTGATGAAATGATATCGAAGATTGATGTGCTTAGACTTTGAATGTTGGACTGAGTTGCACGAGATCGCAATAGCACTTCGATTGTCGCAGTACATCGGGATTATGTCAAATACGTACCCATAGTCTTTGAGTTGTGTTCTCATCCAAATGACTTGAGCACAACACACCGACATGGCTACATATTCTGCTTCGGTTGATGACAGCGATGTACAATCTTGCTTCTTCGATTGTCATGACACCATTTTATCACCAAGAAATTGTAGAGCACCTGAAGTACTTTTCCGAGAATCTAAGCAACCTGCGTGATCAGCGTCGAAAAAGCTATTAGTTCAAAACCGAATCCTTGGATACCGATTCCCAAGTTAATGGTTCCCTTGATGTATTGGAGGATTCTTTTAGCCTCGAGAGGTGAGTTTCGATTGGTCTCGATCGATAGCGGAGCAAAGATATACATCAAATACAATATCGGTCTCTTGGTTGTTTAATACATGAGAGACCCAATAATACTTGGTATTTGGTAGGGTCAACCAATTTCCATGTAAATCGCATCCGGTTTCTTGGTATGTGCCATTGGTGTGGCATAGGTATCATGACTTTGCATTCCATGTTTGTTTAAAATTTCAAGAGCATATTTGGATGACTTAGGAAAATACCACGGGGTGATTGATGAACTTGCGTCCTAGAAAGAACGTAAGTTCACCCATCATGGAAATTTCAAAATGTTTTTCATAAGTTTTGAAAAAGCGTTTGAGTACTTTAGATGTGTTGACCCAAAATGATGTCATCCACATAAATTTGAGCGATTAAAATGTGTTCCTCGTGATATTGTATGAAAAGTGTTGGGTCGACCGATCCTTTAGTGAAATTATTGGCAATGAGAAAGGATGATAACTTATCATACCACGCCGAGGGGCTTGTTTGAGACCGTAGAGAGCCTTGTTCGGTTTGTAGGCGTGATTAGGGAACTTTGGATCAACAAATCCTTCCGGTGACTAACATATACCGTTTCTTCGGTTTACCATTTAGAAAAGGTTTGACATCCATCGAAAGACCGTGATGTTCATGTGAGCGAAAATGCGGAAAAATCCGAATAGACCTCAAGTCTAGCAACGGTGCGAATAATTCCTCGTAGTCAATCCTTCTTCTTGTCTATAACCCTTAGCTACCGACGTGACTTATTTACGATAACCGTACCTTGACATCCAACTTGTTTTCCAAATCCATTTCGGACCAATAACATAGACCCTGTTGGTTTTCAACCAATTCCCATACTTCAAGGCGTTTAAAGCGATTAAGTTCTTCTTTCATGGATTCAATCCGGTTGTCATAAGTCATTGCTTCTTTAATGTTTTGGGTTTAGATTGACAAGCGATAAGTGCATAAATGCAATGTTCACCGTCGATCTGAAGGCGTTGTCTAGTTCTGTTGGTTGATTCGGGTTTCCAATGATGTTCGCAAGAGGATGGTTTTGGTCCAACGATGTGTGGAGAGTTGATGTTGATATACATTGTGCAGATTAGGAGGATTCAAATGGCTTGTGGATGATTCCGCAACATCGAGTGGCGATTTCATTAGCAAAAGGATTGAAGAATGCATTTGGATCATAATCTGCAAGTTGGGGTACTTCATGGTTCGAGAAGATCATCGGTTGGTTCGGCGTCATTGGATGCGGTTTGTTCGGCTATTGTTGTAGAATCAATTGGAGGTGCTTCTTCAATAGTTGTTATTGTTTCGGTGTATCGGTATTGGATTATTATCAGTTGAGCGGTGGAAACATTTGATACATCTGAGCACGTTGATCAATATCATCACTAAGCGGAGGAGCCAATAGTTGTTCCATTTGGTGTCGAGTAAGTTGTAAGCTTGGTTCGGTGATGATGGGGTTTGGGGAAGTTTAGACGGTTATGTCCGGGTTCCAAGCTGTTTTGCTCGAAGCCATTGTGAATATAAGCAGAAAAGTAAATGATAGTAATAAGTATTAACTTCCCCAATGACAAGCCGTCTTTAGCGATTTGAAACTTTGATGAAGTCGACATTTCCTCTAACTTTTGAAGGTTTCGACGGAGCGGAATTTGTAGATGAGCGATAAACCACACAATGTAATCGACATATTGCGGAAAATCCGTTCGGGGTAACATACAAGAAATCAACAAAATCTTCTCACGAATGTAGATGCTTCACACCAAACAAACCATGAAAGATGAAATGAAATGACTTCCCACGAATGTTGCGGTCTATCGAATAATAATTACACGTGAGTATGCAATTTCTTGATAAAATGACCGTGTGTGAGGCATCATATCATCATATTTAGGTAACTTCACACATGATAACCACGAGAAAGTGAGGCGATAACACCAAAGTGAGGCGTTTGAACCACGGATCGTCTCATTTCTTCCCCAATTGAAGAAATCCAAGAAGAGATAGGGTTATCGCAAACGACATCAAGGAAACGATGAACACCTACACTATCTTCCCCCCGATGTTTTCAATGAATCATGGTCATACACCACGTATGTTGATGATGAATTGGAGACATCGAAACCATGTATAAGGAGACAGCGAAACCTTGTATGTCAAATTAATCGAAAAAAATGTGAAGAACCATAAATATCTCGAGAAAATCAACTGCTGATAAAACTTCTCTGTTCATAATGTTGATCATCAGCTGTGTCATTGTTGTTGGAAACAGTTTGATCTTCTGTTATCAAAGATTCGATAGTAGGTGCATCTACATCAACGGTTGTTGTTGTAGTTTTAGAGTGTATCCAAAATTAGAATACGATTAGGTTGTGCAGCGGAAACATTCGATACATCTGAATCACGACTTTTGAAAGACTCTGTAACTAGTGGAGCAAGCAATGTTTCCAATTCTTGACGATTAAGTACAATGGTGGAGTAGCTGATGGATCATTAAAATTTTGACGGTGAGAAACGGGTCCTAAGCTGTGTTACTTAGAAGCCATTGTTGTTGTACCTATAAAGAAAATAGGAGGGGGCAAGATAGAAAAAAACATGGATCCCCAAGTGTAACTGGGTTCCAGATGTTAGAAGCATAAAGATGTAGTGTCAATAATCTTCTTGACAGCTGAACATGCTATTTTGATGAATTCCTTTCCTACCTTAGGGATGGATGTCACACTTGTTTTGGTGCAACTACTTAGTATCTTGCTGTAGGAATCCACCTAAGACCAAGCAGTTTTGAAAACTCTACCGTTGGTATCCATCTAAGGCTAGATCTAGGAGATGTTAAAACTTCTTTTGGAAAGAGTCTACGTCTTATATTGATCCACCTATTAGGTTTCTGAAATTTTTATTTTAGATCAATGTTTGTTGAGTACACTTAGGTTTTGGTTTGGTTTGCTACTACAAGCAGTGTTCTTCAATACACTAGAAGGCATCACACAAGGTCGTGAACCTAAGATTCCATCCTTTTGGAGTAGTGCCCTTTTCCTAGCTTTTTCTAGATCATAGTTCTTGTGCAAGTCATTTGTATCATATGAATTTTGAATTTTGATGCTCGGTTTAGACATTGTTTTCGAACTAATCCTAGACTGGCCAGGTGCAACTACTTGTTGAGGTTTAACAGAAACATGTATAACAGAAACATAAGCATTTTTCTTAGGCCAGGAATGTGGAGTGACTGGTTTTGACAAATGATTATTCTCAACAACTTGGGGGCAAGCCGTGGTTTTGAAGATTTTGATCGTTCAGATTTAAAAGCAGTTGGTTGTCTAACTACTGATTGTTTTCTGAAAGGTTGTAGAGACGATTTCCCCAAGATTGTTGGTTTTGCAAAATTTGTATCCACACTCTTGTCAGTTAATCTTCTCGGTTTGTTTTGTAAAGCAACATGTGCAAGCCCTTTGCTTGAATTTGAGCCTTTAAATGCTCATTTTCTTTTACTAATGTATCCACACGATTACTTTGTTCATTCAAAGATTTACTATTTGGCTCGAATTTGAAATTTGTTTTGCATTTTAAGTTCAAGAGAGATGCAATGAGCCTCAAGTTTTGAAAATATTTATGAAAGCGAGCAATAGTCCTTTTGAGAAGAATGTTTTCGATTCAAGAGTTTGGTTTGACGTTTGATTGTATTGTTTGCAAGTAAGGGCTCGGACATAAGGCGGTTATGCGGACATTGTGCAACACATTGGTCAATCTCTCCTTCATTTCTGAGATCAGGTTGCTCAGTTTTTTGTTTCGCATTAGCAGGCAGAATATGATCAACAATAGATTGTACCTCGACCATCTGTTCTTTGTCAAAGTTCGGCTCTGTGTCATAGATGGGTAAGATATCTTCCTCAACCATTTGTTATTTGTCAAAGTTGGGCTCTGTGTCATAGGTGGGTATGATATCTTCCCCTGATCTGCTGTCATCCTGCTTTTCCAATGCTATAACCTCATTGTCCGCATTACCGACAGATGAAGTAATCACAGCATTCCCAACAACCCTTTGAGCATTCCTTCCTTGTACATCAACTCTTTCACCTTGCACGACTGCTGGATCTCGGGAATTGGATGAGGTCTGACGCTTGGATTTGTTAATTATTGAGTTCATCATCTTAGTCAGTAACATCCCTGTTTTTTTTCAATTCCACAAATGCATCTCGCATCTTGTAAGAATCCATTGATTTATACACTTTCTCTCCCTTTTGAAGAATCAAAAGAAAAGGTTTGAAGTCGATATAGCACAGAAGGCCTATATAGTGAATTTCAATTTCCTCCAAAATAATTTTGAAAATTTTGACTTCAAAATTTGAAATTCACTATAAAATACAATTCTAAGGTTGTAAGAAAAATTTGAGTTTTGACAATTTTGACGCCAAATTTGATCAGAAAAATTCAAATTTGGGCCCAAAATTTGAATTTTGACCAAAATTTTCATGATTAAACCAAAATTTGAATCTCGTAAAAATTAAATGTTTAGTCTCCCTAAAAAATTAAATTTTATGAAACTTGTAAGATGATGGATCTTTGTAGTCGAATGAAACTTTGTTTGTTGAAGAAGTCCTTAAGCGTAGAAAACTAGCTTAGGCGTAGACTGAACCTTACGCGTAAATCCCTTCTTACGCGTAGACAGAAGCTTACGCGTAGGAATAGCTTACGCGTAGACTTGAGATAAAACTTAGCTTAGGCGTAAACCAAAGGCTTAATAGTAAGAACCTTATGCGTAAGATTTCCTTAGGCGTAAGACAAGCTTATGCGTAGAAAATGCTTAGGCGTAAAGTGTTTACTCGTAAGCTTTTATGCTTAGGCGTAAAACTAGGGTTTTACCCAAAAATCCTTTACACTTATACCAGTGTAAAAGATATCCAAAGTCGAAGTGTTTTCAGGCTTATCCAAGCAAGAAAAACACTGAGTTACCACTAGCTTTGAAGATCGTTGAAGAAAATTCCTTACGCGTAGAATGTTAGGAGTAACTGCTGACCTATGCGTAGAAGCTTAGGCGTAAGTTTAGGGTTTCCTTATGCGTAAGAAAAGGGTTTCCTTAGGCGTAAGAATAGGGTTTTCTTAGGCGTAAACTCAGCAGAATACACCAAAACGATTTTTATGATGAAAAGCGACTTCAAAATCACCAAAATAACAAGAAAGTTTTAAACTTGATGAACCAAGATGAAATTTTAGCTTATCGTAAGATGAGTACACAAGATAAAAACGAGTTCAAAACCAATGTAAAACACGTAAATTTTGAGACTTTTGCAAAAACTAGAAACCTTAACACTATATAAACCTTAACCCATAAGAATCTTGAGTTTTCAAGTGTAAAATCAAAGTTTTATGCGGGAGAAAGGTTTAGAACGAGAGTAAACTTACGCGTATCACTACAAAACTTCAAACAAAACGTTTCACCCAACTAGATGGCGAATGATACCACTGTTAGGTCACCATATTGTAACACAAGCATCAATGATTAAGAAATATAGAAGAGATAGAGCGGATGAACACACAATACACAGACACACGTATGAGAGAAAGGTTTAGGCGTAGGGAAATGTATTATGTGAACAACCAACCTTCAAATAAAGGTTTACAACATTATTTATAGGGGAAGGGACTAGGGCAACACTACAAGTTCCCTTCCTTCCTTATGGGCTTTCTACATAAGCTTTGCCATTAAAACAAACATAAAAGCCTAATTAAGCAACATATTACATATTGATTACAAACACTTGAAATATAGTTTAGGAGTGATTCCAACAAAGCACTATACCCATTGTCCATCACAACATTAATCATAAAACATACCTTAAGCCATCCTTAAGCTTTACCATTTACTTCCTAGTCAAAACCCTCCTATTCTAACATACAATTTCTAGTTATGCCAAACTAGCCTTACCATCTACTTTCACATAAACACATATGTTAATATAAATAAGCCATAAAACATTTATTTATATTTTACGATCTTCTAATGTTTTGTCGATAACAAACGTAAAATCATTTTAACGAAACAAATAAAATACGTAAAAGGTTTGAGCCAATAGTTTACTAACACACTTTTACTAAACATATTAAAACCATATCAAAACATGTTTAGTAAATAAGTTATATAAAACCAAAGACATTTTTATATAAACACTAAACAAGTAATATTGTTTACATCTTTTAGAAATGCATATGTATAACAACTAGTGTTTACATAATATAGTAATGTACATATATACTTTGTATATATTGTAATGGGTAAAGTAATGGGTAAAAACCAAAGTCCATGACCCATGACCCATGACCCATGATCCATTGACAAGGTAAAATGAATGTTGTTAGGTAAAAACCAAAGTCCATATCCCATACCCATGGAGCATGATCCATAACCCATGACCCATTGCATGACATCATGCATGAAGTTATGTTGGGTATTATCCATGATCCATGACCCAAAGTCCATGACTCATGACCCAAAATCCATAACCCAATGACTAGGTGCATTGCATCTTGATGGGTATCAATAATCCATTACCCATAACCCATGGTTCATAACCCATAACCCATAACCCGGTTTGCAATTTGAAATCTGGACTAAACTGACCCAGTAGCCGGATCCTTAGGTTTGCACTAGCCGGATCCCTCTAGGGAGGGATCCATGGGAACCGTGGGAAAGTAGACAAGTTTTGTCTATAAATAGTGAGCCATTTCTCTCTTGCTCACTACCATTTCACATATACTTTCTCTCAGGATTCTAACATCTCTAACCTCAAATCCTAAGGATCATTCTATATTTTTATGTCTGTGTGATTATCTAGGCTCATCTTAAAAGCGAGATCACCACCTTTTGAAGACGTGCAAGCTCAAGGTCATAAGTCGTCATCATCAAGACCACTGAAGTGTATCTTGTTGATAGTTCTTTCCTCCCTCCATAGAAGTGTTGTGTTGAAGGCATTAGTGAAAGGCACCGAAGGGTCGTGTCGAAGGCATTAGTAAAAGGTGCCAAGGGTGTACATTCGATATGGTGCATCGATGTACAAGTTATATAGTTTGGGTTAAAGGATGTTGATATCCTTTTAGTGTTGTAACAATAAGTGTGTCTCCTTTGGGGTAGTTGTGTTGTGGTGTAGTGTTGGGTAGTAGTTCCTCCTTTGTAATAGAACTCGGTATCTAGCCTTGTACCAGATAAAGTGTAGGCGACGTTGTGATAGGTTTGGTTCTACCTCGTGGAAGAACTCGATGTCTAGCCTTGTACCGGATAAAGAGTAGGCGACGTTGTGAAGGCTTCTCCGCCATATTAAAGAGCTTATGTTGTGTAGTGCATATGAACTCTCGAGTGGGGTACTCGGGGAGTGGAGTAGGGCAAGGAGGTGTCCTTGTGGCAGAACCACTGTAAATACTCATGTCGAGGTTTTGTGTTTCTTTACTCTTTATGTTTGCATTAATCACTTATATGCTTATCTATCAATATCCAACACACATATTAAATAGATTGACATAAGTCGATCTAAATAGTTTAAAACAAAATTTTAATCGGTAAAACTATTCAACCCCCTTCTAGTTTTCCACAATTGGCATCGAGCTTCGTTACCAAGTTTCTTAGAGCATCTTGTACTTTAAAAAACTTGATACGATCCGTGTATGTTTGAAAACTACAAGAAGGAAATCTCTTAAAAAAAATCATGTTTTAGAAATTTTTATACTATAAATGTTGGATAATGATATATCATTCTAACATTTTCTTTTGAGAATTCTTCATGCTAGGATTCATTTAGTAACTTCGGTCCATCTAAAGAAAAACAAAGTCAACACCCAACGAAGAATCCAAAGTAGTTAATATTTGCTTTTACAAAATACAGTTAGGTATTTTAAAAGCTCATGAAGTATTTTGCGTCTATGATTTTCAAAAATCATAAAAAGAATATATAACAAATGTATGTTCTTCTAACTATAATTAGTTAATACTAATTGTTTGTAGATAAATTAATAATATATGCCTCTAAATTATATTAGATAATATTATAATTTTATTACATATACTATGAAAAGACTTGTAGATTTAATGCTTAAACTTCAATATCACAACTCTCCAAAAAGTCGTTCTTCATATTAAACACATCATCAGGAATGATATTCTTAGTTGATTTCCATAAACAAAACTATAAACTAGTCGTTATACATCTTTACCTTGTAAAACAATTTGACTATTCAAAAGTTTTAATTCATCATTTCTTACATGGAGATATTGGCATTGCATTAGTAATCTATGTCAATATTTTCCATTTGAAACTTTCCATATCATGATAAAATATAATTTTTACATGATTCTTAGTTTCCCGACTTATAACTTACTCATAAAAAGGAACCTCGTCAAAAGTATTTTGTAAACACAAAGACTCGTCAAAACCTTGAACCTTAAACAAACCCTAAGTTATAGAGCAAGACCATTGACAAGAATCAAAATCTAAAAAAAACTCTCGTGTCAAAATTATCAATCTCACTCACACTGTTTCTCTGCTGATCTGCCGGATCCCCGCGTTTTAACTAGCCGGATCCCTTTTGCAAGGGATCTGTGGGAACCGGCACATCAGTAAGACAAAATAAGTATTTGATGATCAATGTGCACTTCTACTCCTTACTTTACTCTTTCACATACGAACATAAACCCAGAATTACTGTTCCTAAGAGATCTTTCTTCATCATTCCAAGAAAATCAATCACTTGTGTAAGTATTATCTATTGGAAATGTATATATTTACAAATACGTAAATGTCCGGATTCGAACTCGTGACCATGGGATTGCACACATTAGCGAATGAGAATTAAAATTAAATAATTAATGTTAATGTTTACGATTAATTATTGCACATAAAGTCCATTTAACGATCGTTAAGTATTTAACGAAAAATAACTAACGACCGTTAACTATAAAGAGAAGGACTTGTAGTGTAAAATCTTAATAAGGAAAAGATTCGGGTATCCCTTGGGGCATGCATGATGGCCGGCCATAGGGGGGCTTCTCCAAGCCCAAACCCTAACTTGTTCCCAAAGATTTACAAACACTATAAATACAAAGGCTAGGGTCTAGGGTTTTTCATTACTTTGTGCATTGGATTAACCCTAGATCTCTCCTCTTCCTCTCTTGTCCCTATTCGGCCGAAACCCTCCTCCAAGGGTGTTTTGGTTTTGTTTTTTCATAAAACAAGGACATGTGTTAGATCTAGCAATCGCTTGATTCGTTGGTTAATTCGTGTGTACAAAACTGTGGTAGTAAGACACTATTCTTACACCTAATTGGTTTGAGTTGTAAAATGGTAAGGGACAACTCTTTAAACCACTTCTTCTGTTTTGTTCAAGAGATCTGACATTTGCAAGAGGTATGTTACGTTTTAATTCGAGTTAATTATTTATTTGTTATGATCTAAAGTCTTCCATTGTGTACTCTTGATGTCTACATGTTTTATGTTTAAGTCATGTATTATAAACTCAACGGTGGCATCACGAGCCTTGTATAACAAGTAATTAATTCTTGAAACACATAATTAAAATAAACATGTTGTGTTATTATTTGTCGTAGATCTAGGGTTTGCAAAACCTAAACCCTAATTTTTAGGGGGCATTTTTGGTGCCCTAATTGGGGTTTTGTAAACTAAAGTTTTAATTGGATTAGAAACCCTAGGATGCATGCAATTTTATGTGTATTCGTAACTCGCTTTTATTGCATTAATTGTTAAGTGTAATTTTATGTCCATGATAATTACATGCATGTTTTATCATGGATCTGCTTTTATTGTATGTTTTACTTGATTAAGCGATATACACTAAATATTATGATAGATCTAAAATTGGGAAGACCTCAATAATTATTAATTTAATCAATTATGTGCTATGTGGTATGTGTTTAATTTTGACTTATGAATCGATGAATCGATACATGGGTCACCTTGTACATAGCTGAAAACGGGTGAAAGTCTTAATTAAATATATACATATTGACAGATCTAGAATTGATTATTAATAGGATTTATCAAAAGGTTTGCATGTGGCTATTTGATATGCATGACTTATTTTTTTGTTATGCATTCATTGTTTATTTGTTTATTTTTAAATACTTGCTTGTTTGTTATGTGTAACAAGGGTATTTTTTACAAGAAAAATAAACTGACCTAAACAATGGTGAAACATGTATTTTTAAGCATAGTAATCGTAATCGTTTAATTGATTGATTTTTTGCACAAAATAGTTAGAGCGGCTCACCCATTAATGACAAAGCGTGTGATGGGTATAAGGAGGACCGCATTAAATTGTGACGCCCTAAAGATGAGGGGTATGGTTCACGACCGATTCTCCGCTCGTTTGTGCGTCTTAATGGAGCTACCAAGTATTCCTATATGTGTGCATTAAATCTTAAGGGTGAATTACTTTGATCTCTACGCCACTTTTGTGGTAATTATTCGATTAACTTGGGTCTTATGACTCATGCAAGTAGTAGGATATAGTAGTTATTAAGGTGATTCTTTAATTGGTTATCCAATACCTCGATTAAAGTTTGATGATGAAAAGCTTAAATCATTAAAACAAGCATATAAATGTTTTAATAAAAACTATGCTACGAAGATGAATGCATGACATCTTTGTACATATTTGATTTGACATCAAAATTATTACCCTTTAATTTGAGTTATATGCCATCCAACGAAACGGAAACACCTAAGATTACCTTTTATTTGCGTGAGAACGTGACTTAGATCGTAATTGAAGGGTAAAATGTCCACGTGTCGTGAGAAGGGGCATGGATGATTTTGCAGTTTCTTAAGTTGGACAACTTAATTGAGTTAGGCGGTGAAAACTGAAAACTCAAGGCATAAGATGGGATAAACATGTTTACATGGCGATTGAAATTGGCTATATGTAAATCCCATAAATCTAGGAATTGTAATTGATATTGGAAATTGAGCAAAAGCTCTACCACTTTGTATAAGGTTCATTACTAGCGGATCAAGCGGCGTGATGAATTTATGACATTTTGGATCCTAGTTTTCAATAATAATTAATTGGTTATATGAATATGAACCTTGGGTATTTAATTGTTTATTGAAAAGGAAAATTATCAAAATACTAATTATGGTTTTGAACTTTTTCGTAGATGGCTCATCAACACGATAACACTATGAGCTTAATGAGTTACGCTTTCAAAGATATGATTGGAAGAGACAAGCTGACTGGCCCTAATTTCAATGATTGGCATCGTGCACTTAGGATCATCCTTCGTGTTGCCAAAAGACTTGATATTTTGACTACACCTCTACCTGATGCTCCTCTCGACAAGGGGTATTTATAGTAAAAACTCCAATTCAAATTTTTACCAATTTTATTTTCTTCTTAAAATAATCTTATGTTTTGTCATCAACAAAAAGAAGGAGATTGTTAATACAAATAATCCATAAAAACATTTATTTGTATTTTACGATCTTCTAATGTTTTATCGATAACAAACGTAAAATCATTTTAACGACACAAATAAAATACGTAAAAGGTTTGAGCCAATAGTTTAGTAACACACTTTCACTAAACATATTAAAACCATATCAAAACATGTTAAGTAAATAAGTTATATAAAACCAAAGACATTTTTATATAAACACTAAACAAGTAATATTGTTTACATCTTATAGAAATGCATATGTATAACAACTAGTGTTTACATAATATAGTAATGTACATATATACTTTGTATATATTGTAATGGGTAAAAACCAAAGTCCATGACCCATGACCCATGATCCATTGACTAGGTACAATGAATGGTGTTCGGTAAAAACTAAAGTCCATAACCCATACCCATGAAGCATGATCCATAACCCATGACCCATTGCATGACATCATGCATGAAGTCATGTTTGGTATTATCCATGATCCATGACCCAAAGTCCATGACCCAAGATCCATAACCCAATGACTAGGTACATTGCATCTTGTTGGGTATCAATAATCCATTACCCATAACCCATGGTTCATAACCCATAACCCGGTTTGCAACCCAAAATCAGGACTAAACTAACCCAGTAGCCGGATCCCTAGGTTTTCACTAGCCGAATCCCTCTAGGGAGGGATCTGTGGGAACCGTGGGACAATAGACAAGTTTTTGTCTATAAATAGTGAGCCATTTCTTTCTTGCTCACTACCACTTCACATATACTTTCTCCCAGTATTCTAACATCTCTAAAAATCCACAGGTTCATTCTCATTCTATGTATTTTATGTTTGTGTGATTCTCTAGGTTCCTCTTAAAGGCGAGATCACCACCTCTTGAAGACGTGCAAGCTCAAGGTCATGAGTTGCTAAGCTTCATCATCATCAAGACCACTAAAGTGTATCTTGTTGATAGTTCTTTCCTCCATCTATAGAAGTGTTGTGTTGAAGGCATTAGTGAAAGGTGCCGAAGGGTCGTGTCGAAGGCATTAGTGAAAGGTTCCAAGGTTGTACATTCGATATGGTGCATCGATGTACAAGTTAGATAGTTTGGGTTAAAGGATGTTGATATCCTTTTAGTGTTGTAATAATGAGTGTGTCTCCTTTGGGGTAGTTGTGTTGTGGTGTAGTATTGGGTTGTAGTTCCTCCTTTGTAATGGAACTCGGTATCTAGCCTTGTACCGGATAAAGTGTAGGCGACGTTGTGATAGGTTTGGTTCTACCTCGTGGAAGAACTCGGTGTCTAGCCTTGTACTGGATAAAGAGTAGGCGACGTTGTGAAGGCTTCTCCGCCACATTAAGGAGCTTATGTTGTGTAGTGCTTACGAACTCTCGAGTGGGGTACTCGGGAGTAGAGTAGGGCAAGGAAGATGTCCTTGTAGCCGAACCACTATAAATACCCGTGTCGTGGTTTTGTATTTCTTTACTCTTTATGTTTACATTAATTACTTATATGCTTATCTATCAATATCCAACACACATATTAAATAGATTGACATAAGTCTATCTAAATAGTTTAAAACGAAGTTTTAATTGGTAAAACTATTCAACCCCCCTTCTAGTTTTTCACAACATACAATTAAGCCATTCCATAAATTATACATAATGGTGAGCATCGGTCTGGTACCGCACCGGACCGACAAGACCGAAGACCGAATTAAGGTTAAAACTGAGACCGAGATCGAGACCGAATGTGGTCGGTCCGGTCTGGTCTGGTCGGTCCGTCGGTCGGACCGGACCGTTTGGAGTCTACTAAGGCTAAAATAGTCGGTTTGTGGTTCGGACCAACCGGACCGAAGACCGAATTAGCCCAAATGCATAGACCGAGGACCGGACCGAATGTGGTCGGTCCGGTCCGTCCCGGTCTCGGTCGGTCCGGTCCGTTTGGGTCGTTTGCTCACCCCTACTTATACACAAACAACACATAACACATTATGTAATGAATCCATATAACATTAACTTATAATCGGTTTACTTACCTTGATTCCAAGCTTATGAAACCAAGCACATCATCATCTCCACTCTTGACCTATAAACCAAACACTATAACATATAACACATAATCATAATCTATACCACAACTATGGTTTATATAACCATTAAGCTTATCACTAACATTTCCTAATCATCATATAATCATATGATGATTAACCCATAAACTAATTAACTTAAACTTCATTATAAACTTATCCCATAATTACTATAATACTTTAATTTGGCTAGAAACCACTTGTTACCCACTTTCCCCAATTAGGGTCCAAGAACCCTAATCTCTAAATCATCAATTAAATAATATTGGAGAGTCACTTACTTTTAGGAATCATGGATACTAACTTCCTTCATGATATAGAACATTAATCCTCTTCCAATTTGATCATAGATCATCTTTGGATTTTCCCTCTCTTATGCACAAACCGACATCACCACTTCTCCACCATTTTCTAGAAACTTACCCAATTATGATAATTATCCACCCTTATATATGTGGCAAGTTTGCCCAATTGGCATACTTAGTCCCTCAAGTCCCATTCTTCATATTTTGGCCACTAAACACTTTATAACTTAACAACTTAGGCCCCTCTATATTTCATAACTATTACACAACAATTGTCATCCCACAATTGTTAACTATTAGATTGACCGTCGAGTTGACTAGTCAAGCACGCAAAACTCTCGTCAATCCATCTAAAGTGGGGCCTACTTGTAATCTAGGATATGGGTCTAACACTATCGTATTGTTAGACATAACTTTTAATGCTCCATTCTTTAAATGTGAAGAAAAAAACTAATAGAGAGATCATGATTCAAAAACATAGTATTTTTTAATACTATATAAACTCATTTGAAGATTCTCATGCTTGAGTTGATTTGAAAAGCTTCTATCATATAAGTTTGGAAAATTCAAGTTATTATAAGAAGTATTCCTACAAATTTGTTTAGACAAGGTCTCTCTACAAGCATGTCATCAAAAACTAAACTTTCCAATAAATTATTCGACTCACTGAGAGTAACATGTCCCATTGACTTGTTAATACTTCCACTCACTGAGAGTGACATGTCCCATTGACTTGTTAACACTCTACAAGCTTCTATCTGAATTTCGAATATTTGTAATACTTCCACTCACTGAGAGTGACATGTCCCTGTTAAGTCACCATATTAGTAACACAAGCATCAATATGTAGAAATAGAGAAGAGATAGAGATCGGTTGAACAAATACAAACACACACACATGTATGACTATGACCGGTTATGTGTAGAGAGTGAAAGAGTGAATGAGTTGAACAACCAACCTTCACTAGAAGGTTTACAAGACTATTTATAGGAGGAAACTAGGGCAACACTTCAAGTTCCCATCCTTTTCCTTAATGGGCTTGGCCTAGGCTTATGGGCCTTCTACATAAGCCTAAGCTTAATAACAAACATAAAGGCCATATTAAGCTAACTATTACATATGAATCACTAACACTTGAATAAGGTTTAGGAGTGATTCCAACAATCTCCCCTTAAGTGTTAGTGATGAATGAATGAGTGATAAACGTTGTAGGTGATGATGTAATAGTAGCTTTGACGTCTTCTGACATTCTTCTTTCTTGTGAGAAGAAGTGTCTTGATTCGAACAATCTCCCGGTGTAGAAATTGTTTCTTTTGAAGTATTACGCTTGACGTCTTCATTTTCTTTGTTCTTTAGTTCTTTGTTCTTTGAAAGTGATAGTATGTTGTGGTAATCAGATCAGTGCCTTCATTTGCTCAAGTGTCTCTACGTCTTTCTCCAACATGCTCACACGCTCTTTAACGTTGGATTACAGTTGATGAAGTTCTTTAAGTCCTTAAACTTTGTAGATTCTTTGTTGACGAAGAATCATTCTAACTTTGTGTTGCCTTTGATTATGAGAGAACTTTCATAAGTGATGTTGTTGGTATGAGCATGTGGAGAATCAGACGATCATCCGCTCTAGAGCTTCCATAAGAAGTAAACATAGGAAAGGTTAGTAATAAGCGGATTCCAAGCACTTACAAGTTTGAACTCGAGAGTGTTAACAAGATAGTGAAAACACAACTCTAATTCTCACAAAGGCCGTTCTCGAACCGGAGTCCCACAAGTGAGATAACGCGATGTATCAAGTACACCTACGGTTCGGATGAGTCACCGAGGTACACAAGCATCACTCACGATCAGAGACCGCTTGAGACCACTAAGCGTAATCCACGGGAGTTACCAAGCGACTTGTCGTGGATGTTTGATGTTGACCCTGGCAGAGTTTCCATTCAATCACCGAGGATCACAGATGTGAACCTCTCATAAATGTTCTCGACAGTTGCTAAGATCCGTGAAGGACTCGATAACGTACCCACGTTGTTCTTATTGTTGAACGACAAGTGATGAAATGTCAAGTGTACCTATGAGATCTTTTGATGAATCTCGTGGCTCTAGACTCAATAGTGCGTTTTGGTTTTCTGAGCGGAGACTAGGGAGGGTCTCCTTCTTCAATACCAAAGAATCTCTAAGAGAAAGCCGATAGTTTACGTAGGGTTCCTGTGAGAATGAAACAAGCTTCTTTTGGGAGAAGATTGAGTGGCTAAGAAGGTTTAGTGCATGCGTCACCGGGTCCATGACGACTTTTAATCTTCAATACCGGCGTCATCAAGTGACAACCAAGAGTATATGAATTGAACCCGTTGTCGTCCTAAGTTGAATAACTGGAGGGCTATTTCTTTTCACCCTTTTCTTTGCTTTTCTTTTAATTCTTCAACTCCTTCTTTCTCCAATTCTCATTTTCTCCTTTTTATAATCATACCTAAGGACTTCTAATTCTAACTATTGGTAGTGTCCTTGGGTAGATCCCTCCGACTCTGGCGGATCATAGGACTGTTATTCCTAACCTTAATCACCTTATAACTCTATTGCCATAAAATCATTTTCATGAAAATATCTCAAGTGTTTGTGAATGAAAACATGTTTGAACACTTCAAGAGTTTTAGATTTTCGAAATACTCCCCTCAACATGTGCTTAAGAGTTTTGACAGAATCGCATAGTGAGGAAAGAGCGCACTTTTGAATTGATCGACTCAAGATAGACAATCCTTGCGAGACACGATTACGTTGCATAGTTAAAGAGATACATTGTCGACTTTTAGGTGACAAGTAGCTCTAATAACTACCTTGAAGATGTGGACAACCCCAAAAGGTTGTCAAACCCGTCAAAGTTCATGTCTATCAAGAGTTTCTCGAATAGGTACAATTTACTTGGATAAGTTTTGGAAGACAAATCTTTTCAATGTATGACTGTTCAGTTCCCGTCAATTCATGGGTTGAAGTCTTTTCACACGAGGATTCATTAGCAAAACACAACATATTTCTTATCACATAATTTTCTCCCCTCAAAATGGCATATAAATGTTATTTTGAAGAAATGTTGAGAATAAATATGACCATTTTGAGTTTTGTGGAAGATTACACAAAGAACAATTTATGAACAAAATTTTATAAGTCAAGTACTCCCCTCAACAAGTGATATAAACGGTTGAGGTTTTGAAAATCATAAGGGAAGTACTAGTTCTTTTGAGCAAAATCTTTTAAAATTGAAAGGTTTGATAGGTTTTACTCAAAAGTAAGAAGCTTTCGCTCCTTTTATAAGGATTGTGGCAATCAAGCGTACTACGTGGTCCTTTCATTACAAGAACGGGTTGTACATCGTTATGTGTGCACAAGCCATTGTCAATTTATATAAAATCACACATCCAAAATAATATGAAATAGAAGCATTTTAAGGGTACCGTGAAGTCCATCAATCTTTCCAGAATGCGATCATGGCGTTGATAGCCGGTGAGAGTAATCTGGGACGACCACCTACAAAGCTCTCCAAGTGTTCGAATCGTCCTTCGTACAACCTTTCATCAATCCCGTGATGATCCTCCACATCCCGCCTTTCCCGAGAGTTCCATCGCTGAGACCCAATGCCCTCATATATCTCCTTCAACCTATAAGCCGTGCCATCCCTAACCTTCTTCAATGTGTGATCCCCAAACTTGTGAAGATCTCGACACGCCATCAATCGGTTTCGTTGTAGTTCACTACGGTAAATTATGTCGAATGGTTTTGGCGACAAGGGTGTATTGTGGAAGTCGGTTGATATCAAGAAGTTCTAGTTGAGGTCTCGGTGAAGTTGACACGGTCCGATATGATTCAACGAGAAGTTGTAAATCTTCGACACGTTCTCGGATCACTATGCTTCGATGAAGATAAGTAAGGACTTGATGTATTCACGTTGAACTTCAACGAGAATTGTCTCATGCGTCCTCGTACTTTGGCAAGATCTGATCTTCAATGTCGTTGAGAGACAAGTTCGAAAGTCCGCTTCACGTAATTCATAGTCCCTTTCATCTTGTCTTTTGACCACGATAGTCTTGAGAAAGGTGTAATCCCATTTAGACGAAGAGAGACATGCTTGACAAAGAACGATCCATGTAGTACTGTACACTTCATGTTGAGACTTTCGAACCTGGCAGCTTTTGTAGTAGATTCATCGGCGTTCCGGCCAATGGTGAATCCCGTACAATGCATTGATGTCATACTGTTCCACACTGTTAGAAAACATGTGAGTAGCCTTTTCTTCGATGGCTATGCAGTTGGAGTATATGGTTGCCGGGAACGGAAGTGTAAGTAATGTAGCGTATTTTCTTGAATCATCGCTACCGTGTAGGAGGAATTCCAAATCATTGTTGAAGAAGTATCGAAATGGAATCTGAGGTTGATCCGGTTGGCCAATCGTTGGTAGAGGTTAAGACCAGTCGGTGTAGTATGGACCTTTGTCTCTTCTGGAGAAGTCGATGTTTGCTTCAGGGTTGAGCCAATCAATGTTGTTAGACATGGCTCGTGCTATGTTTTCAAGGTGATACTCAACTTCAATAGCACTTTCCGAGTGTCTTTGAGTAGTTGAAAGGCTTCATTCTTGATTCGTTTCAACTCGATTTCGCCATCTTCTTCACCCGAAACTTGTCTTGAAGTATTTTAGCATGCTCCAATGTTCGACCTTCTATCGCATCTTGACCTTCTGATGGGTAGGGAGTAGAATCAACAAGATTAGAGAACCAGTCAAATTCAGTGTCATCCTCGTCTAGCCATGATACGACGTCAGTCTTTGGCGTCTTCTTCTTTTTCTTAGGCTTTGATGAGGATGATGGTTTCTTTGTTGTTGAAGCGGGAGAGGTGGTTGTTGTTGGGGCTCAAGGACTTCCTCATCATCACCACCAGTGTACTCAAAGTGATCACCGATTTTCTCTGTCTGGGGTGGTAACTCAGAGTCTAGAGGTTTTTCAGTAGAAGAACGTGGAGGAGATCGTTGTTGAGCTGGAGTCCTTTAGGGTGTAGGTTGCATGGAGGATGATTCACCGCTTTCTTGGGCGTTTAGGCTCTTTATCTTTATCCTTATCTTCATCGTCTCTTGGACGCTTAGGCCTTCAAACTTCTTCTCGCATCTTGATTTAAGTTGGTATTCTAGCAAAGCTTCAAACAATTTACTGTAAGAAGCAAAAGTTTCGGATCGTTTCGACATTTGAGATACCAGCACGGAAACCAATTCAAGACATCGAGAATATTATGGGATCAATTGGATTGATGTTTACTTGCATAGGTGTTGATCTCATAGTTTGCTTGGCCAAATGCAATAGATTCGGATAGAGTTGTTTGGTGTACATTTCTCTCGTCATACCAGGAACGATGTCAAGAAGGAACTTGTGAGTGTAACCTTTGATCATCTCGTTCATTTCCCTTGAGGATCACGTTGCATGAACTTACGGATGTACTCCTTTTCGGTGACATCTTGTCATTCTCGTCATGAAGATCTTGAACACGGTCACGAGAAAATTGACTTTACGTAAGCACGTCTTTCTTCCCGACCGCTGATGCCTTTAACGATCCTTGTCTTTGCCAGAAATCCAAGAGTCCGTTGGCTTCTTCTGATTTGGATGTGGATTTGGTTGTTCTTCCGGATGGTGGTGGTGAAGAGTGAGAGGATGAATCGATGATGAAGAGTCATGAGGAGGTTCAGGTCCTTAGGAGGTTGAAGTTTCTCCTTGGAATGAGTTGGACCGTTGAGAAGATAATCATCATAGTTTACTTCGTCATCTTTTGCGCCTTAGCCTTTTCTTGAGATGGATCCCGGCCTCTTCCTACGCTTTGGCATGAGTCGCAACCTCTTCATCGATCTTTTCTTTCTCGGACTTTTCTTTTTCGGTTCTTCAAAATCATAGGTGATGGTCTCCTCCGATTGTTGTTGTTGTGGATCGTGGGTGGTGGTACGGTTCCTTATCGGGTTGATTAACCGCATCGGGATCTGGTGTAGTTAGTGCACCACTTGACCTCTAGGGCCACGAATTTGTTGTTGTTTGAATTGTTCAAAGAACGTGTTGGAGTCTCAAATTTTCACCTTTTTCCCGTAATCTTTGTCAAGTTGCTCTTCATCGAACTTTCTTCTTCTTCTTTCTCAAGCACCGAGTCTTTCCTTGTCACCTTTGGGACTTGGAGGTTTTGCTACTTTCTCGGTTTCAACGTTTGGAGTTTCGAGTAGAAAACTTCTTCATCCGTATCGTTGTTTTCTCGAGTCTTCATCGACTAGCTTTCTTTATGGTTCGGACTTGGGAATGGGAATAGGAACAACTTCCTTAGATGGAACTTTCCTTTTGAGTGGAGGTTTCTCTTAGGGAACTTTCGTTGACTCTCGGTGCTTGCAACACTTCCCGCACCGCCTCTTCTTGTTTTCCTAATAGGTGTACCGAAGACTTGTCATCGAAAACCAACTTTACCTTCATCAACCGCTACGGATACCTTTTGTATGAGTAAAGTTGTTTGATTATATCGAGAGAAGGTGATCCGGCAAGACAACACCCTGTTTCTTTGTTGTAGATTCCTTGAATCTGACCGTGAGTGTAGGCTCATACAACATGGAGTGATTTTTGGGTCGTCAAGTCTCAAGGAATATCGGATTTAACCCAAGAGCTCTTTGGATCGCTAGTTTTGTGTATCTCGATGTATGGGATCTTGGTGCCTCTCTTTTGAGGAAAGACATCATGTCATCCCATATCGAGCTTCAACTTCGATATGTTTCATGTTGACCAAATCCCGAAAATCAGAGTTCCATGAGCTTGGGATGCTCATAACCACTATCCCGCCCGTAAACATATTTTATGATGATGATGAAGAGGGTTCTCGGTGAGGATATTCTTGGTCAATGGAAGAGTGCTTGGTGATTACCCTGTTGCTTCATCATAACCGATGTTGATCATGAATTGCGAGCAGTCTCTTTGGTTGGTGCAACATTGTATTCGGTTGGTTTGATGACCGGAATGAGGAGAATAGCCCGCAAGTCTCTTTGGTGTGATGGTGACTTGCTTGTGATTGAGAGTCACAACATGACATTTTGCCTTTGATCCGCTTCATTGTGTGCCAAAATTGTCGAATGTAGATCTCCGAAGCGTGGCGAGTTGATGAGCATATTCGATAAGAATGGTTCTTGAATATCCACAACAATTAAGCAAGAAGACTCGAAAGCGGTGAGGGTATCAAAATCAACACGAAGGTTGTTCTTTCCAATCTTCATTGGATAGCCATTAGGGAAGATATCAAGAACGGTGAGAACATTTGGTGCATCTACATTTCGCATTTGAGCGTCCATGTCATGATCCGAAGATATTTAGCCAAAAGAACCAACATATCGAAGACATTATGTTAGTCAACAAATGGTTTTATTGTCTAATTATTGAATGTGATATGTCGATGATTGTTACGAGTCCAATGTCACTTGTTTGACCAATAGTCCAATGATGTCGTGATAAGTTTCGTAAGTTAATTAACTTTAAGTTTTAAAGTTCATGTTTTCACTTATCTTTTACAACTTATTAAACGTTTAAGCTTATTAGTGACATTATTGGTTTCGTGGCGTTATGATTTATTTATTTACAAGTTTGCACGCGTAACAATTCATAATTAAGGTTAAACAAGGTTTAGGCGTAGAAATGGCAAGCTTATGTGTAAACAGGAATGATATATGCGTAGACGCAAGCTTATGCGTAGGTTCTTGACTTACGCGTAAGAAATATTACGCGTAGGAAAAAGGAACCTTATGCGTAGAGCTTACGCGTGAAGCGTATATGGAACCTCACGCGTAAGGCTTACTTGTAAGAGTCAACCTTATGCGTAGAGGTCATTTACGCATATCCTTCACGGGATCGCGTTGTCCCTTATGTAGAACCTCACGCGTAAATGTTACGCATAAGATTTCTCTTACGCATAACATGCTACGCGTAAGATGATCCTTATGCGTAGATGTCAAACAACCTTGATTACGAGTTTTCACGTGTAACAAACCCGAAATAAGATCATCATAGCACCAATATTAACACATACATTCATTTTCTAACGGCTTTAATCACGAACACTCGAGACAATCGGTTAGGCGTAGAACATATTACGCGTAAACCTAAACCCTAAGGTTCAAGAATTACGCTTAAGCAATTTAGCCATAGGATTTGCACCAAAATGATTACGTAAGTCTAAGAAGCATAGTGAGATGTTTTGTCCAAGTTTTAACAACAAATTCTAAGCGAATCGAAAATACCCAAATATCAAGAACATAAACCCTAATTTCTAATTAACTAGCAATTAGTATTTCTGGGTTGATTCTAATCATGGATATAGTCAATTCATCATGTAAACAACCTCACATAACAATATTTTTAGTCAGAAACACTCATATATAAGAATACCCAAATTAACGCATAAACCCTAGTTTTCAAAAATCATTCAATACGTGTATCTGGGTGTGTATTAGTGATGAAAATGTAATCATTGATGTTAGAGTAACGTTTTGACACTATCATTTTAACCAAAAACACACAAACTTTATTATGTGTTCATACGCTTATGCGTAGAACACAAAATCATCCATATACAAAATTCTAACCGTTGGATTCGTTTAAAATTCAAAACCAACGTTTGTAATCATGTTAGAAACATAAAACCACTTACAGTTTGATGATCAAAAACACGTATTAGAAGAATGATTATTAGGCATAGGATATGGTTGGTGAGATATTAAATGTGATGAGTAAATGAGTTAGGGTGGTTGTTTTATTAAAATAACTTTAAGTTTATGACAGTTTTAGTCCCTCCACCTTAACTATTTTCATCCAATGCCCATAACTTCCATTTTGGTTACCAAACGAAGGATATTTGGAAAGAAATTTGACGACACTCCTCCTCGACTTAAGAAATAAAGAAAGTTTATAAATTTTAGTCCGAGGAGTGTCGAAACCGTAAATGTGACCACCATTATTAAAGAAATAAGGGATAAGGTAACATGCAAGTACAAGGTTTTATTGATCTTTATGAAAAGCAACTTCAAATCTCCATCACGTAATTGACCGATCGAAAGAGATTGTGACCGAGGCCTTCCACATAATAAACCCCGCTAATTTCAATATTGCCATTGATATAATCTCCGTAGCCCATGATAGGCTGAAGTGATCATTCGAATCGACAATTGCCAATGAACTTTGCAATAAAGTTTGATAACGTTTAAGGTTGCTGTCATGTGTCGGGAACATCCGCTATCAACAATCCAAAGGATGATCTCAGATCACCGCATTACACAGACGACACAAATGGAATAGAAGTAGATGTGGAACCCGAAGTGTTAGAGGGTTCAAGCGGATATAATAGAAATACACACATCAATGACTTTAGGCATCCATTTAAATCCTAGTGTATTATGTATCCATTTCGCCATCTCCAACTAGTCTTAGTGAATGCACTAGGTGGTACTACATTCCTTGAGGTGATCTGGAACTACAGGTACATCAATGCGTTTTTAGAATCTAAGGAGGCGGTTTACCAAGCACATACGTAGAAGCATTAGTGGGCCTAGGGTATTCCGATTCTTAGGATTCCTTAAGCGAGACAAGATAGCTCTAGCAACACATTTGTCATGACAATCGAAAGCATAATTTTACGACAAATAACACAAGAAGCATCGGATGAATATCAAAAGTACTTAAAGGTTTAGCATTCGTTACAACACTTTTTCCATTACATTTGTCGACGCAATATCTAAAGTGGGTGCAACATGACTCTTATTCAAAATCCTAGGCGTTCTTCTACGCATTCTTTGTTGATCTTTTCTTAGGTCGCAACTTCCTATTCTTCCTTGTATTGCTCCTAGGTGTGAAGTGCGGACGTTGGGAAAAGAGGCAACTATTCATGTTTCGATGAGGAAACACATTAGTATCTTGTGTTTTGTCGGTGGGCATTCGGGTTCACATTTGCTAAGTGTTACGGTGCAATTCTCTTAATGATGCTAGGTGAACTTGTTCATACTTTCCTAACATTTCCTTAGCTTAATGATAGTGTGCACCAAATCTTGATTTTCGAGCGAAGTTTTCGAGAAAAATTCATGACTTCTTTAGTGTGTGCAAGATAATGATCAAGTTCGTTTGATGCTTCATCACGAGTGCATTTGAGTAAATCAAATATGACACCATATTCTGTTTAACTTTTGAAAGTTTATGTTCATATTTTGAGATTTGACACTTAAAAGACACGTTTTGATCATCCAGTTGCTCAAGTTTTGGATTAAGATTTTTTGCATGCAACTTGCGATTTTGTTTTGAAAAGCAAGTTGTTGATCGTGAATATCCTTTTGACACCAATTAAGACGACGTTTTGCATTTGAAAGTTCGTTTAATAATCGTTTATTTTCAACTTTTAAAGACTCGATGTGAAGCACATTATCAGTATTCTCAACAATATCAATAGAATTAGCAGAGATATGATCAGATGCATATGCAACAGATTGTAATAAAACAAGATTATTGATATCAGCACAGATAACATCTTCCAAGAGTCGATCAACATCTTTTCTTAACAATTTCTTTTTATGTTTAGTATTTGAAATCGATGTTTCTGTTTTCTCGAAAACTGTTTTCATGAGACCGAGTTCCTTGTGAAAATCCCTTTCCCAATATAGTGCACAAGTTTTTAAACTTTTGACATGGGGTAAAATTCGTTTCTGAAGAATATCTCTTTGTTCTCGCGCCATTGGCGATTGAAAATGTTCAACTTTGTAAGATATAGGATTTCAAAAACACACTAAACCATAATCACAAGAGGCGTTCAAGTAGTTTAGAGAAAGTTCTAGAGAGAAAGAGAGAGAGTTGGGAACTATGTGAAACAAAGAAAATGGTATTGAGCTCCAACCCTCTACCTTAGGAGGTAGAGGGTATTTATAGTGTCTTACAAATAAGCGCCACCTACGGCTGTGGATCGGGCATACGATGGGTAAAGACCCGTCCAGTCCTCCACGGTGTTACATAACAAACTACTTAATAATATAACTTGACTACGACTACGAGCTTTCTAACGAATACATATACTTGAGGTGACCGACTCTTTAACGATGAATTTTCTAATTCCTAACAATCTCCCCAAGGAGGTCACCTCAATTTACAATGAATACAAGCGAGATATTACATTAGATTGTTCTAGGATTCTTGATTAAGTCCTTTGCTCGATGGCTCGTAGTCTTTGATTCTTCATGTTTTGCATGATTGGATAATTCAAGTGGAGGTCTTTAAGCGATCCACGTGATGATGAGTTTTGAGCCACCTTGAGATCATCACTAACATAAATCTTTGACTCTTCCATTGTGGTGTTGGTATTATGTGATGTTGTGACATTTGGACGGCATGCTCACATTACGGATCTTGATGTATTCTCATCGAGTAGCGGAAGCTTTAATTGATTCATGATATTGGCGGCGCAGCAGAAAGCGTAAACATGGAGTGAAAATATCGAGTCATTGATGCACTAATCATGATTTCTTCGAGATGAATGTGTTGAGTGAGCATGCGGCTATGGATTGACCGCTTCATTACGAGCATTTACCAAGCGTCGGGTGTACTGCATACAACGATTAGCAATAAGGTGCACGAAAGTGTCTTTGATCACTTTTGTTTAATTGAGGTACACGGCCCACGGTTCCCGTTGATCGATTACATGTCTTGCTGTGATCGGTAAAATTCAAGAATTTCCTTGACGAGGTTTCGCAGATTTGCTCTAATGTTCGCAAACCGGAACGTCTCAAAGAAGACAACACGGAGTGAGTGAACCGACAAATTAAGATTTCTTGATTGATGAAAGAGATTTGAGAAGCAATCGTGTATCGCTCAATAGAAATTGTTTTTGCAATTCAACGAAGGTTTCTCGAAAATCGCTTATCAATCGTAAACACCTTTTATTTTGAGAAATTAGTACACGATCGATGTGCTACTGAAAAGAGTTTTAAGCACAACGATGGTTTTTCAAAGGTATCCGTCAATCCATAACTTTGAACCGGAGTGATTCAAAGATTGAATCGCCCATTGTTTCTGTTCGGTTGTCACATGGTTGATCTATTGGATAGATCTCACATGCCACCCACCGGGAGCTTGTTTGATGTTGGCTCGAGGCTTTCCATCTTCATTGTGAATATGTATACATATCACTTTCGGATGTTCCGCAATACCACAAGGATAATGCATAGGACTCAAGATATAATCTCTCTTTCCACAATGTGTGAAACAGAGAGTCTTCATTGAAAGTGTCCTAATGAGATTCATTTATGATCTCGTGGCTCTAGACTCAATTGTGCATATTTGGTTCCTATGTCGGAGACTAGGGAGAGGGTCTCCTTCTTCAATATCAAGAATCTCTAAAAGAAGGTCGATAGATTATGTCGGTTCCTCGTGAGAATGAAACAAGTCCTTTTATGAGGAACTTGAGTGGTTTGGGAAGATGAAGTGCAGTGTGTCACTGGGTCCATGACGTCTTGTCTTCAATACCGATGTTACCTTGGTAACCACCAGTAGCATATGAATTGAACCCGGTATCTGCCCTAAGGTTGAATAATTGGAGGCTATTTGTTTTCACCCTTTTCTCATTCAATTCTTTTCATTCTTCAACCCCTTGATGCTTGCCGAGACTTCATAACTAAAACCTTGTTGGGTTTATTCCAAGACTAGCTCGGTCTCGATCGCACTCTTCCCATATCTCACATTTCTCCTTTTTTCATCATACCTAAGGACTTCTACACTATCTAGTGGATTGTCCCTGGGTAGATCCCTCCGGTTCTGGCGGATCATGGGACCTCAACCTAACCTTATCACCATGCATAAAGTAAAGTTGGTCGGTCTTTTGGTATTGATCTTCCGCCTTGAAACCAATTGAAAATCATTTGAAAAACAATCCAGATACTTGTGATATATTATTAAAGCATTTTGTACCTGAATTGTTTTGATATTTTAGAAATGCTCCTCCTCAACATATGCATAAAATTCAGAAATTGTTTAGCACATGGAGGCAAGAGATCTTTGAAATCGTTAGATTAAGAATGAAAGGTCCAATCTTTTGATTAACATTTTCTAAAATGATCATCATCACTTCCCAATCAATTTGAGTAGATAAAGCATTTTGAGGAAGGATGAGGTTTTCAAACGTTTGCTCCCCCTCAATATGTGCCTCGAAGTTTGAAAGAGTTTTGCACATATTAGAAGAAACTTGCACTTAGAGATAATTCAATCACGTTTCAATAATTTGAGGTTCAGTAGATGCTCCCCTCAACATGTGCAAGGAAAATTTGAAATCGTTTGTCACATGCGGGAGGAAAACTTGCTAAACACTTATGAAACCATTTATCGAATTATCGGTTTAAATCCAATTTAAATCACAAATTCTCCCCGATCACAATTATCAAATCATTTGAGATTTGTGATCTCTCAGATTTTAATTGATTTTGAAAGCTTTTAATGAGAATTGTGACTTGATTATGAAAACGTTTTAAGCGATAAGGATCGGATTTTGAGACTTTAAACTCCATTGATTAAACATGCATGATTATCTTTTGAAAACATAATAATAGCCAAGGTCTTGAACTGTTAGGAATTAGAAAATTCCATAGTGAAGAGTCGGTCACCCCAAATGTTATCTAGCTTAAGTTAGCTCGTATACTTGTCGTTAGTCAAGTTATTTAGTAGTTTATTTATTAGTTTGTAGCGTAGAATAGTTTAGTGCAACACCGTGGAGGAAGGACGGGTCTTTACCCACTGTATCCCTGATCCACAGGCCGATAGGAGGTCGTATTTCATGTAACTATAAATACCCCTTCCATCCATGGAAGGGTGGTGCTTCAATCTAATACTCTACAATTTGTGAAGTAACTCTACCAAGAAAACACCCAACTCTCTAACTTTTCTCTCTAATGGCAAACATGTATTTTGATCATCCAAGACCACCCGAATCATCAACACAATAAAAATAACGATCTTACAATTGGTACCAGAGCCAAGGTTGTTGTGTTTTTGTTGATTTGTGTGGTTTCTATATGTTTTTATGCTGTTTTAGTACTTTTTGTGGTCGGAAAATGTTGTTTTCCGTTTTTCTGTGCCTAAAGAGTTTTTTAAACAAGTTGTCATGTATCTGTTTTTTGGTCAAAACAAATATGTCATATTGTCCATTCTTGATTACAATATCCTGTCTTGTATCATCTTGTCCAAACAGGTTATTGTACCATTATCTTCATATGATTTTTTTTGTTACCAAAACTTAAAAGTTATGTGGTCAACAGGTCATGTTTTTGAGGTCAAATGGATAGTTTCTATGGTCAAAAGGAAGCGATTGTATGTACATTGTATGTCTTTTTCGGGTAAATCATGAATGCACGATAAGTGGTCATTTGGTATTTTCAAAGTGGTCTAATAGGTCAAAAGAAACTTTAATGTTTTTTTCGGGTTTAGATGTATATGGTCGGACCTTGTCGGAAAACTCATCAGAATAACCACAAAATGGACCTAGCGACTTGTACTTATATCATGTAGTGAGTTGGTCATTTCTTCATGGCGACTTGTCTTGACAAGTCGTCCAGATTCTTTGTATCTGGTTAGCGAGTTGAGTATCAAAAAATTGCCTAGCGACTTGTATTTACAAGTCGTAGCGACTTGTCCTAGCGACTTGTCCTAGCGACTTGGCTAGCTACTTGGCTAGCGACTTGGCTTAGCGAATTGCTAGCGAATTGGCTTAGCGAATTAGCTAGCGACTTATGAAAAATGCAAAGAAGCAGTTGTGTAACATGGTGTGCAAAGATATAGTGACTTGCCTACTAGACTTGACAGAAAGGAAGAAGAAGAAGATTAACTTGAACTCGTCCTCATGACCAACAAATACCAAACACCAATCAATACATCACACGACTTCAGGGTTAAACCCATCATCAGTCCAACCACAACTTCAATCTTAAAAAGGTTGTCCAATTGTATCAATCATCTCCAACACTGCCAAATATTATCAAATGCAACAACCTCAAAACTTGTCCTTATCATCCTAGAACGTGAATAAATCAAAAGGAAAAAAAAAAAAAAAAAAAGGAAGGATCTCAGAATGGGTTCAAAGTCACGTCCAATCTCCACAAAACTATGTTTGTGTGAACCCCTCTCATCACTGATCAATCATTAAGACATCGACTCATAATGAAAAATTAATGTAATCTAAATGAATCTCAGATGCATATTTCGTGATTGTCATTTATTCATCAAGACCGTGAAGGCCTATAACACGAAATCAGTTATCTATCATCGATCCAATCAAAGTTTCTTAATGTCTTATCATCTAAAGATCTCAGATTTGTTTACTTCTCATGTCTTTCATAGGTTCATTAAACTACAAAGGACACACTCATGAGAAGATAAATGTAAATCCATCATCGATCTATGACTTACATTAATTTCCGATACATCAAGAAAGAAACAAAACCATTATGGGGTTGTGTTCTCTACTCTTGTTCGGTTTAAGTATAATAATTAATGTAAAAGTGCTTTCAAAAGAAATATTCAAACATAAGATGATGTTAACAATTGATGTTAAATCATTTTTTTGTTCGTTAACACTATACAAATCAAAAGGAGATCTACTTGTCAACCGATCCTACCTTAAGCCGTATCCATCCTTTAGCCATCCCCATGGCAAACCGATGTTCTCGAAGCCATCCCCTGGTGAGATTTGTTGTAACCAATGATGAAGGCATCCACCTTTTGTGTTAGGGTTTATGTTGAATGTATTTTGGAGTTAAAGAGAAGCTGTTTAGAGGAAACGTACAGATGTTAAAGGGTGATGACTTGTTTTGTGATAGTTTTTTTGTTGAAGTATGAGAGAAACAATGAGATGAAATGAGGATATGTGAGTATAATTAGGGTTTCTTTGTGTGAGGGTTTTTTGGAACTCATGTCGTTATGTTTCTTTGTTTATATCCTCACATTTAGGGTTGGAAGATATGGGGCCAAGTGTGTTAATTTTATTGGACCGAATTTTTTTTGGCCTTGGCTTCGTGGATTTGGTGAAATACAATATCTTGGTATGGGTGACATGACTTTGCACAAAAATTGGTTATCCGAATTTTAAAGAAAGTGGATACAAATTTTTGTTGTAAGCTAATATGTGGTATTTTGGTCGGATAATTAATTCACTGGGGATATTTGTTTACGGCTTGAGTTATTTGTTGATCTTGAATGAGTTAAAGGCTCTTTTCCAATTTTATTGATGTGGTATTGAAGTGACGGTTTAAACGGTTTCAATTGAACTTGGACTCGTAATCTGCAGTGGATAATGGAGTATTGGGCTTCTCATAATCGAGATTATATGAGATTTGGACTTTAATGAGATTTATTGAAGAGATTTGTCGATGTAATTTAGGATGATGAGATTTGATAATGAGCTTTGGTTTGCTGATAAAATTTGTTATGTTTTGGGGTTTGATACTTTGGTCTATGCATTTTCACGAAATATATTATGTCTCGGCTTGAGCTGTCTATTGAACAAGGGTGACTACGGGATTGTTCAGACGTTTTTTCTTATTTGGATTTGATGTGAGGTTTTCCGGGCGAGTTTACTTATTTCGTCTTCTTTCTCTCTACCCTTCGGCGAAGATGACTTGTTTGGACGTTTATACAGGGTGATAAAGACTTGGCTATTTAGTTGCGTTTGTGATTCTTTCTCACTTAACCCACAACGTAGCTATCACTTCGGTGTCTCACTCAGTTGAGAATGTCAAGAGGTTTTGTACATTGGGTACACCGTTTCTTGTTCACGAGGATTAGTACAAGTTTAAGTAACAAATCTGGGGAATTTTACATCATGTTCAAGTTTGATATACCGGGTTTACTTCTCCAAGTGGTCACTGCAATAGCCGACAGATTGCGTGAATGATGTGTTTACCAAAGTGTTTATTGGATGGTTGACGATATTGTTGATGTTGGATTATGATTCGTTGAAGAACCATTGCATGTTCCCCTAAAACAGATATTCACTGAAACCAAAGTTGTCATAACACATTCAAGCTGACATTGTTTACGGTTTTGTCTTGATTTTGTAAAATCCCGCGAAAGAACCTATTTCTCGGTTTAAATCATAGACTTGTAAAATCCCGTGACTATGGAAACATCCTGCTAAATTGTAAAGTGCATTTCTGGAGCTATCTTACGGTTTATTCCTAGTTTTGTAAAATCCATGAAGAATCTATTTCTCGGTTTAAACCATGGAATTGTAAAATCCCGTATTGATGGAACCATCTTGGAGAAAGGAAAGTGTATTTCGATATCTCTTATTTGATCCTTGGTGCTACGTTTTCCGTTTCGAAGAAGGATAAAAGAGTGTACTTCATGAATTGGATGTGTGTTTGGATATTCGTCATGGCAGTTTGGTTATTACTTGGTTTTACGGGGTTCTGTGCTTGTAAACCATGGTCGGGATGAAACCATTATCATAGTTCACTTAAAAGGTCAAAGGAGGCTAGATTTGAGCAGTTCAGAAGATGTGACAACGGCGTTAATTCAGTATTATTTATTTGAGGTTGAAGTGAAATATCACGGGTGAGTGTACTTAGTATCTGAAGGTATCGGGGATGGTTGGATGAAGATTCTTCATGATCCTTGTTCGAGCTTACTATCATAAAATGAAGACTTGGAAATCTAGTTATTGTTGGGTGTCTTTACCTTTTCTTTTACCACTGGGGAATTGGGCTCATACCACCACAAAATAACTATCACTTTAAGGAGTTACGTTGTAGTGCTCAGTGTCACATTCAATTGTGGATTTTCAAGAGGTGATGTACGTCTATTACTTGATGGTTGGTTGGTTGAAGAGTATAGAGTACTTAGAGATTCAATGGAGCATGATTTCTCGGCACCGCTCTTTGTTACACATGTGCAAGTTTAAGTCACGAGTTCGGGTTAGTTTACTTCAGGGTCAAACTCATCATATTAGGTTATCTCCATCACCGTCACGACAAAAGCCTATTGAATGATAATGGTGATGATTACATGTTTTTCTAAGAGAGTTGAAAAGAGGAGATTATGACGTATGAACACAGCAGTTCATGCCTCGTACTCTAAAGAAAAGAAAAGTGTACGTCTCTTATGAAGAAGAGAAATCGCTTTATCTTCCAAAGAAGAGAAATCTTCTTATTATGACCATTCTCATCAACATGCTTCATACTTTTCCATGCGCTTCATACTATTCAAGTGAACCGGGCTACCATCGATTGTTTTCTCATTCCACTTGCTCAATTATAATGAAGATGGCGACATCATGTGCTTGATTTTCCGGAGAGAAATGTGAATTGAACAATGGATGATTTTCACTTATTAAGTCAAGAATGGCATCTCCGTATGCAATTCTTGAGGGGGAGAAGAAGTGTGAATTTTTTTGCATTGCTGATTGATATTTGAGAATTAAATGGTCATACGGCTCTAAACTCATGTAAGAACCGAGCTTCTTATTATCGAGTCATCTTCACATGGAGTTTCTCTCTTCTAAGAGCCGTTGGTTGACATCTTCACTCGGATTGATGAGTTTATCGACAAAGTTCTTCTAGTTAATGCTTCACGTACACATCAACATGATGATTCCGAACAATCTCTCTGTTCTTGTTTGATGTGATTGGTAGTTTGGTGTTACCATCTTATGTGTTCGTTGTAGCCTGATTGTTGATTTCCTTGATGAACATCTTTTTCGTTCTTGTTTGATTGGGAAGGATTTTAGTTAAGGGATTTGCAAGATGTAAGTTGATTGGAATGCTTTTGGTGATGTTCTTGTTTTTGGTGAGTTGAAGATGTTAACTATCTATTCCCCAACCGGACAATCTTGAAGAAGGTCGAGTCTGCGATCGGTTCTACATTTCTGCTACATGTTAGAAGACTAAAGACGAGTTGCAATTAACGATCTAAAGACTTCTTCTTAATCGGGCATTCATCAAGCAGATTGTCGGTTTAGGGAGAGCACTAATTGGGGAGAGTGAAAAGTCGATTTAATCCCCAATTAGACTTGCTCACATTCTGCGAGAAGTTGATTCTCACGATACATCCGAGCTAATGATGTTCTTCTCAAATGATTTCTAGTACATGGGCTTAAAATATGTTCTTGATTCAAGTATCAAAACCAACAAGGGGAAGGAGACACGTATCTAAGCGAGTAAACTTGATGAACTTAATACTTCTAAGTAATTGAAGATATCCGGGAAGACAAATGTTATTACAGAGAAACTCAAGGTTTGACTCATGCCGAGTAAACTTGATGAACTTAATTCTTCTAAGTGATTGAAGATATCCCGGAAAACAAATGTCATGACCGCAGAGAAACTCAAGGTTTTACTCATCAAAGCGTTTAGTGTTCTTATTCCAACGTCGTGGGGAAGTGATGTAAATGAAAGTTTCAAGATAAAGAGGTACATCGGTGTGTGATGATCTCGATGTTATCGCAATCATCGGGAGAGAATTGTGTACATTGGGGATGCTCAATTTGTTTTACTTGAGGGCTTAATCGTGATTCGTAGATATAATCACTTATTCGGTGTTGACATCCGCAGAGATTGTCACCCGAGATAATCGATGATTCGCCTACTTCTTCAATGTTATCGGTTGTTCTCTCTTTGGGGAATGTGTACTTGGTCCTTGAGCTTCATACACGATCATCGGGAAGAAAGCCATTGTTTACCACAAACATTGGGAGGTGTTTTCCTTAGGGCATGAGGTGTATTCGGAGAGTTCTTGGATATTGGTGTACCGGGTTCTTGAGCTTCATACACATTCATCGTGACGAAAGATGTGAACATTGGGAGTTGTTCTTCATTACCCTCATGATGTGTATTCGGGAGAGTTCTTGAGCATTATACAAAGAGACCGATCGCATCAATTCAACTACTGGGGAATTGTTCTCTTGACACCTTTTGGAATGGATCGCTTGACGCCGTTGAAAAGGAAATTTGAGAAGATTGTTTTATGTGTGGGATGATACGATGTCGTTCTTCTTGTTGATGATATAACCTCAAACGAAGAATCACGGTGATTATTCTTGAAAGGAGCGGTGGATTTATGATAATGGTGTGCTTCTCATGCACTGGCTAAGGCAAGCTTGAAATAGAGCTTGAATCGCTCGCCTATAGGATTTTCGGTTTGGGGAAGCGCCAAAGTCTCACTTTCGGATGATTCAATTTCTTTCTTCATTGCAAGAGCCTCGAAAGCTTTGGTGGTGAATGTTTAAGAGATGATGACTTCTATCTTCAACAACGGGGCTGCTTGATATCCTTATCTCGGTACTCGTGTCATCATCTTCTTAAACTATATCATCTACTCTATCTTTGTAAATACTTATTCGAAAAACAAAATACAAAAATATAAAACCAGCAAAACAAAATACAAAAATATAAAACCAACAAAAAGAAAATAGAAAAATATAAAACCTTCAAAAACCCATAAAAAATCAGAAAATTTGAAAAATACCAAAAATATGTTTTCCTAGACATGTATTCTGGTATCGATAACATCTACGGTCTTAGAAATGTCATTCAATAATGGCACGGGACTTTAGATGAAGTTCGAAGAGAGGTGTAAATATTTCTTTCTAAACATGTCACAAACTATGGCTTACGATTATTTCAGATCAGAACCCGTGCTTAAACAATGGCTTGCGTTACTTCAGCAAACCGTGCTTAAACAATGGCTTGCTATTATTTCGATAGCAACCCGCTCTTTAAAGAAAGGAAAGTGCTACGCTAAACAATTTTCAAATATTTTCGTGCACTTTTCCAAAAACAATTTAAGGAAAGTATGTCGAAGGATCATTGTTCCTACACAAATGTTTTTCCGTCTAAAATTCTTCGGGAAAATATTTGTTGTTTTTCAAAAATGGTGGTAAATGAGTTGCTTTAAAAACAATCGATTCGAGTTTTATAAAATTGAAAACTCAATCAATGACTTCAGCGCTTTTAAAACTTCTTATAAAATGAGTCATTGATTGAGGGGAGAATGTTTTCAAATCTATATCATCTAACGAGCTTTCTTAATTATCCTAACGTGCTTAATTAAAATGATATTTGCCTGTGTCGAAGGACTAGGAATTTAGGATATGATTGTTAGGTTTAGATGATTAGAGTTTGATTAACACATAAACCCCATGCCTTATATGATCTGATTGTTATGTTGAATTGACTATAATTAGTCGATTGCTGTTATGGGTGATGTCGACCACCATATATTTGTATGTGTGTTCACTAACGTATGCAGGTATATTGGTTATAAGAATGTTCCCGATCCGGATCCCACTATTGATGATGATTGGATGCCAACAGGAAAGGGTAACTATTTCTTGGGTTGACATTTGAAGAAACGGAGCTTAACTGGACTTCTATGGAGAGTTGGCATGAAATGCAACGTAAGAGGTCTTCCGCATCGAGATGGTTTTCTTCAACAAGTGAAGAAACGGAGCTTAAATGGACCTCGGTTGGCGGAAAAAATGCATCGAAGAAGTCTCACTCGCATCTGCAGATGGTTTTCTTCCAAACCCTACAACAACAACAAAAGCTTCTCAACCACTAATATATCTTTGTGCAGGATACCATTTTTAAACAATTTTGAATAATTTGATTAAATTATTTTGAAAATGGAAAAATATTGTTTTGAAAATAAATTGAACTAAATTTTGAAAATCACCGGACTTCTTTTTATCAAAACCTAAGTCACTCAATTATTGACTTCTGTCATTGATTGAGGGGGAGAGTGATTTAAAATATAATATTTTCTTACAATATTTATTCATAAAAGTTCCGGTTTGTACGTTATTAAGTGGTGATCTAAAGATTTAATGTTATGTCATGGTATGATTTTTTTTCTTTAGAATCAAGGTCTTTCAAAATGAAATTTTTTCTGTTCTTGTTTGATTGTGAAATTGTTTTGTTTTACTTAAAAGATCTCTTAAAAACTATCATACCTGACACTAACAATCTTTAATGTCTTAAAATGGTCCTTATCTGTCATCTTTCAAAATTGAATCTTGCCACGTCTTTCCCCAAATTTTTCTAAATGATTTAAATCAGTTGGGATCACAAATCTCAAATGGTTTGATATTTCGATCGGGTAGAGATCGTGATTTAAATCTCAAATCTGTTTTAAATGGAATTGGTTTTAGTCCTTTAAAGGCACTCCCGCCTCCATGTGCCAAACGATTTCAATATACATAATGCACATGTTGAGGAGGAGGATTTATCCAAAACCGATGAGTATTTAAACAAGGCCACATTTTCTCCCATGGTTTCTAAACCTAATTAAATCACTTGGGATCCAAAATCTCAAAGGGTTTGATATTTTGATCGGGGAGAATTTGTGATTTAATTATGAAATTTGATAAAGGTGATCGTTTGATTTAATTGTGCACGCCGCTCTCTCATATGTGCTAAAAGCTTTCGAATCTCGAAGCATATATTGAGGGGAGCATTTTAAAGAAAAGAAACTATCAAGGTGCAAATGCTTTTATGTTTTAACATAAAGTACCTTGATTGAGTTTTAAATGGTTTCTTAATGGCTGTGTGATCGTAAATGTGCTTCAAAAGAACTCTTGCCTCTATGTGATAAAATGATTTCAAATATCCTACGCACATATTGAGGGGAGAATTTTACCATGAAAATCAAATGGCTTTTCAGTATGAAAAGCGTGATCAAAGAAAATATTTCAAAGTCCTCTTGCCTCCTTGTGCTAAACAATTTCTAAATCATACGCACATGTTGAGGGAGGTTTTCTAAATGATCAAAACTATTAAGGTACAAAATGCTTTGATCTCGTATCACAAGTACCTTGATTGGTTTTCCAAATGATTTTTCAATTGGTTTTAAGGAAGAATGAACAATACCAAAAGACCGCCAATTTACTTTATGCATGGTGTTATAAGGATGGTTAGGTTAGGTATTCGTTCCCACGATCCGCCGTAACAGGAGGGATCTACCGAGGACAATCCACTAGATAGTGTAGAGTCCTTAGGTATATTGAAAAAGGAGAAAAATGAGATATGGGAAGAGTGCGGATGAAACCGAGCTAGTCTTGGAATAAACCCAACAAGGTTCTAGTTATGAAGTCTCGGTAAGCATGAAGGGTTGAAGAATGAAAAGAAATGAATGTGAAAAGGGTGAAAAGAAATATCCCTCCATCAATTCAACCTTAGGCGTAAACCGGGTTCAATACATATGCTCTTGGTGGTTACTAAGGTAACACTGGTATTGAAGACAAGACATCATGGACCTAGTGATGCCGCACTAAACTTCCCAAGCTACTCAAGTTCCTCTCAAAAGGGCTTGTTTCATTCTCACGGGAACCGACATTATCTATCGACTTTCTCTTAGAGATTGTTGATATTGAAGAAGGAGACCTCTCCCTAGTCTCCCGACACAGAACCAAATATGCACGATTGAGTCTAGAGCCAAGAGATCATCCACAATATCTCGTTAGGACACTAAATTCTTGAAGACTTGCTTTTCACACAATGTGGAAAGTAAGTATATATTAAGAGTCCTATGCATTATCCTTGTGGTATTGCCGAACATCCGAGTGATATGAAAATATTCACGATGAAGATGGAAATCCTTCTAGAGCCAACATCAAACAAGCTCTTGGTGGGTGACATGTGAGATCTTCTCGTAAGATCTAGCTTGTGACAAGCGGATAGAAACGATGGGAGATTCTTTCTTGAATCTACCTTGGTCCAGAATGGAATTGACGAATACTTTTGGAAAAACCGTTCGATGTGCAAATCTTCTTTCTCTAGCACGTCGAATGTGTACTTATGTTTTCAAAATTCAAAAGTATCTCCGATTGAAAAATACTTTTAGAAAAACCGTTCGATGTGCGAATCTCTTCTTTTCGCTAGCACGTCGAATGTGTACTCATTCTCTAATACAAAAGTATTTTGTTTGAAAATTGATCTTTCTCATAAAACCTTCATCGTATTGCAAAACTCTTTCTTCAAGCAATACGCGATTGTTTTCAAATCATTTTTCATCAATCGTGAATCTCAATTCATTGGTTCACTCACTCCGTGTTGTCTTCTTTGAGACGTTCGGTTTGAGAACAGCTAGAACAGTGCGAAACCCCGTCAAGGAGATTCTTAGGAATCCTACGATCACAGCAAGACTTGTCTCGATCAACGGGAACCGTGGGCGTGTACCTCAATTCAACGAAAGTGGTCAAAGACACTTTCGTGTTTTATTGCTAATTGTTGTTTGCGGTACATTTGGACGGTTGCGGTGATCGTAATTGAGGCGTCAATCCAAAGCCGCATGCTCACAAACATCCACACTTAATTTGAAGAAATCATGTGGTGCATATCTACATAACACGGTTATGATATTTTATACTATGCTTCGCTTTCTGCTGCGCAAATATCATGAACCGATGAAGGCTTCCGCTACTCGATAGAAAGATGTCATGATTCAAAAGTGTGAGCATGTCGGTCCAATAGTCACAACTTCACATGATGGCAACACAAAAAGGGGTGATCCGAGAGATTTCTTGTGGTGATGATCTCAAAGAAAGCTCAAAGATCATCATGATGTGGATCGGTTAAAGGCCTCCACTAAAAGTACAAATCAATGCGGACTTTGAAGAATCACTACTAAAGCACAAAGATTGTTGAAATGAAGAATTGAAGTCTCGAGCTCAAGAACAAAGATAAAATAGAATGCTAGGATTCAAAATGTAAAACATGGGGTGACCTCCTTAGGGGAGATTGTTAGAAATAGAAAATTCCATAGTGAAGAGTCGGTCACCCCAAATGTTATCTAGCTTAAGTTAGCTCGTAGACTTGTCGTTAGTCAAGTTATTTAGTAGTTTATTTATTAGTTTGTAGCGTAGAATAGTTTAGTGCAACACCGTGGAGGAAGGACGGGTCTTTACCCACTGTATCCCTGATCCACAGGCCGATAGGAGGTCGTATTTCATGTAACTATAAATACCCCTTCCATCCATGGAAGGGGTGGTGCTTTTCAATCTAATACTCTACAATTTGTGAAGTAACTCTCTACCAAGAAAACACCCAACTCTCTAACTTTCTCTCTCTAATGGCAAACATGTATTTTGATCATCCAAGACCACCCGAATTATCAACACAATAAAAATAACGATCTTACATGAACCAATTGTATAAAATATTGTAAAATATTTAGAGTAGACCTTGCTCATTTAAGTGCTAATTGTTTAAGAAGAACACTTTTTGATTTAACTGAAAAATCATTCTCCCCCTCAATCAATGACGAAAGTTGTTGATTGATGGATTGAGATTTTGACACTTGATAAGTTCTTTTGATTTTCAAAAATAGAGTCCGAAGTGTTTTCAACAAAAATTTGTTTTCATTAGATGACAAATATTTTTCAGAAGAATCATTAGAAGGAAAAATATTTGAGAAGAGAAACATTTGTCTTTTTTATAACAAACATTTATTATAAGAAATAGAGCATGAGACTTGAAACATGAGATAAAGCATGGCTCTGTTCTTTTCATTTAAAACGGGTTACTGCCTGAAATGACAATAAACCACCATTTTTCTCCGCCTCATTTTTTTTTAACTATGTACATTCGAAGAACATCTAAAGACCCGTGACATTCTTTGAATGTCAACACAAAGTCCGTAGATGATATCGAATAAGGAAAATCATGACAAAATAAGAATATTTTTTGGAATTTTTCAAGATTTTTCAAATTTGTATGGATTTTAGAGAATTTTATAATTTTATAATTTCTTTTGAGGGTTTTTAAATTTTGTATTTTGTTTTTTTTTAATAAATATATACACGAGATAGATGAATAAAGACCTTTACTCCTCGTCTTCCTCTTGAAGACGCTTGAGTATTTCCGGTTGTAAACTCTTTAGACCAAGACGTGGAAGGATAAACTCAAAACGTTCTCTAGGAAGAGCTTTGGTGAAGATGTCGCTGGTGGTATTCGATCCTCACAAAGTAAAGTTCCACCACACCGTTTTCAACTTGCTCCCCGATGAAATGATGTCGAATGTCTATGTGTTTTGCTCTTGAGTGTTGTGCGTTGTTGCATGAGAGAGCAATAGCACTTTTATTATCACAAGATCAGAGGAATTTTGTTGAATTCAAAGCCATAGTCGATAATTGGGATCTCATCCATAGGATTTGAGCACAACAAGATGACATGGCTATGTATTCAACCTCTGTAAAGGAAATAGAAGTACTCATTTGCTTCTTTGAAGACCACTCACAAGCTTATCACCCAAAACCGAGCACCTCGGACGTACTTCGACAAGTATCTTGTCATCCTGCATGATCGGCATCTGCATAGGTCGTTAGTGACATACCGGTGTCCTTGGTACCAAAGTCCCATATTGATGGTTCCTTGGAGATACCAAAGACCCGTTTAACCGCTTCAAGGTGCTTTTTAGTAGGCTTAGCACGGTATCTAGCACACATGCAAACAATGAACAAGATGTCGGTCTACTAGCGTGAGGTACATCGAGGATCCAATCATACTACGATATTTTGTTTGGTCTACCATGATCCCCGAGTGGTCCTCATCTAGTTTAGTACGTTCAATCATGGGAGTGTCAACAGGTCACTAGAATCAAATCCAAATTTCTTTAAAATTTCATTTGCATATTTAGATTGATTTATAAAATGCCTCCGGACCTTGTGAAATTTGTAATCCCAAGAAAATGACATTTGTCCCATCATTGACATTTGAAATTTAGAACCCATTTCATTTGAAAAACGGTCACACTCATTGGGGGTCGAGGCAAAGATGATATCATCAACATAAATTTGAGCGTGAATTAAATGTTTGCACGACTTCACGGTGAACAATGTAGGATCAATGCTCCTTTCTTTGAATCCGGTAGATAGAAGAAACTTTGATAGCGTATCATACCATGCCCTTGGAGCTTGCTTTAAACCGTAAAGAGCCTTCTTCAAGCGATAAGCGTGAGTAGGATGCTCTGGATTCACAAAGCCCGGGTTGGGTGGCGTGAGACGACTTCTTTAAGATCTCCATTAAGAAACGCCGTCTTTACATCCATTTGATAGACTACCATGTTCTTACTTGCAGCATTAGCCAAGAAGATTCTGATTGCCTCGATACGAGCAACAGGAGCAAATGATTCTTCAAAGTCAATACCTTCTTCTTGACGATATCCTTTAGCCACTAACCTAGCCTTATTTTTCAACACATCACCATGTTCATCAAGCTTCACTTTGAAGATCCACTTTAGAGCAATGATCATAGCACAGTCTGGAGCAGGTACTAGTTCCCATACATCTAATCGATCAAACTCATGAATTTCTTCTTGCATGGCATTGAACCAGTTGTCTTCATTCATAGCAGTTTTAACGTCTTTAGGTTCAATCTTAGAGAGTATGGAGTTGAAGAAGCACCATAAGGCATCAGTAGCAAGTTGTTTACGAGTGGATACTGGATGAGAAAGGTTTCCAATGTTGTTGTCCAATGGATGATCATGAGTCCATTTCCTAAGGTGTTCATGTAGTTGTTGTTGAGGAACTGAGGTAGCTGAGTCGATTTCTATGAAGATGGTTCTGATGATGATTCAGGAGCAAATATATTTTCAAACGGAGCATCTTCAGGAGTAGCAAAGGGATTAACTTCATCATTGATGCGTAAAGCAGTTCCATGATGTACATTCGAAGATTGATGATTTGTTGATGAGACAGAGTGATCGAGCGGGCGCTTCTTGACTTAATGATATTGAGACCGAAGGGTTGACTTCATTCACGAGGATATGAGCTGCCTCTGTTGTAGGAATTGACATATCATTAGCACTTGGCTCATAGTGTTCATCGAACATTGGATCAAACAATTTCTTTAAGTCATCTTTGATGGAGGTACATATGGAGTCACGGAGAGGATTTGGTACAAGGGATGAACCAATGGGACTGTTTTGAAGTGCGGGTCCGAAGCTGGATTGTCCAGAGCCATTGGACGGTCGACTCATCAAATGTAACGTGAATTGTTTCCATGATATTTCGGGTTCTTTTGTTGTAGATTCGGTATCCCTTTTTGTTTGGTGCATATCCTACAAATACTCCAATGTCCGCTTTAGCTTTAAGTTTGCCTAAGTCTTGGCCCTCATTAGTTGGATAACACAATGCACCAAACACACGAAGGAATGAGAGATTAGGTTTTCTGTTGTGGACAAGTTCATATTGAGTTTTTCCATGAACAATGTGAATCAGGGATCGATTTTGTGTGTAGCATGCAGTGGCAATGGCTTCACCCAGAGAAACATTGGAACCTTTGAGTAAATCAGCATTGTTCTTGCGGCTTCCACAAGAGTTCGATTTCGTCTTTCAACTACATCGTTACATTGAGGAGTTCGTGGAACACTTCTTTGATGGTGATTCCAACACTTTCATAAAACTCACTAAGTTGTTTGTTAACAAACTCGGTTCCATTGTCATTCGGATGATTACGGCGGTTTTGTTAAGTCGAACTGCGGTTTGTTTGATGAGTTTGATGATGATATCTGGAGTTTCATCCTTTGTCCTTAAGAACTTGACCCAGGTGAATCTAGAGTAATCATCAACCACAACTAACACATATTTCTTCCCAAAGATGTTCTGCACTCTCATGGGTCCACATAAATCCATGTGAATTGTATGAAGAACTTTTGTAATTGAGTTTGTAGGTTTGGGTTTATGGGCATACTTCTTGCTTTTTCCCAATTGGCATGCTGAGCAAAGATGATCCTTTTCATACTTAATTCTAGGTAAGCCTACAACTAAGTCCTTTATGGAGAGATCATTGATGGTGCTGAAGTTCAAGTGATTGAGACGACGATGCCATAACCATGACTTTGTTTTCGAAGCCTTTGACAACAAGAAAATTGGAGAAGACTTCATCATATCTTCGATAGAGATGGTGTATAGATTTGAACCACGTGTTCCTCTTAAAATTTCCTTACCATCAAGTTCTCTAACGAAACAAGTATGTTTTCGAAGGCTACTTCTAGATCGTAATCACGAATTGACCAACAGAGAACAAGTTATGACCAAGACCTTCCACATAATATACCACGGAGATAACGCTATCTCCAACAACATAATCTCCATAACCCATAATTGCACCGAAATGATCGTTGCGAATCTAAGCGTCTCGATGAATTTGCTCACGGTTCATGAGCCGTGACCGATCTCGGTCATATGCTTGGAACAACTGAGTCCGGTACCACGAGCGATTTGAGCGATCTGCGGTTGAACACGAGACAAGAATGGATAAGCGGATATTTGGGATCCCATGCAAGAATGGGTTCCATTTGGTTAGTAATGATGATTGGAACACCCACATCGAAATAGAAACATTCATATCGAAATAGAAGCAATGGAATCATTAGGAATAGATGCGGTCTTTGGTGTCCGTATTTGACCTATTCAAAGTATGTTCACTTCTTAAGGAATAGTTCTACCAAGAGGCATCCATTTTCTCTGGGCATTGTCTTAAGAAAAAGGTATCCATTGATAACCTATTTTTCTAAATGTTCTTCTGTGGGTTTCCACTTTTTCTAACTTTCTTTCGTCTTTGCCTTTTAGCCTTCTTAGCATGATTTTTGCATTAACAATTTTAAGCGGGCATTTGATGACATTAGACAAAACATTCACACCACATTCATGATTAGCAATGTAATTCAAGCGAGACATCATTACATGGTTTGCAGATAGTATCGAATTGAATTAATTACGAGACGCTTATAGCTAATACTAGAATCAACACGATTCATTTTATTTAACTCGGACATAGTGTTCTAGGGTGATCTTCTACTCTTTTCCAATGCACATTCTTAGCTTGCAAGGTCCTATCATTCCTTGTATTGCCTTGAGACTTTGACCTTCTCGCTTTAATGTCATGATTACTCTGTAGAGGCAATGGGAACATTAGTTGGTTTTGCTAATTTTGCATTTCTGTTTAGATGTCTTTGGGATGTGAACTATTTGAAGGTGCCTTTGAAGTTCACTTTCTTAACACTAGAGGTCTTTGGGATCGAACTACTTGAAGGCATACTAGAGTTCACATTCATAACATTGGGCATAGAATGAGTTGTATACTTGGCACTAGGCATAGAACAAGGTATCAAGGGATTGACTTGCTCACCTAAGGTTTTAGGGCATATTGTAATTAAGCATTCTAGAAGTTCTTGAGATCGTTTGGCATATAAGCATGCATGGCCAATTGCATTATCAAGTGGTTTCTCTAACTTATCCTCTTCTATAATCTCACGGAGACATTCTAGGCTGTCCTTAAGGTATGAGAAATATGTTTGAATAGCAAGTTTGTTATTCCTAAGATGAGGAGGAACATATTTCACAGACAATGCATATTTATTATAGACATGCACCTTTGAAGCACCATTCTCCCATTTGTCATTGGCATTTTCCCTTTTACGACTCTTTGATTCTCAAATTTTTTTGCAATGAAGTTATTTTTCATTATTTTTGTTACGAGTGACTTTTATTGACTCAAATAACTCATTGAAATGACGTTTAACCTTTTCATTTTCTTCTAGAAAACTCTCATTTTCCTTTTGTAAAGCATTAACCAAGTTTTGAAGATGAAAATTTTGAGAATTCGAGAATCTAAAGGAGGAAGCATTTGGGAGCAGTCACATTGTTCATTTCACCCTTTAATTGAGAAATTTGGGCTTTCAACTTTTCGATCGTGTTCTGATGAGCTTGAATATGTTCATCACGTTTGTTTATTTCAAAAGCGCATCAAACTCGGAACATCGAGGATATCTTGATGTTTGAGGTTTTAACATTTTCTTTGAGATGTTGATATTTTAGTTGTAAATCAAAATGTTCAACTTCTAGTTTAGAAAAATGTTTTACCAAAGAATCGTGATCATCATGTTCAATTTTCTCACTTAGTTTAGTGTTTTGATTTCAAGCTCAATGACACGATCATGGGAGACTTTCAAAGCAACAGATAATTCATGAAATTGAGAAGCGATAATAGAACAATTAGTGGCGTTATAGAACACATCTTGAGAGATACATTCGTAAATCGATTCTCATTTAAGGTATGCAAGTTCTTCCTCTCAATCTCATTATATTTTAGTTCTCGCTCATAGTCACTAACCTCAACAATCATCGCATCAAATTCCTTTTCCATTTCTTTAATATCTAAGTTCATCCCTTTTAAGACTCTCAAATTGACCTTTTAATTGTTTAAAGAAAGGCATGACCTCGGTTAAATAGCATTCTTTAGTTTGTTCAAAACCCTTTCCCTTGATTATCCCGATGGGTGTGATCCTTTTCTTACAAGTTTTCTCAAAATCAACAAATAATTGAAAGATAACATATTGACTGATTAAGGTCTTGCTTTTAGTGGCAATAGTTCTAGGAACTAGATGCATTGGTGTATTTGGAGGATACACAATTGCTGAAGGCATTTTCCTAAGGGGGGGGGGGTTGTTACAACAAGATTCTCTACCTTTTGCTTATCTAAATCCTTTTTCCAAAACACTTGTTCGGGTGTTAACAACGTTTGAGGCTTAAACATGTTTAAGGAAATCCAATTTTCCTTCTTGTAATCATGGGGTTTGATCGTTATGTTATTCTTTTTACATTCAGGATCTTCTAGCTTCTTATTCATTTTCTCCCTAGATGCATCATCTACTTTTCTATCTTCCTCAGTGCACTCAACGCAACTAGGTTTCTGTCTAGGTTTAAGAATCTCAATTCCATCATAGATCACCTTATTAGCAGCTCTAGCCTTTTTAATGACCTCTGGATTTAGTTCCTCAACAAGGGAATGCTATGCTTATCGCTTAAAACTCTATGCTTAGTGATCAAGTGAGCGATCGAATGGTGTTCCTTGTACGTACAACTTATTTTCAAGTTTGTTTTTCAAAGTTTTAGATTGGAAAAATCATTCAAAAGTTTTGATTCCTTAGCATTGAATTCTTGCTTAAGCATTTTCACATTTTCTTGAAGTTCTTGTTTTGCTTAGCGCTTTAGAAAGCTTTTCTTGTAAGGAGTTTAACTCTTGTTTAAATACTTCTTCTCTAAAGTTACTTTTCTAATAATTATACGCATTTGGTCATCCATTTCTGCTCTTTGGTGGTTAACTCAAATTTAGCACGTTGTTCATAAATAGCAACACGTTCTTTATAGGCATTAAGTTCGAGACACCGGAATCATCGTGGGTACATGCGGTATAATCATCAAAACATGGTCATCATTGATTGCGAAGATGCATTACTTGGTACAACCTCACTTTCACTTTGCTTCACACATTGATCATATGGGACAATATTGCTATTACCCTCATCATCAATATCTGATTCATAAGTTTCAAGAGATTGTACTTCATTATGCATCTTTTGCTCATCAACATCATCATATAGTTTTAATACCTCATAAATGATTTTGTCTTTGGATGGACCAGCTTGTGGTGATGAAGAGACTTTAGGAGGGACCATTGGAGAAATGCTAGCCATGAAAATGGTTTGTGCAGTGGGTTCATCATCAACGTCAGAGTCGTATGCATCACAATCAGCGACTTGAAAGGCATTTTGATGATTGTGACCTATCTCCTGAATTGGCTGCTCATCCACATCTGCATCATAGGTCTTGGCATTGCCTTCAGCAAGAAACAATAACTCCTCTTCATCCAAAGCTGCTCCATTATCCTGAGCTTGCACGAGCAACATCTTATCCTCAAGTACTCGGCATTACGAGGCGTTTTGGCGATGTGCAATTCCTTGCAATATGTCCCTCACCTCCACGGTTGTAGCACTTGATCGGCTTTGCTTGTCCACGATTTCCATTCCTTACGATTACGATTTGCTACATATCCTCTACCAACTCCACCTCTTCCCGATTCATCATCTTTCATGAACTGGTTGCACCACAACCTTTCCATCTCTGACGGTAGCTTGATTGTGTGGATTGGATGCTGTTCTGAGGTTATTGTTGGTGTGTGGAAGAGAGTTCATGTTTTGACTAATCATGAGAGCCAGTTGATTAATGAAGTGTCCAACTGTGCATCAAGCATCGCCTTGTTTGAACATTGGATCAGGAATGAGTTTGTGATTACCATTACCCATGGGTATAACTTGAGAAGCTTTGGTGGTAATACCAACATTGGTGTAGAAAGCTGTAGAATCATTTGGTGAGCTTGATTCTCCACGATTGGTTTTGAAGCGATCCGTAATCCTTTTCTCAAACATAGCATGCCTCTCATTCTAAAGAATAAATGCATACAATTGCTCATAGTTTGTATTCTTCAAACCTTTAGTTAGCTTCACAGAAGTGACAAACTTGTGCCATTCGGGATTCATATTGTTCACAAACTTTGAGTTCAGCTGAATGTTTGGCATGGTCATTTTGATGTTCCTCATGTCATTCACAAGCTTATGGAATCTCACGTAGTACTCATAGACACTCTCATCTGGTTTCATCTTGAAGTGTTCAAATTCATCATACAGTTGTGATTCTCTGTCCTCAATAGTTAATTCAGAACCTGAGAGAAGCATCTTGACATTATCCCATCTGACCTTTGCTTGATGTTGTGATTGATAAGCTTGTAGATGTCTTTTGGAAGACCTTGAAGTATAATATTAGAAGCCACGATATACGCATCGAATCTCTTTTCTCCTTATCATTGAGCTCATCATACGTCTTTGGTGCATCTATTCCATAGATCATTGTTCCATCTGCGGTTGTATCAATTAAGTCTCTAGTAGTCTCAATCGATAAGGTATTTCATCGATTGACTTGAGAATGTTGACTCCATTTTCTTTTCCCAAGCGATGCAGTCGGATTCGTTGTGCCCATGAGTCATAATCGGTTACATCAAGCATGGGTGGGCGAGTATCGACCTGCTGCTTGAGCGTCCTCACTATGGAAGAAACAATAGCGGGAACAATGTTTACCATGATTACAAGTTCTACGGGATTTTACTATTCTTTGATTAAACCGGGAAATTGATTCTTTCACGGGATTTTACTAAACCAAAAGAACAACCGTAAGAATACACGAAGAAGTAACAAGTCTCAATAGACAAGTAGCTAAATACTCAACTCGCTTAGTTATCAACTCGCTAAACAACCAACTCGCTTAAAGAAACAAGTCGCTTAAGGAATCAACTCGCTAAATAGCCAAGTCGCATTAGTATCAACTCGCAACACAATCAACTCGCTTAAAGAAACAAGTCATTTGAATAGCCAACTCGCTTTAGTATCAACTCGCAACACAATCAACTAAGCAATGAAACAAGTCGCTTTAAGAATCAACTCGCTTAATAGCAAGTCGCAACGGACACAACTCGCTTAACCACCAAGTCGCTTAAAAGATCAACTCGCTAAATAGCCAAGTCGCATATATCAACTCGCATCCAGTAACAAAGCAACTCGCTTTGAAGAAACTCAAGTCCGAGACTCAACTCGCATAGTACAAAGTTCAAAAATAACCACTTTAACAATAAAAAACAACCAAACCACAATGATTTAAGCCTTCCAATTCAAAACATAAACACATATGATGATCTTAAACACAAAAGTACAAGCAAAATTCAAACTTTAACACTAGAATTAGTCCAAATGAATCAAACTCTTCTAAACACTTAATACCCCAAAAACCTTATGAAATCCACCAAAACAAAGAGCATGAAAGATGAGTGATCAAACCATGGCTCTTGATACCAATTGTAAGATATAGGATTTTGAAACACACTAAACCATAATCACAAGAGGCGTTCAAGTAGTTTAGAGAGGAAAGTTCTAGAGAGAAAGAGAAGAGAGTTGGGAACTATGTGAAACAAAAAAATGGTATTGAGCTCCAACCCTCTACCTTGGGAGGTAGAGGGTATTTATAGTGTCTTACAAATAAACGCCACCTACGGGCTATGGATCAGGCATACAGTGGGTAAAGACCCGTCCGTCCTCCACGGTGTTACATAGCAAACTACTTAATAATATAACTTGACTACGACTACGAGCTTTCTAATGAATACATATACTTGAGGTGACCGACTCTTTAACGACTGAATTTTCTAATTCCTAACAAACTTTTATTTCAGAATGAAATTCAATCTCACGTTCTAAAATTTTGAGGTTAGATAAGAAAGTGTCAAAGTATTTTATAACGCGACAACTTTCGGCTTTTGTTTTAACTTCACTAAGTGAAGGTAAAGGACCATTAATTTGTGCACCATTGTGTTTGGGACTAACTTCATAAACTGGTGTGATAACAAAAGGTTTGTTAGAAGTATCTTGTTGTTTGACAAAAGTAACGGCTTTTGAATAGTTAAATGGTTTGTTATAAACGACATTTTCCATTTTGACCGACTCGTCATCATTGCATCTAATTCATCCATACGATTATATTCAACAACGGTCATAATTGAATCATCAATTCTATGTTACTCTTGTAAACTTGAGATTTGGTTTGAATGCTCGTTAGAAAACTTAGGTTTGTAATCGAAAGAATTGGTCCATATCCATTTGGATTTGGTTTAAAAGTAAACTTTTGAATAGTTGTGATTGACTCACCATGTTTATAAACAACATTTGAAACTCTTTGATTTTGTGTTGTAAGTCGACAATTTCTTCAAGATAGTTATCTATTCATTTCAGTAGAATGTTGTTTGTACTCGAGAACTGCTTTTTGACAAGTTAACAACTCGACTTTGGCTTTTGAGTTTCCAAAGTAAGAGCGTTAAGTTGTTGTTTATGTTCATGTTTCAGTTGTTCTATTTGAGACAACAAAGCATTCTTGGAAATGGCTAGATCACGTTTCGTCGTTCTAATGATTTTTCTTTTGATGAGATTTAGCAAAGCGACTTCAAAACCTTTTTCACGTTTTTCTTGAGATTTAAAAAATTGATTTGTCGAATTAAGCATTCATTATCCCTAATTAACGGTGCATTTTCTCTTTTAATTTAGTGCAAATTTCCAACCGAGAGTGTTGGTCTTTAATTAAGGTCGGGAGCTCAATTTCTCTATTAGACCGAAGCTCATTTTGTTCAACGTGAGTCTTAACATGATCATTATTTAGATCCTCAAATATAATCACGAGTCAACTTGATTATCAATATTAACCATAAGGTCATCTTGATCGTCAAATATAACTACGGGATCTATTTGATAATCATCGAATGAGATGTGGATTGCTCATGTTGAACACTCGATAATGGTCGGATGGAGAAATTGGCGGAGATATCGATCGAGGATGAGTATATTTTGTTCGGTACCTTAGACAAGCCATCGATGTCATACTGCTGGGCTGTGTCACTCATGTGTAGAGTTTGCATTTGTGCCATCAACATCATTCTTGCATTAGCTGCAAGTCCTCCATATCATCATCGAATCGCATCGCCATAAAGCTCATTCCTTGTTTGTAAGAGTTCCTGACTTCATCCTTAAGAGCCAAGAGCAGCGCCTCTTTGTGATAAGACGCCTCTTGTCCTCGGCTTAGGACATGCATTAGCCGATGACCCTTTTCATTGAAGTTATAACAACGAAGACCATTAACCCCATTTCGAGCATTCCTCTGTTCAACCACTTGACCCCTTTGTTGTTACGGAGCACCCATGTTATTCATTCCAATAGCATTAAACCCTTGACCACCTCCCGTCGGCGACCATAACCACGGTTACGAAGTTCAACACGTCCATTGTTCACATGACTTGATTCCTTGTGTTGGATGAGGCGAATGCGATTGTTGGATTTGTTTGTATACCGACCGAAGGCTTTAGCAATCATAACAAATCCTTGTTGCAATTAATCGAAAGCGTGAGTCCTCATCGACTTCACCGTAAAGTGCTTGAGCATTGTTGTTGTTGTATGGAACCAATTGAGTTTGTTGAGGTTGTTCTTGTGTTGATCATATGGTGTAATGGTTGCGATTGGTTGAGGAGTCAAGTTCTTTGAAATTTGTTTGAGGAGGAAGATTAGTTTGAGCCCATAAAGCAAGTTGTTGATTATCGGGAATGGACCGTGAAGTCGGAGTCCACGGATAGTCCTTTCTTTGTCAACTTCTTTTGGTGAGGCTTCAAATAGTTGTACAACAATCCGTATGTAGCATGATGAAGGTTCTTAGCTTGACCGAGAAAAATGACATACTTCTCCCATTCCGGACCAAGACTCTCGAGGAACTTAGTGTTGTGACAATTCGAGGCATGATGATGTTGTGTTTGTCCAAATCATTAATGATGTCTCGAAAAGCAATGATGATATGACTCTAATGTCTCTCTGGTTCAATCATGAAGTGTTCATAAGCCAAGTAGATTTTGGATTCCATGTCTTCCGATTGAGTGGTGTGCCTTCCATTAGAAGATGAATATGTTCCCACATTGCTTTAGCTGTCTTTTGAGCATCAACACTTCGAAGGATCGGATTGGGTAGTCCCAAAAGGATGTATTGCATTGCTAGTTCATCAGCTTCAAAGTGTAGAAGTTCATCACCAGTGAGGTCGGAGATAGTTGCAATGTTGGTGACATCATCTCATGGTGGATTGGCATATGGATCTGCGGGTGTGATAACAGTAGGTATCTGAAATGGACCTTCCATAATGACCTTCTTTAAAAACTTTCCATGTGGCTTCTTTAGATCACAAAACCTAAAGAACCTTATCACCCATTGATCATAATTTATGGGAGTGACCATTGGAGGTCTATCAAGTGAGCCAACTTCATGAATTGATTGTTGGCTACTTAAGGCTTCACATATCTTGCCAAACCATGTCGGTTCCTTCATAGTATTCCTGGATGGATGTTGATTGTAGAAGTTTGTGTAAGGTTGTACTTGAAGACTAGGTGGTGGTTGAACCATTTGTGGTGGTGGAATTGCTCCAAGTTGTGGAGTATGTTGTTGATTAAATTGTTGTTGATAAATTTGTTGTTGATGATTAAATTGTTGATGTTGTGGACTTAGTTGTTGTTGTTGTTGATGATGATAAGTGTAAGGAAAATAGTTAGAGTATGGTGGTTGTGACATGTTGAAAACTTGTGTTGTTAAATGGATCTTTGTAGTCGAATGAACCGTTGTTGATGAAGTATCCTTAGGCGTAGAAATCACAGAAAAGCAAAGTACCACTTATGCGTAAACACACCAAAGATACGCGTAACAATAATAGTTACGCATAGGATTAGCTTACGCGTAAGAAATGAGAAAACACTAAAGTTATGCGTAAACAGAAAGTTATGCGTAGAAAACTTAAGCGTAGGATTACCTTATGCGTAAGACAAAGCTTAGGCGTAAGATGAATCTTATGCGTAATGGGTTCTCTGGCGTAAGCTTAAGCTTATGCGTAAATTTAGGGTTTTATCAAAAGATCTTTACACTATCACGGGCAAAAGATATCCAAAGTCGAAGTGTTTTCGAGCTTATCCAAGCAAGAAAAACACCGAGTAATCCTGGCCGAAGATCAAACCACGGAAAAGTTACGCGTAAGATTAGGGTTTCACTTACGCGTAAAAATTAGCCAAAGTGATTTACAACCGATGTTTCCAAACCAGATTTTTGTGATGAAATAGCTTCAATATCACCAAAATAACACAAAAGTGTGAAACTTGATGATCCAAAGCTTAGAAAGCGATTCTGGCGTAGAACAATACCCACGTAAAAACCTAGCTTAAAAACAATGATCCACACGTAAAGTTTGAAACTTTTTGCCAAAAACAGATATATTAACACCTTAAAACGTTGAAAGGACAAGAATCTTGGATTAAAAAGTGTAAAAAATACGTTTTTAAGCGTGACAAAGTTAGAACCTCGTTTACGCGTAAGACCAAAAACCTTTAAAACAACAAAAATGTGTTCACCTAACTATTTGGTGAATGATACCACTGTTAGGTCACCATATTAGTAACACAAGCATCAATATGTAGAAATAGAGAAGAGATAGAGATCGGTTGAACAAATACAAACACACACACACGTATGACTATGACCGGTTATGCGTAGAGAGTGAAAGAGTGAATGAATTGAACAACCAACCTTCACTAGAAGGTTTACAAGACTATTTATAGGAGGGAACTAGGGCAACACTCCAAGTTCCCATCCTTTTCCTTAATGGGCTTGGCCTAGGCTTATGGGCCTTCTACATAAGCCTAAGCTTAATAACAAACATAAAGGCCATATTAAGCTAACTATTACATATGAATCACTAACACTTGAATAAGGTTTAGGAGTGATTCCAACAGTCCCATTGACTTGTTAACACTCCAAAGAAAAAGGAAAATAAGTCCACTGTCGCTAACCACATACATATGAACTTCACTTGACCATTTTCCAAGTAACAAGAGACAACCAGAAACAGGAAAGCGTCGAGAGAAGTTATAAGGACACAAGTGAAAAGGCTGAATCCAAAGGTCATATTAAGTGTATGTGTAATTACCAAAATTATGTGATGTGTTTGATTCTAGAGATTTGTTTGGTACTATGTTTGATGTTTTACATCATGTGTCAGCTAATATAAGGTATTAGGTTTGTTTGGATCATATTTTTAGTTTTATTTTTAACTCTAGGCCCCCTCCTTTTAATTTGCTTGATTAATTGGGGTGGGAAGCCTTTCTTTGTATTTTTATTTTTGTTGTCTTTCTAAAAAAAATAGCCTAAAAATCGCAGTTATGTGATTGGCCAATCAACAAGTTTTTCAATCTTTAAAACTAATGTAACATGAAATATTTGCTCAAGCGGTTTCAATCACATGTATTTCACTACCCGAAATTTTGAATATCCGAAATTCAGATATCTAGAACTTCGAATATCTAAAATTTAAAAGAAGAACAAGGGTTTTTAATTTTGGGTGTTAATATGAAAATTTATGCTTTTGTGTGTGAGTGGAGGAAGTGTGTTGTGGCGGAGGATACTTTTTGCTTTGAAAAATTCTTTAATGCTAAACAAATGTGTCATAGATGAAAAATCTTGAATGATAATTTGGATGCCCCATTCTTTAATGTGAAGAAAAAAGTTAATACATAGAACATGATTCGAGAACATAATACGTAGTCTTTTAATACTTTATACCATAAACTCGTTTGAAAGATTCTCATGTTTGCCATGAGCATAAAAGAGCGGGAATAAAAGCTATGAATCTGAATGAGACCAACCGGGAATGTCGAGTTTGAAAAGGTTTAGAAGAACGGATTGTCCACTAAATTTCCACGTCAATACAGTTGTGTGATATGAAAGGACTAAATGGAGAACTAAAATGAAAGGGTCCATTAAGCTTCTGAATACCTGGTCCATTAAAGATAATGCGTCTTGGAACTATAAAACACATTTGCTGCTGATTTCATGAAAATATACTTTGTAAGGAAAACCCCGCTGAAACACACAGACAATGGCGAAAAGATGGTTATAACATAAAGCTCCTTTAGAAAATTGTGTCGATCCTTGATTTTGTTGAATTATAGATGAATGGAGATAAAAATTATAGGCATAATGCTTGCACAAAGTAGACTCATCAATGCAAACGTAGTTTCACCACTTAAATTTGTAATACTTCCATTCACTGAGAGTGACGTGTCCCATTGACTTATTAACACTCCAAAGAATAAAGAAAATAAGTCCACCATCGCTAACCACATACATATGAACTTCACTTGAACATTTTCCAAGTAACAAGAGACAACCAGAAACAGGAAAGCGTCGAGAGAAGTTATAAGGACACAAGTGAAAAGGCTGAATCCAAAGGTCATATTAAGTGTATGTGTAATTACCAAAATTATATGACGTGTTTGATTCTAGAGATTTGTTTGGTACTATGTTTGATGTTTTACATCATGTGTCAGCTAGTATAAGGTATTAGGTTTGTTTGGATCATATTTTTAGTTTTATTTTGAACTCTAGGGCCCCCCTCCTTTTAATTTTCTTGATTAATTGGGGTGGGAAGCCTTTCTTTGTATTTTTATTTTTTGTTGTCTTTCTAAAAAAAATAGCCTAAAAATCGTAGTTATGTAATTTGCCAATCAACAAGTATTTCAATCTTTAAAACTAATGTAACGTGAAATATTTGCTCAGGCGGTTTCAATCACATGTATTTCACTACCCGAAATTTTGAATATCCAAAATTAAGATATCTAGAACTTCGAATATCTAAAATTTAAAAGAAGAACAAGGGTTTTTAATTTTGGGTGTTAATATGAAAATTTATGCTTTTGTGTGTGAGTGGAGGAAGTGTGTTGTGGCAGAGGATACTTTTTGCTTTGAAAAATTCTTGAATGCTAAACAAATGTCATAGATGAAAAATCTTGAATGATAATTTGGATGCCTCATTCTTTAATGTGAAGAAAAAAGTTAATACATAGAACATGATTCGAGAACCTAACACGTAGTTTTTTAATACTATATACTATAAACTCGTTTGAAAGATTCTCATGTTTGCCATGAGCATAAAAGAGAAGGAATAAAAGCTATGAATCTGAATGAGACCAACCGGGAATGTCGAGTTTGAAAAGGTTTAGAAGAACGGATTGTCCACGTTAATACAGTTGTGTGATATGAAAGGACTAAATGGAGAGCTAAAGTGAAAGGGTACATTAAGCTTCTAAATACATGGTCCATTAAAGATAATGCGTCTTGGAACTATAAAACACATTTGCTGCTGATTTCATGAAATTGTACTTTGTAAGGAAAACCCCACTGAAACACACAGACAATGGCGAAAAGATGGTTATAACATAAAGCTCCTTTAGAAACTTGTGTCGATCCTTGATTTTGTTGAATTATAGATGAATGGAGATAAAAATTATAGGCATAATGCTTGTACAAAGTAGACTCATCAATGCAAACGCAGTTTCACCACTTAAATTTGTAATACTTCCATTCACTAAGAGTGACGTGTCCCATTGACTTGTTAACACTCCAAAGAATAAAGAAAATAAGTCCACCATCGCTAACCACATACATATGAACTTCACTTGACCATTTTCCAAGTAACAAGAGACAACCGAAACAGGAAAGCGTCGAGAGAAGTTATAAGGACACAAGTGAAAAGGCTTAATCCAAAGTTCATATTAAGTGCATGTGTAATTACCAAAATTATGTGATGTGTTTGATTAGAGATTTGTTTGGTACTATGTTTGATGTTTTACATCATGTGTCAGCTAGTATAAGGTATTAGGTTTGTTTGGATCATATTTTTAGTTTTATTTTGAACTTTAGGGTCCCCCTCCTTTTAATTTGCTTGATTAATTTGGGTGGAAGCCTTTCTTTGTATTTTTATTTTTGTTGTCTTTCTAAATAAAATAGCCTAAAAATTGCAGTTATGTGATTGGCCAATCAACAAGTATTTCAATCTTTAAAACTAATGTAACATGAAATATTTGCTCAGGCGGTTTCAATCACATGTATTTCACTACCCGAAATTTTGAATATCGAAATTTAAATATCTAGAACTTCGAATATCTAAAATTTAAAAGAAGAACAAACATTGATATGAATAGTCAGGCATGTTTATTTTTTTGATGGGTTTTAACTTGGATTAGACTTTGGTTTGACATGAAAAAAATGAGAAGAGAAAAAAAAAACATAATTTTTTTAAAAAGTAAAACCTGTTCTAATATTTACAATTGAAAATAAATTTTAAGACAAAACTTAATAAAAATTATAACTCGGCGCCAAGGCCTTATTCCAAAAATCGCCAAAGCTATGGCTTAAAATAAATCACCATAATCACAAATCATACTAATCAACATGACAAAGGGCTAAGTGTATCATGGGCTATACACAATAATAACATTAATAAAATTATTACAAATCTATGATTGGCTTGCTTATAATCAACTTTGCATGAGATTTATCATGAGATATGCAGAAATTAAAACAACTAACTTAACAAGCCAATAAAAAAAATCTATACGATATTTAATTCCATCTATCATTATAACCATGTATCACCAATTAAACATATTTGTTGACAGAATTATCAAACAAAATATATATTATAATAAACATGGAATGTGATAAGTTTTACAATACTTATTTATACATTATCAGATGATATCTTTATTTTTAAAAACAAATCAGCAGAAATTTCGATCCAACCATTATAGCCATAAAATTCGTAGTTAAAACAAATCACATGATAGTCATAACGTGTAAAGCATGGCTCTGATACACATGATGGAAAACATGATACAATTTTAATTTTATTTAACAACGAAATAAAAATTAATCAGTATTATAATAGAAGCAATTAAATTATCAAAACCTTTTACCATTCTAGTGATCCAGTTACACATATATGACTAATGAAAAATGAACAACATAATAACCATTACATGCGGTACCTTGTCTGTTAATACAAATAATGTCTAAAAACGTTATTTGTTTTCTCTACGTTTTGATAATAACAAAATATAAAAACATTCTACGTAAAAGTTAGTGTAAACAAAGTTTTTAATCGTAAAACTCCATCTCGACACCAAATCACTAAATGTATGAATAATGAAACCTTGTAAATAATCAAAGAAACATTTTATTTTAAATGTGACACAAACATTTTTTACACAAATTAATTATATAAAATATTTTCTAATTAATATAAAATGTTTTATTCAAAGAAAATAATTCAAAATTCAAAATCTGGTTTTCCCTCAAGAAAACAACAATCTTCTTTAGATTTTAACTTCCCCACTAAAGGACAAAAAAGGAACGTGGACGGTACCTACTTAAATATATAAGGGTACTGTGAATATTTAAGGGTAGCATATAACCGTTAGACACTCAGTTTTTCCTGTCCTATAAATAGTGGATCATATCTCACTTAAATCTTTGCACTAAATTTTTCTGTTATCATTTTACACTTCCTAGCTTCATTTCTTTGATCATAAACTAGTTTGATTTCATTCATAAGTGATCCAAACATTCTTCCATTACAAGTGCAAGAGAAGAACACTCATATTCTTCAAGATATCAAGTGTCTTAGTGTAGTTATTGCATTAGTAACATTGGTTACTTCTATGTTGTATTTTAGCATACATCAAGTCATCATTCTCATTATTGTGTAGTTGTATTATTAGGTAGATCTAGTTGATCGTGTGGATCTTGTATATTGTGTAGTTCGTGTGGTGATTGGGTAGATTGTGTCAAGATCGGATAGATCTTGTGATTTGTGTAGCTTGTGAGAAGATCGGGTAGATCATGTGTGAGATTGGTTCTAGCTAGATTAGAACTCGACATTTAGCTTAGTGTCAAAATTGGTATAAGCGACGTGTACGGTTTTCTCCGCCTGAAGGAGATTGTTGACATAATGAAATGAACTCTCGAGTTGGGTACTCGAGGAGTGGGGAAGGGGAAGAGGAGCTTCGTTACCAAACCAGTATAAAACGGTGTCATCTTTCTAACTCTTTACATTTATATTTCTTTCTTTATTTTATAGTACCTAGTTGTTATTGCTTATTGTGTTGAGTGTTCATATTGTTGTTGATTGATCTTACGTTAAACTCGAATCTAAAGTTTTTTAAAACGTAAATTTAAACCGATAAATTTGTAAAACTATTCAACCCTCTTCTAGTTTTCCACATTGTCATTTGAAGAGGAGATCAATCATGCAACTAAAGATCAATAATCTGATCTTATTTACGGATATTCCACACTAACACTCCAACAACTTCAATAGGATGCTATTGCTTGATCAACAACTCCACAACAATAATATAATCAAGTAATATCAAACACCGTAAACGCTAATTCTAATCCATTGAAACATCCACAATACAATAACTTATCTAAGCCTAATAACAGTAAAAAAATCATTTAACATTCGAAACTTACATAAACAACCATCATGATCATCAAAACAATTGAGATAACATTTTTATACTATTTTTCTTATATTTGATGTGCTTATAACATGTTTGTTTACCATAAACGTTGTTGGTCTAAACGTAAATGGGTACAAAAAAAATAATCTTAAAAAATGGTGATTTTTTGTGTTTTTCTTTCCCTAAGAATCGTAACCGAAACCAACACCGAGAACTAAACCGGAACCGATAAATAATTTTGGTTCGGTTCTTGGTTCCCATTTTCTCTGAATTTCGGTTCTTGAATCATATCCAAAGAAAGTGATAGGAGGAAATCCAGTCTTCCTTATCAAGCGCCAACCCTTTCGAAGCTCAATCACACCTTCACCACCAGATATATATATCCAGCCTAAATTGGCCGAAGACCTACATACCATATTTGATTCTGTATACATAACAAGAGAAGGATGTACATATCACTTCATTTCTCAAAAATTGTACCCTCTCTTTAAAGAAATAATTGTTTACATTGCTATATGAGGTTGCCTCAAAATAAGTGTTTATTTTCAATTACAACCAATGAGATTGACTTTAAGAAAGTAGTTTTCTCTAACGACAACTGACTGTTTCACACTATCTATTAAACATTTACTCCCTTCGTCCATAAATAAGCATCCACTATTGACTTTTAGAGTCTTCTTTTTTTAACTTTGACCTTAAATTCTTTTATTTATATGATGTAATACTTGATCCAGAATATATTAATGAATTGGGTTTTAAATGCAATATCATGGGTATAACTTTCATCAAACATTACATAATACAAATGAAATAATTTAATGTCAAAGTTGAACAAAAAAGACTTTAAAAGTCAATAGTGAACATTTATATATGGACGGAGGGAGTACATTATTTTCCTTAATCCTTGATTTTGAAAACTTAAAAGTTCAATTACTAGAATACATTTGATTAAAAATGGTAACAACATCCACTACCAAATTAATATTTTAAATATTGTTTAATTCTCAAAGTTTTATCTATCTTTCGTCTATAACTCATAAAATTTGTGTTTCTCGCAATAAATACATATTAAACTCGGAAGTTACATCAATGGTCGAATCAAAACACAAGTTTAAGAAAATGATCTCACTTTCTTTAATAGTTTAATGTGTGTATGTAGACATTAGAGGTGAGCCAAACCGAATTAAACCCGAACCGAACCGAGAAACCCGACAAAACCGAGCCGATCGAAACCGAACTGACAAAACTCGGTTCTAACTCGGTTTAGGTTTTTACCAAGTTTCGGTTTCTTCTCGGGTTGGTTCGGTCCGGTTCAAGCAAAAACGAGTAGTTTAAGTTTCGGTTTCGATTTGAGTTTTTTCTAAGTTTTGTGTTTTGGTTTTGTTGTTTCGGGTCGATTTTAACCCGATGCTCACCCCTAGTAGTAGGGGTGTTCATCGATTCGGTTATCGGGTTATTCGGTTCGGTTAGTTCGGTTAATTTTTTTTCTGGGTATAACCGAAAACCGAACCGAACCGAATTCAAATTTGATTCAACCGAACCGATCAACCGAAAACCGAACCCTTATAACCGAAAACCGAACCGAATAACCCGAATTACATAATTTTAATTATTTTTTATTTAATTATATATATTTTTAGCACAAAATATTTTTTTTAAGCTTAAATCATGTTATATTTATACTAAAAGAGAGTTTTAGTGATTTTTTCATATATATATATAGAAAATATATATATTTTATATGAATTCGGTTTTCGGTTTTCATTGCCAAAATCATATCCAAACCGTTAACCAAATATTTAGTCCGGTTTGATTCGGTTTTGACCAATTCGGTTCAGTTACAAATTCGATTCAGTTATTTTCGGTTCGGTTCGGTTTCGGTTTTCAGTAGATATTACCCAATCCGTGAACACCCCTACCTAGTACCTACTACCTAGTAGACATTCAGTGTAAGACTTGTTAATCAAATGGTCATGAAACGTGGGCCTATATTATGGGCCTTTAAGAAATATGGTCTCCCACAGTACGCTTACCTGTGTATCTCGTTCTACGTTATTTACCCCTAATTCCATTACAACAAAAATTAGGGTTTCATTAATATTACTCAATTTCAATCATAATTGAAAAATTAAATATAAGATAAACCCAATCAATTACGATTATCGCTTCTACAGGTTTGCCAATATCTCAATTTCATTTCGTTATTTTGTTATTAATTTGACCTTGTTTTAAATTTGCTGTTTAGATCTTGTAAGTAACATGAAAGTTATAAAAAAATTAGGTTTGATTTATTGTTTTAAATTAATATTCTGAAAATTTTGGTCTAGAAATTAGTGTTTTTTTTTTTTTTTTAATCAAATTAAGTATTTTGGATGCTAATAGTATTTCTGAAAATAAGTTTGTAAAAGATATGATTATAATATATACATAAAAATTTATATTAATTGTTGGTGTCTGCAATGTGTGTGTCTGGGGACTTTTGATGATTTAATTTGGAGGAATTCATGATTCCGTTAAGGCAAGCCGATTGTTTGATGGAAAGGCTAGTATGATTGTACAGTTTGATGGAAGGCATATTGAATACTTGGAATCCATTAGATTTATAGTTGCGTTTGCTGTTATTATTGTTAAGTGTTAACTACTTTCAGTTATATCGATTGAACCGTATGTTTGTCATGTTTATCTACCCACAAATTGCTGTAAGTGAATAGGGTTCCTCAATAGAAGATGTAGTTTAGTATATCTTTATAGGCGGAAAGGAGGGATGTTTCTCAAAGTGTATATACCGAACAACGCTTATACTCATGTGCATATGAAGCCAATAGCAACCTGTTAGTCATTTGTATTTTATTTGCTCTATCAAAAAGTCCATTGCGTATTGGTGCCTAAGTAAATAGATAATCTTTGAGATGGAAATTATAATATGATGCCTTTTTTTATTAGAACATGGATTATGAATGCTAGATTATGATGCTTCATTTGATAGGATGCAGACAATGTTAAACTGCGTGTAGGAGATTTGTTTTGCCTCTCACAAGTGAACCGTTAAGGAGAGTTAACTAATCTTTCCAATCTAAGCTGGTATCTCGTTCATTATAGTTGTTGTTTGGTTCTGTTTCTCTTAATCTATCGTTCAGTTTGCTTTTATTTTTTTATCTCAGTCCAATCACAACCAAACTGTTTGGCCAGGCATGAAAGAAGATCTTTGCAACATATCTGCATTTGTAGCTTATTTTGCCCACCAAAATGATTCTGACTTCGTGTTTTTTTTGCAATTAAAGTTTTATCTCTACTAAATAACGCCATTACGCAAATTGTATTGAGCATATCTAGGTTGGAGTTATTGGAATATAAAAATGATTTTTCCATTCTATAGGCTCTATGCTTCTTTGCTTCCATGTTTATTGCTTTCCCTAGGCCATCATAGGAATATAGATTTACCTTAGTCAAGTCACCTAACATTCTTAAAAAGTTGTATGTATTCCTCACCCTCCCTTTAACAACGCGCAGAAGTAAAAACTACCAAATCACATGATAAATTTTTTTTAGTGCTAATTTGGTTAAAAATCAACATCTTAAACTTATTAGAATCATAGCAATAGTCTCGCCGTCTTTCTTGCATAGTGGAGGAGAATCTTAAACTTATTAGAATCATAGCAATAGTCTCGCCGTCTTTCCAGCTAAATTTGGAATTCAGTGTTTAGATTGATTACTCATGGTACATTATTTAGTTATTTACATCTGAGTTTAAAGGTAGTTAGGTGAGCATAAGTCTAAATTTCACCACAATATAGGGTGTGGAGATTAACACTTTTCATCAGAGTTATCAGTGCTAAGATGTAGATAATTTCACCACATTTTATAAAGTTCAGAGACTTAAAAAATACCTCAAACTTATATAGCATTGAAACTAACCCTTAGTGTGCAAGCGTGCTAACTTTGAGGCTACCACTTTGGTTATGTTTTTTTAACAGTTACTGAATATTAAGTGATAGATTTGTTGATAGTGTTACAGCAAGATTTGAGTTCTTTGGTGCACATAGCCTCGCCTAAGGTCTTGCCTGCAGTGTTTTTATAATTAGCTTCTGAATCTACCATCTTTCAGGTTAACTGATTAGTGAGACCCCTTTTAATGATTTGGAATTGTAATTCAATCTGCATTTCTTCTTCAATATGAACAACAACCATAGTCAAGATCAAGTAAGCCTTTTTCCCCTATGTTTTTTGTGGTAAAATAACGAAAACCAACGGCTGTTTTAAACTATAGAATGAATGTGCAGGAAACACCTGTTGTAGCTGGTTTCGAAGTCCCAAGATCACCAGATGCAAGTTACAACAATGTCTACACTGCAAGTGAAGATGATGGGCGGGACCCACCTGTAGTTCCTCAACACCTCCAACACACTGTCCTAAGCTACCCCACCAATGGCGGCCCATCTACCCCTCTTCCCGACCCTCAACATGTGGTCTTGAATCATCTCTACATTGAAAACCGCGAGGCCCCAAGGTCTGTAGTGGCACTTGGATTCTCTCATCGTTTTCGGGCCAAATTCGTGAATGTTGTACTCTATAAACCAGTACAAAGAAGGGGTAGTACCAACTCTTGATCTTTTTTTGAATGATTTGGAAGTGATTGTTGAGAATGTTAGGATGGTTTCGATTTGTGTGGACTTGAACTTGTTAACTGTTGTTCATGAATTTTTGAACTTTTTGCACATTATTATGGCTACTGCTATTTGTACTTCTGTAAATTCAAGGTTGCTCAATTTCTGCCTAAGTGGTATATGCTATAAAAGCTACCAGTTGCGTCAAAAACCAAATATATTGGTTGGAAGTGTAATTGGACAGATAATTATTTGGTCCTTGATGTTTTGCAAATTCTTTACTAGTCTTTTGAGTATGTGATACGGTTTCTCCGATATCATGATTCAGTGTAACATTTGCCATCTGAACTTTGATATTCAATACCAGTTACCAGAATAGAACTGCTCCAAGAGATGATGGTTGCAGACTTGCAGCAGAATCAGCACTTAGTTTCAAGCGTTGGCGACATTTGTTCACAAGCCAATGTTTCTTGCTATATTGTAAGGAGGCCTTTTCTAAACTTAGGGTGTGCTTGGTTGAGGGTATTGAGGGGTAAAAAGATAATGATTAATGATGCTTGGTTGGCTCTGTCTGATGACGTTCTACAATAGTGGGTAATGGTAATTCTCAATAAATTGGGAAGAATGGTTTCCTTACCCTTTTCATTTCCTTAGTATTCCCTTTGCTTTTCCTTTTCCATTATCTAGTTTGAACCAAGCGCACTTTTAGTTGTGTCTTCAGCTCTTGTTGTGTGCTACATTGCTACTCATCCCCAGTGCTAGAAGGTTAAGTGACATGCCCTGCCACTCTCGGCGTGCTTCTTCGTGTCTATCTTACTTGGGAGTAAAGTAGGGGTGAAAACGAGCCGAGCCCGAGCCTGTCAGATCTTGAGCTCGGCTCGTTTAAGTTTTAAAAAGCTCGAGCTCGAGTTCGGCTCATTAAGCCTTAAATTTTAAGCTCGAGCTCGGCTCGTGGTATGTTATATAGGCTCGGGCTCGGCTCGTTTATACGATTTGGCAAAGAAAAAGGTAAAGCTTGGCTCGAGGTCGAGCTCGGATCGTAATATATCTATATTGAGCTCGTTAATAAGCTCGAGCTCGGCTCATATATATGTTTAATACTAAAAATATCATACTGTCATTTAGGGCTCGTTTAGGCTAGCGAGCCCAAACGAGCTTTGTATGTAAAGCTCGGGCTCGATTAATAAACGAGCTGCAACTTAGGCTCGAGCTCTTTTAGGCTCGACTCGTTCAAGCTTTTTACCGATCCGATCCCGAGCTTTTCACGAGCAGCTCGGCTCATTTCCACCCTTACTTGGACCATGGATTCCATCAATGTTAGGCTACCCAATCTTCGTCTAGGGACTCGATATTGTGTTTTAACCTCCATTCCTTGCCATTCAGCGCCTCGTGCTCTCAGTTACTCCGCTCATCTTGAACCTATTTTCGACCATCTCTTCGCCATATTTGCAACTACATAGTTATCAATAGCAACAAGTACCTAAGTCACTAGAAAGGTCTCATCTGGCAAAGCAATGGAGAAGCAAGCTTCATAAGAGTTGGCAAAAATTTAATCTAAGAACTTATTTATTTTGGAGATTTAAGTGTGAGAAAATGCATCTTGTGCGTTAAATAACGAATTAATTACACGTCTTAGAAATGTGTTTTTTGCCTTTTCGGCCTTTATATCATTGCTCTTTTATTAGTTTACATTAAATTTGTATCATGTTTAGCCGTTTAGGTGGTGTTTAAATGTTATCATTCATTTTGTTTGGTTGGTGATGTGACTGATGTCACACAAGGATAAAGATTTTTTCAAGTTGTAAACATAACTTGAGTCTAGTTAAAGCATTATGAGACGTTGGATTTGATCAAATCAAAATAATTAAATCTAATAACTAATAATGCATTAATTTGACTCAAGTAATTTTAGACAATCAACACGTCACGTAATATATTTCTCTATAACAATTGGTGAGTTTGTAAAATGATCCATAATCCTGTATTTCTTAAACGTGCGTATCATTTTATTTTTCTCAGCAGTCAATTTTCTCTTTTTTATGTGTAAGCAATGTTTTGACAATTAGAACCTTTGCGTTTAGAAAGAGTAAAAGTGATTTATTTTGTTAAGATACGTTTTTTTTTAAAAAAATAGTTTGACTTGCAATACAAAATCCATTTATTTTTTCTCTTATCTAACTATCGTTTAGAAAGAGTCAAAGCGATTAACATTTATTTTTTTATTTTATTTTTTTATTTTTCAAATAGTTTGATTTGCAATACAAAATCCATTTATTTGTTCTCTTATCCAACTATACTTAATCGTATCGATTATATTTTTCAATATCTAGGTTTTTATGAAAGGATAAGATGTTCCCTCTTTGGCAACTTCTTGAAGCAAACAATGGAGTGTAAGACGAATGTAAAGGACGTTGACATTTAATGAGAGTTCACTCTTCCTAATGACAAATTGATTAGGGGCGAGTCCGATGTGATTCTGGGTTTCCTCTATCATATCAGCTCCACATTATCAAAAAACAATTCATTTATTTTTTCATCACCTTTCATTCAACAATTGCAAAACCTTTTATCTCTTTCATCATTTTCTTTTATTTTATTATAATTTTTATTTATTTAGGGTTTTGCTAACATTTGCCAAGTGAGATTACTCTGTTTATAAAATAAATGTTTTAATTCATTCAAGTGAAAATCATGTTCAAATATAATAATTTACAAATTCATTTAATGTGTATTTAATGCATATTTTTGTTAATTAAAAAAGTTTGTGTTCATTAACTACACGTTAACCTCTGTCCAGTAGGCACTTGTTAGTAAAATCCATTTAAAAATACCTCTAATACGTACATGCTCACAATAATCAATAAAGTCAACTTTCTCTCCACACAAATTAGGGTCCGTTTGGTTACCCGGTTTGGCATGGGTTTTTACTCTTACACTCAAAATCTGACGTTTGGTATACTAATGCGGGCCCAAAGGTATGGGATGAATGCTAAAATTTTAGCATAGAAGAATCCAACGTAAGGTTGAATGCAGTAATGTCGAGCGAGACTCGATCGGGATGGTTTGGGCGATCGATTCAATTCGATCGTCCTAGTGTGGTTCCAATCGATCGCCACAAAAAAAGAAGGAAACGGTCGTCTGGCGGATCGATATCAACAAAGCATTAAACATACAAAATATTCTTTGTAGTCGTTGCAAACTAAAAAAAAAAAAAAAAAAAAAAAAAAAAAAAATCCTACCCTATAAATACATAACATATTTACACACTTAAACTCACAAATCTAATTTCACACATTCTCTATATCCAAACCAAAAAAAAAAAGAAAATCCTACCCTATATTTACACACTATGAGTTTTAATTTTACGAGCTATTCATTGCCGATTCATCATCGGATGATGAAAATGAAGTTAATCTTAGAGTTTATGATGTTTGCGGAAGAGTGTTGGGAGGCTTTTCAAGCATCACAAAAACTCACGAACCCAGTTAGTAGGGATCGTGTGGGTGCTCATAACCATTTAGTGGATGTTTACTTCAATGAGACCCCAAGATCGGCGATCAAGCATTCCATGATCGTTTCGTATGAACCGACGACTATTCACACGAATTGTCCGAGATATAACCGATCATTCATCTTATTTCCAACAAACTCCTAATTATGCAGCGCATTTAGGTATTTCTCCATTGATGAAGTGTACTTCGTCAATCCGTCAATTGGCATACTGAGTCAATCGCCGATGCGCTGAGCGAATACGTGCAAATGGGTGCGTCAACAATTCGTGAGTGTCTCAAAAATTTTGTGAGGCCATAATGGAGTTATATGGTGCGAGTATTTGCGGAAAGCGGTTAGTGGCGTTGACAAACTCTATGCTCATCACTACGAAACTCATGGGTTTCTGGGATGATAGGTAGCATCGATTGCCACAATCGCCGTGGGCGGTGCCCACATGCTTTAAAAGCTCAATTTTGTAGGGGTGATCACGGCGGGATCCTTTCATTTTATTGAAGCGATCGCGTCACAAGATTTATGGATTTGGCATGCGTTCTTTGGTGTCGCGGGATGAATAACGACGTAAATGTTTTACGTGCATCGCCTCTTTTCAATGATCTCAAAGCGGGAGAGCTCGGGATGTGGAATTCGTTGTAACGGCGTGCCTTATAAACGCGAATATTATCTTCGATGGGATATATCCGGAATGGTCGGTTATTATGAAGTCCATTAAAAATCCAGGGACGAATGATCACAAACGAATATTGTATAAGGCGATGCGAGCGGAAGAAAAAGATGTGGAACGTGCTTTTGGTGTCTAAAGAAGAAGTGACTAATGATTAAACATCCGGCCAGAGGGTTTGACAAAGAGCGCCTATCGCATATAATGTACACATGCATCATATTACATAATATGATAATTCGGAGACGAACAGTGGCGATATCTCCGTATTCTTTCCAGTGAGAAGACCGTTCTTATGATCCCATAAGTTAACGCATGTGGAATCGTTGAAATTACCAGGAGATATCGACAAAACAACTCATCTTAGCCTCAAAGCCGATTTGGTTGAAGACATTTGGCATCGTCGAATCAAAACTAGTTTAGTCGTTGTATTGTCGTAATGTTTTAATTTTATTTGAATTATTATGTAACGTTTTAATTATAAATGAAATTTTATTTTGTGTTAAAATGTTTTTTTTTTTTTTTTTTAAAAAAAGAACTTTTCGCCCTTATTGAGCACCTGTCGCCGAAGGTCATTGAGAGAAAAGCGCGTGGCGTTGAAAAGTAATGGGATTGAATCCTCTTTGGGGCAGCCTAAATATGTGGGTTTACAAAAGTTTTGACTGCCATCAATTGTCTTTTTCTCCAATTTGTGGGCCCTCAATTCATTTCAACCTTTCAATTGGATTTGAGATTTATTTTAAATGAATAAATTTAGTTACTTTTATTTTATTTATTTATAAAAGTAATAATATAATAATATTTATATACTTTCTCTCTTACATTTTTTTAAAAACTTACACCAAATCCAAATCTAAATCTAAATTCTAATCTTAATTCAAATCCTTTAACAAACCAAACGGACCCTTAGTTTTCTCTCTCTACACTGTAGCAAGACTTGAGTCCAAAAAAAATATCATTTTCTCGAAAGGAGAGGTGCTATGTTTTTGTCTTTGCCGCTAAAAAAGTGGGTTTTCCCGTCCCTTATTCCCGTCACACCCTACACACTTATAGATGTTTTATAAAACTTTTAAACATTCAGGGTGATTTATACTAATACAAATTTTTATTTAGCCAACTTACACATCAAACTAATGTTATTTTTATTACGAATTAGATGTGTAACCAACAATTCGGATAATCTTTTGGAGAAATGGTAAAACCACTTACAAAATACACACAAGAATCCATTAGCTGGCGTGTTAACGGTGATTGGTTTAATAAGAGAAATGAGAGAGAAACTGTCATAAAATACATCAATTAACCCGCTAAATGTAGCAAGTAGATATTTTATATGAATTTTATAAGTAGATTTAGCATTGTTGTAATTGTATCACACCCTTTTAATAATCTATGAAATTATAATGTGTTTTTTTTATAAACAAAACAACTTGCGCAACGCAATTAAATATTTAATCCAACATTTCAAAAACATAAAAATGTTAGCCCCCCTAACTAGAACTAAAATTGAATCTTCGCAATATTATTCATGTGCACAATATAACTTTTTTTTTTTCTTATTATTATTATTATTATTATTATTTTTCACATATTTGCATACAAAAATTAACATACACATCATTATGTGAATTTTCTTTTGTAAAACTTATATGAATGTAGCATTTCTCGATAAAATTTTAAGCGTTGACACAATTTTGTCGGAGGTTTGCAATTCTCTATCGTCATATATACGAATGTGAACGTTTACATCTTATTTTTCTGTGATTAACGAAATTGAGGATTGATGTTGTGGATAAAATTTTAAGAAGCACGGTATCGTGGATACCAATAACACGTTATTAGTATGTCATCTCAGTGTCACATCATACATCTCCAATAATTCACTAATAAATAAAACACTCTCTCTAATAACACACCACTAACATGTTATTAGGTCCCACAAAATACCCCACTAAAAATACCCACTCAAAAAAAAAAAATGGCTTGAGCCAGTAGAATGGCTCAAATATCTTTGGCTCACGAATGACACCAAGTAATGATATAATTTAGCTCACTAATGACACGAAAAATGGACCTTTAGATATGTTAAATGCTCCTTGCTCTACGCTTTACCTGCTTCATGTTAAAAAGATTGTCAAAGCCACATTGTATAGTTATAGTTTACAGAATTGAAAAAGAAAACATATACTCCTTCCGTTTCAAAATTATTGTCAGAACGACAAGAATCACAAAGTTTAATAGAAGTGAGACCACTATAATTCTCAACCACTCAAATAGAGTATTCTCTCACTAAATTCTCATTTTTTTACCATAAATGAAAAGTGGACAATTAATTTGAAACATCTATAACAGAAAGGGGTTTTGCTAACAACAGCCCTAAGAGTTGTTGTTAAGATGCTTTGTTTTACTACAATTTCTTGTAATAATATAATTTATCCAATCACAATTAATCATTAATTGTATTTGTAATATTTCCGGAATTTTTTTCACTTTTTTCAGGATTATCAACCAATCAAAATCATTCAAAAGAGATATTGTATTGAAAACTATTTGCTTAACGACAACTATTATGGCTGTTGTTAGCAAAACCCTAAAAGAAAATATGGACAATAAATATGAGACGGATGAAATAGTATAAAATTAGTTTCTAGCCATGAATGACAATGGATATAAGTTTGATAGTAGTGGTGGGTCATTCACCTATAAAAGATTAATACCTAGCTCACTTGATTTATATGAAGTATAGATTATATTTATCATTCATTACCATAATAGTGAGCATCCTCATATTAAACAAACAACTTTAATCACTTTTATAGTTATAGTGGAATACCAAACGCACCATTTTAGCCGTGTAAAAGGAACAGAAAGCAGGTGCCACCATAGATGCATATCCAGTCCAACGACTCCACGGGTATGGATAAGCATAAGCCTTGCCACATTGCGAGTAGGGTCTTTGCAAGTGGTCATCACGTGCACCCACGTGACTATGTTATGATGGTAACTAAAATATCTTTTGGCTTTCTTAATAGTTCTATGTGTTATCTAAAGCCTAAACGTATTCTACGTATCTTTGATGAAATATAGTATAGGCCTAATCACATTAGCATGACACTTGTTTTTATTTTATTAGTGGAACAAACTTTTAATATTTTTTCTAATTTACCCCTAACAAATAAGTGTTGTTTCTATGACTTCTAATTTCTTTTAGGGCGACTGAGTGATTCGGGTATAGGATCGAGTAGTTGAAAATACACCATTCCTTGTGATTCGGGTAGTTGAAGTTTTGTCTTAATTCGAGTTGAACCCGCTCAACATCAACTTTTTCTCTTCTTTTTTTTTTTTTTTGTCTTTTGTTGAAATTTAGTGTTAGGGTAGGATCGGGTCTGGCTCAGTCCACTTAGGAGTAGTGTTAGGATAGTATTGGGGTAGTTTTGAGTTGGAAGGTTTTATTGGATAGAGGTGACGCCAGACCCTCGCAGACAGTAGGGTATAAGCTTGGGTTCCTCCTCCCCAGTGCCTGCATCGTCTTCGTCCCTTTTGCTGATTGCCCCATTCACACATAATTAAACATCTTTTATTAGTCGACCAAATTAAACAATCAATATATTAAAAATAGTGAAGCATATAGCGTACATATTAAAGAAAATGCCTTTTTCCGTAGTAAGTGAAGCACGTATGTAAATTGAATTATTAAGACCCTTTCACTTCATACCACCAACACCAGTAGAATAAAAACATCAATATATAGCTTTGTCTCAAGTGATTTAAATAAGGTTATATGCGACGAGTAAACTTAAACCAAAAGTGATGACGAGCATAGGTCTAATGACGAGATGCAGAGAGACGAAGATAAAAGGGAAAACAAAATTAATCAATTTATTAAAGAGGGGTTTTAATAGCCTTAGGCAATAACAACAAAGAAACCCTATTATACTTGACCAATTGTAATTTAAAAAGAATTTGTATATAAATTTGAATTCTGTGACTCACATATATATTTAATATTATGTAAATTTATACTAAAATTAATAAAAATATGAGCGCCAAGGCTGTTTTTAAATAGAGATATACATGATAAATTAATAAAAATATGATGGTTTTTAAATAGAGATCGTATGCGGCCACTTCCACGCTATTTATTACATCGCACACCTCCAAACCCTTCAACTGCATTCTAATATCAAGCAAAAATTGAGTTGTGTATCTCATGCATTAAGACTAAAGAGATTCATATAAAACCAATGCACATATTTACGATTGATTATTCTATTAAAGTGGGCTAAGTCTATGTTTATAACTTTTTTTTTTTTTTTTGAATGGCAACTTTATATATAAAAAAACGCTAGTAAGAAATTAGAGCAATTTACAAAGAAATCAAAGAAGGGTTTGACACCAACTATCCCAACTAATGGAAGAATTACATCTAATAAATTTTTAAAAAGAAATTCAACAATATCATGAAGATCACCGCTTTTCGAGGCTTGTGAACATAAAGAGCTCTTGATTTACGAAATTCCAAATGCACCACCATGAAACATAAAACACGCCTTCTAACAAGCATTTGATATTAGATCCCATCCTAATAGACTTAAACCAAGATAGCCAATCCGAGTAAGAAAATATAATGAAAATAATATGCCTCATAGCATGCTAGAGCTTAGACCAATTTATTGCATCGGTTAAGTTTGTGTAAACTTCGTAATTTAGTTTTTCCTTTCTTATTATTGAATTGAATACATAAAAAGTTATTGCCATAAAAAAATCTCTAGCTTTAAACGCAATATTAATAGAACTTCTAGTGATATTTTAATAGATTTCCGATTAATAACCAACTTATTTAGCTATATATATATATATATATATAGTTTTTGAACAAGAATCATCTTTTATATAATAAAAATTACGTTATTCGGAGTGTTTTGTCGATTCGTTTTATTAAAAAATAATTGGGCAAATAGGAGAGCTCAGTTTCGTCACGTAAGCAAAATCATGTGATGTGATTGGTTAATAAAAGTAAAAATTTAATTGATTTTGGTCAAACTTTAATAATTTGATGGAGAAATTTGGTTGATAAAAAAAACACATAAAAATATAGGTGTCAAATTTGTGAAAACAAAAACTTAAAAAAAAATAAAAAGATAATTAATAAAACTTTAATAGTTTAATTTTTAAAAACTGTATATAGTTAAATGTAATATTATAAGTATCCATGCTTTTTAATAACTTTGGATTATAAACAAATACCCCCTTATACTTTATTAGAATGAATTAAGTGAGAAGAAAAAATAAAATGAGAAGAATAAGAAGAATTTTTAGCCACACATTTCAAATTAGAGTGAGATTTTTTAGGGGAGATGCATAAATTTGTAGGTGCATCTAAAATGTGTGGTTGTGGTTTTCTTCCTATCATTCTCATTTTAATTTTTTATTCATATTTGATCCTAACTCTATACTTTATATCTTAAAAAATATATATATGTTGTTTTAAATAACAACATTTATATTTGCAAAAGATTATAAGTATATTTTTCTTATATCGTTGAATAAGCGACTCGATTATTTTATTTATAAAAGTTTAACCCATATGATGGACGTGAGTTTACATTTTAAATCTGTTTAAATTCTTGAAAGCGAGAATATATTTATCAAATTGTGGCGAGTTCTTTAATATAAAATAAATATCTGTGATTGTCTTATATATGATGAATCACGTGATTCTTATTTATTTATATAAGTATATCTAGAAAAATATTTTTAAAAAACTTTAAGGGTATCTTTAACTTTATCAAAGCTCATTATGTCTTTATTAAACTTGCGTCATGTGTACAATATAATATCGATGAGTGAAATTTAAACGATGACATTAATATCTTTGTCAACTAAATAAAATTAAATCTTAAGTTACCTAACAAATATTTACAAATATCTTACCAAATTTAATGGATATTAATGAATAATGAAAAAGCTAGATATAAGTATTAATTGTACTTATATCACAATTTTCATAGACAAATTCTTATATGTATATACTGAACTAAAATGTTAAAATAAATTTGATTCACGTGTAAACTTCGTGCGTGCACGAAACTTATAACTATATAATTATATGTAATTATCTTTAAAGACACAATATCCAGTATTGATACAAAATAATTTTTTTTATCAAAACCCCGTGCATACACGAGTATTATAACTATATAATTATTGCCATTAAAAAATCTCTAGCTTTAAACGCAATATTAATAGAACTTCTAGTGATATTTTAATAGATTTCCGATTAATAACCAACTTATTTGGCTATATATAGAGCTTTTTGAACAAGAATAAATTATAATAAAGTATTGCTTTCACAACACACAAGAAATGCAAACCGATACTTTTATTATAACTTCTAGTCGATTAATTATTTACTATAGATACCACTTTTGAGCAGATAAGCTGGCCACACGTATGAGATGTATCCACGTACGTAGCTATATTATGCTTTTGATTAGCTAACTTTAGTTAAAGTTAATTGAACAATATGATAAAAATTAAGTCTTTACCTAATGCAAAGAATCCAAGAATGACAACATGTTCAGAAAAAGGAAACTGGAAGTAGTGACAAAGAAACCAAACACTCCCCATTTGTAAGTGTACATGTGCTAATCAAGTGCAAAGGTGACTCATCGACCAAATTTTGTCTACAAATAACATTTGCTCTAAGTTGTTTCCCATCCCGTTACTTGTTTTTGTCTGTGTTGTTTCATGTCCTTAGAAGGACTAGCACGAAGAAGTTAAACCGATGGAAGTTTTCGACTAAAATCGCATTGCGTACAATGCACGTTACATGTCTAACTAAGTGCTAGTTCGAGTGAAAAAGAAAACATTAAGTTTGGTAACTTTTTAGGTCTTTGAAATCAGATTTGTATCATAATAAGGTGTGCAATCGCACGAGATTTCAACGGTTTAAAGTCATCAAAATGTATAGCTTGTTATTATTGTTATATATTTGAGACCTCAATATTTATTTTTTCGTATAATATAACTTTATTGTAATATTTATTTATCACATAAACTTTTGTACATGGTCAAATAATAACGAACTCGTGATTGTGATGTTGTGTTTAGTAATTGCAAATACTATCACTTAGAGCACAAGTATAAATTTTTAACGTCAAAGGTTCGTTTTTATGTCGTTGGTGGTAAAACAATATCACCACTTAGGACATCTCTTATGGTGAAGCTTTATAAAGGTTTATAATAGTGTCTAGTCGAAAATCGTAAATTCATAAACTTTTTCTTGTTATAAATCTTTCTTCACTATGGATAAACTACTTAAAACTTTATAAACCTCATTAAACACAAAACATTAAATTTAGAAGAGGTTCGAGATATTAGGCATTTTCATTCCACATAAGCGTGGAACAAATTTCCACTATGGTTAATAAAATGATAGGCCTCTCATCTTTTCTTGACCTTTTTATAAACTACCATAGTGGATCTTTCTTGGTGTCGTTGGTGGTAAAATGTATTTGAGCCATTCCAATTCAAGCCATTTGTGATGTTTTTTTTTTTTTTTTTTTTAATGTATTGTGAGTTAGTGGGTATTTTTAGTGAGGTATTTTGTGGGACCCAGTAACATGTTATTGATGTGTTATGAGGGAGAGTGTTTTAGTTATTGATGAGTCATTGGAATGTGTATGATGTGACGCTGAGGTGACATACCAATAACGTGTTATTTGTATCCACGATACTTTGTGCTCTTGCAATTCAAATTATCTACATGTAATCACTTTTTAGTTAAAAAGCATAATAATACATGTAATCATTTTTAAAACATAATACGAAACGCCATTATAATATTTTATTTATATCTTCATTAACATCCTTTGCGTTAAAACTTAAAAGAGACATGAAATTATCGTAAGTTGATATTGTTCCTGGTTAAACACCTTGAATAAAGTGTGACCAAGTGTCAAGTGTGTCTTGAAAGTATGCTATAATTCAAGAGTTGGATTTTATTTTATATTTAAGTTGACAAAGAGTTATATTTACATGAAATTATTGGTTTCAACGTATGAAAATATATATTAAAACTATTTTAAATCATTAAATAAGCTGGTCTCTCTTGGTACATAGCACCAAAAAGAAAAATTCAAAGCCCTAGCAATAAACTATAGTTAATTGTCTTAATCGAAGTGTTAGAAATGAATTATATATTTTATGTTGATGCAACCTTGTTTTGAGTGAGTTACAATACAAAAATAGTCTTTTAAATGTGTTACAACTTGCAATATATATAGTTAACAAATTTCCAAGTCAACAAACTTCTAATACGTTTTTTGCATATGAACAAGAATATGTTGATGTGTTATTCCTATGTTGCTATATTTATGTTAGATTATATGCAATGGGTGTGAGGGGTCATCTTGTACCTCACCTTCTCACTCGTGAGTTCATTGTTTAGGTCTTGGGTCACGCACCACCAAGCCACAGAAAGAGATGAAAGCGAGCCTCCTCATCACTCAGCTTTTGTGCAAAATGTGAGACACCCATGGTGTTTTAATTTTATTTATTTGATTTGTAAGTGTGTGTGTATTTTGTGAGGTATCTTTGTATAAAGTAGATATTTTTAATGGTGGTGAGACCGTAAGGTAGTAGTGACCATTGTGGGTGAAATGTGAGGAGTGGTGATGTATTGAATAGTGATATGACTAAGATGGAAAATTATTGGGGTGGAGGTATGACATGGTTCAAGATTTTTATTTGTCAAGAGAAACATATAAATTAAAAACACCAAGAGTGTTTGGTGCGATTGACACCTATAATTGTTATCTGTGACCGTCACATTAGTTTTACCTATAACATTCTTATAACACAATCTCGAAAACATCATCCCGCGTGTTATCTGTGCCAGTTGGTCCTAATTTTATTTTCTTTACAAACAAACACATTTTATTAAAATTCAAATACAATATATTAAAAATACGATACGACTACAACGAAATTAAAATACGATCGAAAACTATAAAAAAACTAAACTAGGAATGATATTTTCTCGGATCTCTTCTTTCATTTGATTGACCAAAGCCGCATCTCCATCAATCACTCCTTGATTGCTATTACCAAGAAACTTTAATTCCTTAAAATTTTTGGGTTGCGAGGAGAGTCATTAGCGATCTTGTCGCATTTCCTCTTGGACTATTTTTTTGAAAGCTTATTTACTTGATGAAGATCACGTAGTTGTTGCGAGCATGATTTTTACCCTAGAAGGTTTTGCTACTGGGAGGCGTGGTTCGGATCAATTTGATATAGCTCGTTTGGTTCTTCAACATCGTCAGCAGTGCGTCGCGTCTTACGGGAAAAACGGCTTTGGCACCACACGATTACAAGTGATATTTCAAGACATCCCATGCATCATAGTGGAGAAAGGCAAACCCACCAAATATCTTGAAATCATTTATAACAACGAGTTAGCCATGTTTAATCGTTTTCAACATTAAAACATTCATATCGGCGACAACGCCAACGAACTTGTTGCAATCACGTGTCAATGTTGTCCACTTTCTCATGATCATATCCTTGGTACGTTGGAAGGATGCATTCCGGTTATATTCACTGTGAATTTTTTGCCCAAACATTTTTGAATTTTGGTCCGTACCAAGTCTTGGGTCCTCGGATATTTGTACCTAAGTTTTCGCCAAAAGTTTTTCTTCTTTTTGTTTCCAAGGGTTACGTGTGATGTCGATTTTCACCACACACCACCACCGCCACTTACTGTTATCTCATGATCATATCCTTGGTACGTTGGAAGGATGCATTCCGGTTATATTCATTGTGAATTTTTTGCCCAAATATTTTTGAATTTTGGCCCGTACCAAGTCTTGGGTCCTCGGATATTTATACCTAAGTTTTCGCCAAAAGTTTTTCTTCTTTTTGTTTCTAAGGGTTGCGCGTGATGTCGATATTCACCACACACCACCACTACCTACTTATTATTATTTTTTTTTAATTTCTCTCATGGGGAAAATATATTACTCTGAAAAAATAATTAAGTACAACGGTTGAGGGTGAGTCCCATAATTCAGCACAATAAGTCTAAACAAACACACCTATAGAGAATAAAACCTATCCTAGCATAAGAATGACACTTCATACTTATGCATAACAATAAAGAAACCTATATAAATTGACTATGAAGATGAATGTCATATGCATTTGCATACTCCTATTGTTCGTTAGTCAAACCATAATCATCAAGACCTTCATCATCATACGGGCTTTGATTATGGGTATCCTCCTTCCATATCTCATATAAGTTTTTTTACCAGCTTTACCACCACTCTTAGGACCATCTCTCTCGGCTTTCACACTCTTTCTTTTCCTTTTCCGACGAGAGAAGAAACAATTTGTGATCTTTTTGGTGGTGAAGTTTGGTGGCAATGGTGGTGGTTTATGATGTTTGTGGTGGTTGTATTGTTTTGTGGCGGTTGTGTTGCTAGTGAAGTATTACTGAAAACTCCAAAGTTGTGAAGTGGGTATCATTGTTGAAGTTGTAATAAAGCCATTTGGTTAAAATGATCTTGGTTCATTTGTAAATTTTGTTTTGGGAAAGCGGGTTGTGGGAGATATGGTTGTTGGGAAGCACATTGTGCAAATGATGGTTGTTGGGAACCATATTATGCAAATGATGGTATGTGTTGTGAAGAAATAGAATTGACAGATGATGGTGTAGCAGGTTGTGAGGAATTCGAATTAGCGGACGACGAAGACGGGGAAAATATATTATTCATGAGTCAATCGTTGTTTTGGTTACTCATTTGGATTAAAGTGTATATGAAAGTGTATGAAATAAGTAAATTTGTGATTGTGTTTGGTTGTTTATATAGTAAAAGTAAGTATTTATTGAAAAAAATAGTGTATTTTTTGTGGCGTTACTTTTGAGATTGTTGGCCAACGTATACATTCGAAAAAGAAAAAAAACACATAAAATGGTCATTAGATGGATTGCGAAGCCACTTATCACGCAGCTATGGCACCACTCTCGGTGCAACATAATGGCGCCATAAGTGCCAAAATTTTGCCTATAACGTGCGATCCGGTCCATGTGTTTTGTGATCATTTTCACGTTTTCTTAAAATCATTGCATCATCGTATTGATATTCAACATTGTTAGTTCTATTTAACGCTTGTGTGATAAAAAAGTACTTCAAATCCTAAACTCATTTATAATTCAAAGATAGACTGTGTTTGGCGAGCAAGCTTGTGAAGGTCCAGGTTTATTTTTTCTTTTATCGGTAAGTTGTTCAAATGAGAGGTGATTTGCACACTTTCTAAATTGATTGGGATACTTTAAATTAGAGTGTTTGGACATTTATACCCTCATATCACTTTTACAATTTTCACTCTGTAAATATATATATACATCCAAAAACTCTAATTTACAATATCACAATCATATGAAAAGTGTGCAAATCATTTCTTTATTTAAATTATAAATTTTGATTTAAGTAACAATATAGTATAAGAGAGCCTTCATAATTATGCTAAAAAGACTATTAAAAAATTAAAATGAAAAGCTGCAATATCCTACTTGTACATGTGTCTCACCAATAATTACTTTTGTTCTAACATAAGAAGGTGTGAAAAATACATGATTAATATTTGAAAAGAGAAATGGTATGTGAAAAATAATATTTTAGGGTGCGCTTGGTTCAAAATGGGGAATGGGAAAGGGAAAGGCAAAGGGAATGCAAAGGAATGAAATGGAGATTATCATTATCTTTCATAGTGCTTGGTTTAAGATAAACACATTACCTCCAAAGTGGTGGTGGTGGTGGTGGTGGTAGTTGCTGGTGGTGGTGGTTTTTGCTTTTGGTAGTGGTGGTGGTTGCTGGTGGTTGCTAGTGGTGGTGGTGGCTGCTGGTTGTGGTGGTGGTAGCTGGTGGTGGTGGTGGATGCTGGTGGTGGTGGTGGCTGGTGGTGGTGGTGGTGAGTGGTGGTGGTGGTGGTGGCTGCTAGTAGTGGTGGCTGGTGGTGGTGGTGGATGCTGGTGGTGGTGGTGGTTGCTGCTGCTGGTGGTGGTGGTGGTGGTTGCTAATGGTGGTGACTGGTGGTGGCGGTGGTGGCTGGTGGTGGTGGTGGCTATTGCTTGCTGTGGCTGCTGGTGGTGGTGGGCAATCATTACCATACCTCCCAATTTACTGGGTAATGCCATATTACCAAATACTAAACAATGATTGCATTCCAGTTCTAAGGCGTGTTTTATCATTACCTTGCCATCCCCCCATTACCCCAACCAAGCACCCCTTAGTAAATTAGTAATTACTCCTCCGTCTCAAAATAATAGTCGCATTTCATTTTTGGATATCTCAAGTTAATTGTCCATTTTCCTTTATAAGAAAAATTAGAGAATTTTGTGGGAATATTCCTTTTGAATGGTTGAAAATTAAAGCCATTCCCACTTTTATTAAATTGTGTTTTTTGTCTCAGCACGATAATTTTGAGACGGAGGAGTACAACAATGATCAAGAAAAATAAAACACCGAGTCGCTTTATTTAAATTAAAAAATAAATAATTGAGAGACTTAAATGTGTGTCTAATTTTATTCTTAAAGTGATGTGGAAGTGTTTTATTGGTTTGTGACGAAGTGAGTTCATCTATTATCACCAATGTAATGATGCACATAAGATTAGACAAATAATTAGCTGGCACACGAATTAGGCATGCTAATTAATGCTTTTAAATTAAGAGAAAATTACCAAAAGAGGCCAATTTTTCAAGGTTGATACATTTTTAAGACTTTTTTCTCATCTCTTTCCCAAAAGAGTCATGCTCAACTGCTCAATGCTCAACCGCCCACCGGCCAAGTACAAAACTCCATTATTTTATGACACGTGTCATTCCTTTTCGATTCGCTAATTGCTGACTGAACACCGCTTTCAACTGCTCGACTTTGATTGTTCAAATGCTCGACTCCACCCAAATTTTGACACGTGTCATTTTTTTGTACTTGAGCGGTTGAAGCGGTGGGCGGTTGAGCATGGCTCTTTTGGAAAAGAGAGAAAAAAGTCTTAAAAATAAAGAACCTCGAAAAATCCACTCTTTTAATTTTCTTAAACTAATTGATATCTAAAACTGAAAGTGAGTATGTAAACATAAGAAAAAAAAAATTATATTTGAGAAAAAATAAACTTAAACTTTTTCGTTGCATTCTCGAGTTTTTTAGTTGGTGATAGAAGTGATGGTAAACAGGAGAAAAGTAAAGAAAGAAAAAAGAAAATGATTTTTTTTCTTTTTTTTTTTAGTTTCATATTCTCGAGTTGAAATGAAACTAAAAGAAACTAAGAAATGTTGTGTTCTCGAGTTAAAAAGAAAAGAAAAAAAATATTTATATTTTTTTAAACATGTTCATTTTATCATAATAGTCAAACTGAGTAAATACTGATATTGGTCATTATTTACTCAATAGTTTAGGTATAATTTTGTTTTCGTCCAAATCCGTCTATTTGGTCAAAAATTTTCTGAAAAAAATGTTAAGAATTTTAACGTTAATTCATTTTTGTTCAAGAAAATCTCAAAAAAGCAATAAATTTTTAATTTCTTATCATTTCATTTCCTTTCTTTTTAAAAAAGAACTCGAGAGCGATTTATGAGCTTATGCATCAACACACCTATTATCCATTGCATACAATTTGATTACTTCTAACTAGGGCTGAGCATCAAAGGTCCAAAATCGAATCGGACCGACAAAACCGACAAAAATCGAGCCGAACCGACGGCCCGTCGGTTCGGTTTCGGTTTCATGTTTTATATGTTTTCGGTTTCGGTTCGGTTCGGTTCGACCCAAAACCGACAAAAACATACGTAAACACACCTAAACCGAACCGAACCGACGACCCGACACAAAACCGAACCGACCCGTCGGTTCGGTTTCAATTAAGTTTTTATGAATTCGGTTTCGGTTTTGTCGGTTCGGTGGGTTACGGACCGACGCCAGCCTACTTCTAACTCAAAATAAATATTCATTTAAATAATCACATAAAGCTATAAAGATTATGAAACTTTCACTATGAACCAACAAGTGTTTTCTTTTTGTTTTAAAAGTATTTTAACTTGGTTCTAATTTGAAAGTTCTAATTTGAAAGTCGACACCTATCATGTGACAAATTAAGAAAGTAAGTTGAATCATTATTTTAAGACCATAGAGTAACATTTTGTTAAAATATTTCCATTAACAACTAAAAGGAATGTAAAAGTAAAACTATTAGGGGGTGTTTGTGAGATGTGTTTTGATTTGTGGAATGAAATGATATCTCAAAAAGTTAGTTTAGTACTTGAGATAATATCAATGATTAAAGGACCATTTGGTTTATCACTTGTAATTATAGTAACGAGTGCAATACCCGTGCGTTGCCCGGGTGCGTCTTCTTTTGATGACATTTTGCCTAAGTTAAAAGCGTTTATACACATATTAAAGATACATAACATAACAAATCGATGACTAAGGATCAAATGAGAAGAATCTTTAAAATAAAAAGAATGAGAAATAAATATAACTACACATTATAGATGCATCAATTTGAATTAGATGTATCCTTAATCTTTTAGATGCATCATAATATATTTTCTAGCAAAAAATTATATGCATATACATATATTAGATGATTTCATGAGTTAGACGAATCCTACGTATTTTTCGTCCTCTGCGGGTCAAATTTGTTCTTTAGACTAATTAGATCATTTTCACTCAAAATCACTTTTAAACTAATTGTGATGTATCTAAATGAATAGAGATCGATTTAATTTAAGTCGACGATCTCGAATATGCGATTATAGTTATTTCTCATTCTTACTCATTTTAAGTTTTCTTCTCACTGGATCCTTACCCACAAATCGATAGCATACCATATAAAACATACATCGACACAATATTTGAGTCGTTATGTTTAACTTGTTTTTCCATGTATAAAAAAAACTTGACGCATACATAAGTAACTAAAAAAGTTGATACTTGTACAGCGGTGAATTTTGTTTAACAAAATATTTTATAAAATCATTTTTATTATATTAATATCATGTTAACAAACTATAGTATTTAACACCAATAAAATCATATTGTTGATATATTAACAGTTCAAGTTGTGGGTAGAGTCAATGACATATAATTTGTTCTCCAATGCATGCACATAAGTGTTTTACGGGGCCAAACATATAAAACGGAATAGTAGTGAAATGATAGGTTGCTTCAAATTTATTCATAGTTTGCCAAAACGGGTTGTTATGAAATGAGAAAACAATCTTTTTTATTGGCAGAACATATTGTCCCATATGAAATACTATTTGATTAATGCTCGTAATATCATAAAGGCAAATGTAACATGAGATCACGTATATCTTTTCACATGCATACTCCACCAAAGGATATGAAACTCAAAATAAGATCACGTACATCGATCCTTCCATCTTCGATACACATTCAATCCATAAAATCAAAGCGTAATCTTTTTAGACTTTTGATAGTCTTTTTTATCCCATCAAATAAAAGGCACTTTTTCAATCCCGGAAAACTTAATTTTACCGCTCAGGGGAATACCAATCTCGGGACGAACCGGCCATTACCAAAACACCTCAAGTTTCTGTAATAAAGAAAGGTGATTAATACACAATCGAGAAGGCTTATTTAAACGGGGAAAAAAGTTGACATACATAAACAGAATGGCAGGGACACTTACCCAAATCATTTGACATTTGTCGTCGAATATGATCATGTTGTACACCGTGAGACAATGGTCTGTGTAAAAGTGTGGCCTCACCTGCATATTATGAAAAACAAAAATCATTAGATCAATGTTAATGTTAAGTCATGACAATAAATAGGTAAAGCTACCCAGTATAAGATTCTTTGTAATATAAATAAGTTGAGTTTCATAATTCATTAACAAACTAAACGATATTTTTGCGATAATTCACACTGAATTCAAAGTCAAACTTGTTTCTAGCATATATTTTAAATTTTCACAGAATTAATTTCAAAACGTGGGTTAATAAAATAACTACCTCTCAAAAAATAATGGAATGACTAATGGATAAGGATTAAGTTTATTTTAAACGGATGAGATTAAGTTTTGCTTCAATCTGACGGCGTAGAGACGATAACACGTCAACATTTATTCTCTTAGTTGCGTCAGCAATATAAAGGACAATTATCTAAACCAAGTTTGCTCAATCCTATAATACTCCACTAATCAAAACCCTACACATATTATGAGAAATGATTTGCACGTTTAATAATTTGATTGACACAATTCAACTTATATATTAACCTGTATTATGTATGTTTAATAATTTGATTGACACAATTCAACTTATATATTAACCTGTATTATGTATATATTATGCTTTAACTGTTTGTAAATTAAAATGTACAAATAAAAAATAATGTTTGTAAATTATCTCCCAAATATTATACAAACAAGCTCACTAGACAACCAACACTTTACACTTTTACTTTCCTTCTTGACATTGAAAAAAGGTCAAGAGAAAAACAACCTGGTATTACTTCTTCACATTTCTTTTTTCTTAGTAATTTCCACATATGTGTTTTTGTTTTTTATTTGATGTAATAAATGATACCCAAAAAACAATAAACACAACTCTTTTAAAACACATGTGGGTAGGTTAGCTTGATCTATAGGGTTTCATTTCCATTAAGTGCTAACAATTCCAAATTTACCTAACTGGTCCATAGTTATATCACTTGTCTTTCACTTTTATTTGATGTTTGATATGTTTATGTGCTTCTAAAGGTAATTTTAATAAACCCTTTTAAATGTATTTACTGTTTTTCTTTATAAAGTAGCTGTTTTCTTGCTTTAAGGTTAACAATCTTGGTTTCTTGATGTATTGGAGTGTTTTAAATTTTTTAAAATTTTAACCTTAGGTGTTTGGTGAATCTGAAATCAGTGTCAACATCATAATATTGTACTAAAATTTGTTAATTTTGAGTTGATAAGAAATTTATGTTATTTTAATTTTTTAGTAGGATTTCATAGTGTTTAGTGTAGCTGAACATGGTGTCAAGATCATACTAAAAAAGTTTTTATTTATTTATTTATTTTAGGTAAGAAATCTTGAATTTTTTTTTTGTAGTTATAAGAATTATTTAATTTGATATCATTGTGTAATTGTGTTTGGTGTATAGGTGAAAATAGTGTTAAGAAAAATGGCCTTTTTTATTTTGGTTAGAATCTGATGTGTTTCTGTTGATAAGAACTTTATTTTATTAATTTTTTTTTTTTAATTTGAATTCACAGTGTTTGGTGTACCTGAAAATGGTATCAGTATCATAATTAAAAATGTATACTTTTATTTAAAAAAAATATTTTTTGGGTCAAAAATCTTGTTTCTTGTTGTGTTTAAGTATAATTTTTTGTTTTTATTTTTAGGAACATACTTATATTTGCCCCTTTTTGAATATACAGTTCAGAGATCTTAATTTTTCTTGATGTCTTTAAGTTATAATAGCTTCATCTCATTTCAAAATTTGATTCAATTTCATAAAATTTGGTGCAGCTAAAAAATGGTATCGAGATCATACTCAAACCTCTTAGACCTCGCTTCCGCGAGCTACCATCCTTCCTTCACCGAATGACACAGCAGTTCCCTCGTTTAATGAATGTTGCCAGCATAATGTCCGACATAGACAACGACCCATCAGACTCGGATATCTCATCCTCATCAATCCAACAAGACCGTTTAATCATAGTAGCCAATCAACTCCCAATCAGAGCCCATAGAAAAACCGACGGTTCTAAAGGTTGGACCTTCACATGGGACGAAAACTCACTTCTTCTTCAGCTAAAACATGGGTTAGGACCTGATGAAATCGATGTTATTTACGTCGGGTGTCTTAAAGACGACATACACCCGACGGAACAAGACGAGGTATCTCAAATTTTATTAGAACAGTTTAAATGTGTGCCTACTTTTATACCACCCGAATTGTTTACAAGGTTTTATCATGGGTTTTGTAAGCAACATTTATGGCCTTTATTTCATTATATGTTGCCATTGTCACCTGATCTCGGTGGTCGGTTTAATCGGTCTTTATGGCAAGCTTATGTTTCCGTTAACAAAATATTTGCTGATCGGATAATGGAAGTTATAAATCCGGAAGACGATTATGTTTGGATCCATGATTATCATCTTATGGTGTTACCAACTTTTTTAAGAAAAAGATTTAATCGTGTCAAGCTGGGTTTTTTCTTACATAGCCCGTTTCCGTCTTCCGAAATATACAAAACGCTACCTGTTCGAGACGAGCTTCTTCGAGCTTTACTAAATTCTGATCTTATTGGGTTTCATACGTTTGATTACGCCCGCCACTTTTTATCATGTTGTAGTCGATTATTGGGCATTTCATACGAATCAAAACGTGGTTATATAAGTTTGGAATATTACGGTCGAACCGTTACTATAAAAATCCTACCTGTTGGTATTGATATGCATCAGCTTCAGTCGGTGTTAAACCTTCCTGAAACCGAATCCAAAGTTACCGACCTCATCGAACAGTTTCGAGATAAAACGATGTTACTAGGGGTTGATGATTTGGATATTTTTAAAGGTATTAGTTTGAAGCTTTTAGCAATGGAACAGTTACTAATCCAACATCCCGAGTGGCAAGGGAAAGTTGTTTTAGTACAAATAGCGAATCCTGCAAGAGGAACAGGTAAAGATGTAAAAGAAGTGAAAATGGAAACTTATTCTACAGTTAAACGGATTAATGAGACGTTTGGGAGACCCGGGTATGATCCTGTTATTTTTATTGATGAGCCGTTAAAGTTCTATGAACGGGTGGCGTACTATGTTGCTGCTGAATGTTGCTTAGTGACAGCTGTCAGAGACGGAATGAATCTTATACCGTATGAATACGTTATTAGTCGCCAAGGTAATAATAATACTGTTAATGATATTATATATGTGTGGCTGAAATTTGTGTCAAGACCATGTTATCATATACCAAAATTGGCCATTTTTAATATTTTTTATTTTTTATTTTAATTTTTTTTTTTAAGGTAACGAGAAGCTTGATAAGGTTTTGAGTTTAAGTTCATCTACACCAAAGAAAAGTATGTTGGTTGTGTCTGAATTTATCGGGTGTTCACCGTCTTTAAGTGGGGCCGTTCGTGTCAACCCGTGGAACATTGATGCTGTTGCAGATGCAATGGACTGTGCATTGGAATTGAGTGAACCCGAGAAACAAATGAGACATGAAAAACATTATAAGTATGTTAGTAGTCATGATGTCGGGTACTGGGCTCATAGCTTTTTTCTAGATTTGGAAAGAACATGTAAAGATCATGTGAAAAGAAGGTGTTGGGGGATTGGATTCGGGTTAAGTTTTAGAGTCGTTGCGTTAGATCTTAACTTTAGGAAGCTTTCAATGGAACATATAGTTTCGGATTATAAGCGAACTACTACACGAGCGATTCTTTTAGATTATGATGGTACTTTAATGCCTCAATCTTCCATTGACAAAAGCCCGAGTTCCAAAACTATTGAAATGCTCAATGCTCTGTGTCAAGATAAGAATAATATGGTTTTTGTCGTGAGTGCAAAGAGTCGAACCACGCTTGTGGAATGGTTTGGCGAGTGTGAAAAACTTGGGCTCGCCGCAGAACACGGGTGTTTCCTTAGGTACTATATGTTTGAGGATTATCATTTGTATAAATTTACATTTAAAAGGAGGCATATACTGATTACGTTTTTGTGGTGTTCAGGTTGAAGCGTGATGAGGAATGGGAAACTTGTGTACAAGTTGAAGAGTGTGGGTGGAAGCAAAATGCTCGACCGGTAATGACACTGTATACTGAGACGACTGATGGGTCAACAATTGAAGATAAAGAAACTGCTCTGGTATGGTCTTATGAAGATGCTGATCCTGATTTTGGATCTTGCCAAGCTAAGGAGCTTCTTGATCATCTCGAGAGTGTGCTCGCCAATGAACCCGTCACAGTAAAAAGAGGGCAGAGTAGTGTTGAGGTTAAACCACAGGTAACCTGGTCAACCCACGTGTTTGGAATTAGAAAATGAATTTTATTTACTCTGAAATAATAACAAATAACATATAATATATTCTACGCGTGCAGGGTGTAAGCAAGGGACTAGTGGCGTAAGCGGTTGCTAACGACAATGCAAGAGAGAATGATTCCTGACTTTGTGTTATGCATAGGAGATGACCGATCAGGCGAAGATATGTTTGAGGTGATTACTAGTTCTGTAGCTTCTGGAGAATTAATTTCTCAAAGGCAGAAGTTTTCGCATGCACAGTTGAAATAAACCGAGCAAGGCAAAGTATTATCTTGATGACACTGTCGAGATTGCCAGATTAATGCAAGGATTGGCTTCAGTTTCTGAACAATCTGTCAACGTCTTTGCTTTTGAATGACAGATTCTGAGGTTCCTACTCTTTGTTAAAACGTTGAATTTAGGTAGTTTGTATATATTTATTTCTTTAGTAAAAACGGCTATAACACGAGTGGGACAATGTTCACAAAGAGTGGAAATCATTTTAGCCAGATGATACGATGTAATTGTTGCTGTTATGGACAATGATGATTTCTTTTGACTAAAAGGCAAATGATCAAGGTTTTTCTTTTTCTTCCAGTATTGTAAGAAACGCACCTGTACCTATAACTTTGTGCCTATTATGGTTTGGACTCGGCTATTCATTTAGCCTAAATTAGACATTGTATGGTTTGGGTTCCGTAGGTTTATTAGATGTAAACGAACCAAGCCTTTTGAGGCTGCTACACCCAGTGATGTATATTGATCAACTCTTCCCACATAACAGTGTGGGTCTTTGGCCTTGTTAGTCAGGTATTTATATTAGACAACATTACCTGCTCAATAGTACAAGTTAGATTTTTTTAGAGTATTGTGACAGTTATCCAAGATTTAAAGAATGAACCGATACAGCACAACAGTTCTCTAGCTGAACTGAACTAGTGAGCGTGTGATCTTACTGAACCAATCGACTGTTATCAAGTGTCTCCTATAAGACTTGCCGCATAAGCATAACACGTATTGCAGGTAGAGTAAAAAAGCAATAAACACAACCAGCATAATTTGGAAATAAACTAATATTCACAAACGCTAAAGATAATAAAACTTTACAACAAACATAGCAACAAAAAGGATAATCAAAACAACAGCAGCGAATACACCAAGCTAACGAAATACAATCTAGATGCAACATAAATAAACATAAATTACACGCATAGTAACATGGGAACTAGTAAAAGATACATATTCCATATATCATAAACAGAACCAGCGTCTTGCCTCTCGTGGCACCATTTGATCAATTAATTGCCATTAAGAGATGCAGCAGCAACTGATTCCTTAGTTGGGGGCTTCAACATACCATTTGCCAAAATGGACTCTCAACATACCTAACAGTTCTGGTTGAACCAGGTGGTCTCATAATCATAAATAACTTAACCTTGGCTGCATTTTGATCGTACAAAGCTAGACGACGATCAACTCCAAAAAGAAATTCATTCTTTGATGTGAATCCAAATGGATCTATTTTACCACTGAACTGTGAGAAAATATGTTGTTTAACCCATGATTCAGCCACCCCCATACTCATTCATCACCCAAACTTCTAAGTCACCATTTCTAACGCACGACATCACACAAACTTTTCCAGCCATATTACCCAAAACAAACGTGCGATTTCTATTATTATCTTGTATTTCACCAAAAGTCTCAACACCCAAATCAAAAGTCACTATTACTTGTTCGTTCCTCTCTTCCCCGATATCACAAAGCCAATGAACACGGCCGTCATGACCATCAATACAAACTTCATTTTCGTTCTGAATATATGTAAATATGGGACGGAAACCTTGAAGTGATTACTTCCCAACAACCCTTTATCATACTAAACACCTCCACTTGTTGCATCACATGAATGGCGGGAATTGGGTAGTCGAAAAAGAATGAAAGTGTGACAACTTTATAATCATTAGTTTTTGGAAAAAACACAAAACGAGAAAAACCTACAAAATCAGAGTAATAGCGCAAATTATATGGTGGGAGAGTTGGTGTAAAAATATGTCTTCACCTAAACAAGCTTTTATCCTTCGGTTGTCTCTTCGTCCAGCCCTCCGAATTGGAACTCTTCGGATCTGTGAACACAAGAACAACACGCGTTAGCCTCGCCTAGGGTTTTATCCCTAGAAAGCTCCGGAGTGAGAGTCAGAATATGATATGATATGAGAGTTCTTGTGTGTAAAAGTAGGGTTAGAGAGTTGACTCAGATGCATTAACCTCTCTCTCCTTTATAAGCGAGAAATCTTATCCACCAGAGGTCACGTGTGGTGAAAGTGACTCTTTCGGGAGTTTGACTTACTCTGTTTGGCTTCGCTTGGATCGGTCGAGGTTCCGATCGACCTAATTCATGATGAGCCCACCAACTTCGTGGCAAAATGCCTACGGTTAAAAGCAAACATGTCAAGATCGTAATCCAAGCCAACCCACATTATCGACTAACGGTGGATAATCAAATTTCTTAGGCGTACTAAATACAACTCCATGAATGAGCAAAATGAAGGTTGCATTAATGATAAAGATCTCCGGGAAACCGCTAAAAAAGTTTCCTTTCCCTTTATGTGGTGACACCATGTAGTTGTTGCTTTGGGGGTTGTGTCGACCCTTAAGATGTGATGCTTTGCTTTGGCTTGGAGCCCACTTCTTCTAGCTGATTAGTTGTATGTTTGTCCGAACGGTTTGGTCCCTTCGGCTGGGTGCTTCAGATACATAAGCCAACATGTCCCCCAATATCGTGTTATTGTATGCATAACATAATATTGGGAGCATTTCATAATGGTATTTGCGATGAATTTGCTTTGCTTCGCGCCCCCCCCCCCTTTTTTTTTTGAATGGTGCCAAAGTTAATAAATGCGCGTACTGTGACGAGGCACCGTTTTTCGTACCGCGTTCTAGGATGTTGACACGTGGGGGCTGGCGCGGTATCTTTGGTAATTTAGGGTGACATGTCACCGTCTGACACGACGGGGCATTTCACCTTTCCTTTTTTTGCCTATAAATAGCGCGGTTGTTTTCATTTGTGCCACCGTAAATTTTTTTGCACATACACGTTTTCTGAGTTTTTCTGTCGAACGATCTTTTGTGTCCTTCGTCTACTGTTCAGGTATACTTTAGTTTTCCTGTGTCTTTTTAAACCAAGGCTATTTTCCGTTCCCTTCTGGTTACAATGACAGAACCGTCCGAATCTGCCTCAGATCATAATTCAGAGCATGCTTCGGAAGGTCCTTCGGGTCCAAACCCCAAATTTGATATAGATAAGTATGTGGAAAACTAGAAGGGAGGGTTGAATAGTTTTACCAATTTAAAACTTCCTTTTAAATATTTAGATCGACTTATGTCAATCCATTTGGTTGTTTATGTTGGACGTTGATAGATAGATATATAAACGTGTAATGAAAGATAAAGAGTAAGAAGCACATCACCACGACACAAGTTATTTATAGTGGTTCGGCTACAAGGACACCTTCCTTGCCCTACTCCACTCCCCGAGTCACCTACTCGAGAGTTCGTAAACACTACACCAACTCCTTATGGCGGAGAAGCCTTCACAACGCCACTTAACCTTTTTAGGACAAAGCTAAATACCGAGTTCCTTCACACCAAGGCGAACCACACCTAACACAACGTCGCCTACCCTTTATACGGTGCTAGGCTAACCACCGAGTTCTTTCACACCAAGGAGAACTAATCCTATCACAACATCGCCTACCCTTTATTAGGTACTAGGCTAAGCACCTAGTTCCATTACTATGGAGGAACTACTACCCTTCACAACACAACACCTAATATCAAGGAGATCCACTCCTTGTTACAACACCAACAAGGATATCACCATCCTTGGAAATAAACAAATACTTATATGTATAACGATGCACCTCATCGATTATACGACCTAGGCATTCTTCCCAAATGCTACTTGATTTGATTCTTCGACATCCTTCACTAATGCCTTAGACACAACGCTTGGCACCCTTCACTAATGCCTTCGTCTTGACACCTTTAGCATTCTTCACTAATGCTTTGACACGAATGATGAGCACCTTTCACTAATGCTTTCATCTTGACACTTTCGGCATTCTTCACTAATGCCTTCAACCCAACATCTATGGAGAAAGGAAGAACTATCAACAAGAGAACCTTAGTTGTCTTGATGATGACGGCATGGCAACTCATGGACTTGAGCTTGCTCGTCTTCAAGAAGAGGTGATCTTGCCTTTAAGAGGAACCTAGAAGATCACACAAAACAAAGACAAACTACATAGATCACTTAGATCCGAGGTTAGAGGTTAGAATACTTGGGAAGTATGTATGTAAAGTGGTGAGTAGAAAGGAAGAAATGGCTCTCATTTATAGAGAAAATTCTCTTGTTCCCGGATCCCACGGATCCTTCCACTGGGATCCGGCTAGCACAAAGCCGTGGATCCGTGGGCGCTCCTCTTGCCCATGGGTATTTTTGGTTATGGGTCATGGGTCATGGGTTGATCCATGGGTCTTTAGCTAGATACAATGTATCTCTTGAGTGCTCACCAGGGTTCAATGTATCTAGACATTCTCTTGAGTGCTCACCAAGGGTTCAATGTATCTAGACATTGGGTATGGGTCAATACCATGGGTTATGGATATTATCCATATATGATATAAGCATGATGTCATGCAATGGGTTATGGGTCAAGCTCCATGGGTCATGGGCTTTGGGTTGTACCCAACTACATTCAATGTATTTGCCCAATGGTTTATGATACTTAAGTTTCTACCCATTTATTGTAGGATATTGGATTTCACATATACATCAAACCATAACACAAAGTGGGCGTATAAAGGTGAGTTCTAGAGAGAAAGTTAGAGGTTTAGGGAACTTTGGTGAGAAAGAAAATTATTATTATGAGCTCAACTCTCTACCTTGGAAGGTAGAGAGTATTTATAGTCTTACAATAAAACGACACAACGGGTGTGGATCGGGCATCTGATGGGTAAAGACCCGTCCGTCCTCCACGGTGTTACTTAACTAAATACTACTTAAATTAAAATAACTATGACTACGAGCTTTCTAATGATTACATATACATGAGGTGACCGACTCTTTAATACACCGGAATTTCTAATTCCTAACAAAATCCCCTATGGAGGTCACTCAATCATGTACTAAAATTACATTGAATACAACCGGATATGGCATTAAAGATCGTTCTTGCATTCTTGATGTAGTACTTGGCTCGAAGCTCGTAGACTTAGATTCTTCTCATTGCATGTTTGGTTAATCCAAGTAGAGGTCTTTTCTTGATCCACGTGATGATACTTTTGAGCCGACTTTTGAGATCATCACTAACAAAAATCTCGAGTGATCCATTGTGGTGTTGGTATTATGTGATGTTGTGACTTTCGGACCGACATGCTCACATTCGGATCATGATATCTTCTCATCGAGTAGTGGAAGCTTTCGTTGATTCATGATATTGGCGCAGCAGTAGCGAAGCATGGAGTGAAAATATCGAGTCATTGATGCACTTATCATGATTTCTTTTGAGATGAATGTGTAGTGTGAGCATACGGCTATGGATTGACCGCTTCATTACGATCGACTTCAAGCGTCGGTGTACATGCATAAAAGCAGTTAGCAATAAAGCGCGAAAGTGTCTTTGATCACTTGAATTGAATCGAGGTACACGCCCGGTTCCCGTTGATCGATTACAAATCTCGCGTGATCGGTATAATTCGAAGAATTTCCTTGTGTGGTTTCGCAATGTACTCTAGTCGTTCTCAAACCGAATGTCTCAAAGAAGACAACACGGAGTGAGTGAACGGGTGAATAGAAATTCACCGATTGATGAAAGAGATTTGAAAAACAATCGTGTATCGCACAATAGAAATTGTTTTTGCAATACAACGAAGGTTTTAATGAAAATCAATTATCAATCATAAACACCTTTTGATTTGAAATATTCGTACACGGTCGATGTGCTAAAGAAAGAGTTTTTAAGCACAATGACCGGTTTTTCAAAGGTATCCGTCAATCCATAACTCGAACTAGGATTGATTCAAAAGATTGAATCGCTCCATTGTTTACATTCGGTTGTCACATGGTTGATCTATTGAATAGATCTCACATGCCACCCACCGTGAGCTTGTTTGATGTTGGCTCCACAAGGCTTTCCATCTTCATTGTGAATATGTTTGCATATCACTCGGATGTTCAGCAATACCACAAGGATAATCGTAGGACTCAAGATATAATCTCTCTTTCCACATTGTGTGAAACAGAGAGTCTTCATTTAATGTGTCCTAATGAGATTTATGGATGATCTCGTGGCTCTAGACTCAATTTGTGCATATTTGGATCCTGTCTTTGGAGACTAGGAGAGGGTCTCCTTCTTCAATATCAACAAACTCCAAGAGAAAGTCGATAGATTATGTAGGTTCCCGTGAGAATTAAACAAGTCCTTTTAAGAGGAACTTGAGTGGTTTGGGAAGTTGTAATGCATAGCGTCCACCGGGTCCATGACGTCTTGTCTTCAATACCGATGTTACCATCGGTAGCATATGAATTGTACGGTTTACGCCTACGGTTGAAGAAATGGAGGGCTATTTCTTTTCACCCTTTTCTCATTCAATTCTTTTTCATTCTTCACCCTTGATTGCTTACGAGACTTCATAGCAAGAACCTTGTTGGGTTTATTCCAAGACTTGCTGTCTCGATCCGCACTCTTCCCATACCTCATTTTTCTCCTTTTATCATCATACCTAAGAACTCTACACTAACTAGTGGATAGTCCTCGGTAGATCCCTCCGGTTACGGCGGATCATGGGAACAAATACCTAACCTTATCATCCTTATATCACCGTACATAAAGTAAAGTTGGTCGGTCTATTTGGTATTGTTCATCTGCCATTTGGAACCAATTGAAAACCATTTGAAAATCAATCCAGATACTTGTGATATATTATCAAAGCATTTTGTACCTGAATTGTTTTTGATATTTTTAGAATAAGAGCTCCCCCTCAACATGTGCATCAAATGTTTGAAATCGTTTTGCACACGGAGGCAAGAGAAAGAATTAACTTCTTTGATTACAATTTTCTAAAAGATATCAACATCACTTCCCTTATCAAAACAAGTAGATAAAGAAATTTAGGGAAGGATGAGGTTTTCATAATTTTGCTCCCCCTCAATATGTGCCTCGAGATTTGAAAAGCGTTTTGCACATACTAGAGGGAACCGCACATTGAGATAAGTGATCACGTTTCAAATCATAGGTTTAAGATAGATGCTCCCCTCAACATGTGCATGGAAAATTTGAAATCGTTTGTCACATGTGGGAAGGAGAGCATGTACATCCTTATAAAACCATTTACCGAATTATCAGTTTAAATCCAATTTAAATCACACATTCTCCCCGATCACAATTATCAAATCATTTGAGATTTGTGATCTCTTATAGATTTAAATTGATTTTGAAAGCTTTTAGGGAGAATTGTGACTTGATTATGAAAGCGTTTTAACTGATAAGGATCGAATTTTAAGACTTTAAACTCCATTGATAAAACATGCATGAATATCTTTTGAAAACAATTTAATGCCAAATAACTTTTTAATTTAATTGAAACCATTCTCCCCCTCAATCAATGACATAGGTTGTTGATTGAGAGATTGATATTTTGACAAATAAGTCCAGATGATTATCAAAAATAGAGGCGAGTTATTTTTTCAAAGCGATTCGTTTCGGTGAGATAAATGTTTATAGAATCGAGCATGGAATTTTGAAAACATGATAAAGTATGGCTCTGTTCTTTCTTTGAAAAGCGGTTCTTGTTGAAATGACAATAAACCATTGTTTCTATTTCTCCCAATATAATATATATATATATATATATATATATATATATATATATATATATATATATATATATATATATTTTAATATAAAATTAGAACAACATCTAAAGTCCCGTGTCATTCTTTGAATGACAAGACAAAGACCGTAGATATTGTCGAACCGAAAAAACATAACAACGTGACAATATATATATATATATATATATATATATATATATATATATATATATATATATATATATATATATATATATATATATATATATATATTTTGAGGGTTTTATAATTTTGTATTTTGTTTTTCGAATAGATATATACAAGAGATAGATGAAGATAGACCTTTACTCCTCGTCTTCCTCCGAAGGCGTTTGAGTGTTCGGTTGAAGGCTTTTCAAGCCAAGACGTGGAAGAATAAACTCAAAGCGTTCTCTTGGAAGAGCTTTGGTGAAGATGTCGCTAAGCGGTATTCGAGACCTCACAAAATAGAGTTCCACCACACCTTTTCCACTTGTTCCACGATGAAATGGTGTCGAATGTCGATGTGCTTTGCTCTTGAGTGTTGCACGTTGTTGCATGAGAGCAATAACACTTTATTATCACAAGAAGAGGGATTTTGTTGAATTCAAAGCCATAGTCGGATAATTGAGATCTCATCCATAAGATTTGAGCACAACAAGATGACATGGCTATGTATTCAACCTCGTAGAGAAATAGAAGTACTCATTTGCTTCTTTGAAGACCACTCACAAGCTTATCACCCAAAAGCGAGCACCTCGGGCGTGCTTTGGCGTGTATCTTGACAACTCGCATGATCATCATCTGCATAGGCCGTTAGTGACATACCGGTGTCCTTGGTACCATAGTCCCATATTGATGGTTCCTTGGAGATACCGAAGACCCGTTTAACCGCTTCATGGTGCTTTTAGTAGGCTTAGGCGATATATAGCACACATGCACACAACGAACAAGATGTCTCGTCTACTAGCCATGAGGTACATTAGGGATCCAATCATACTACGATATTTCGTTTGATCTACCATGATCCCCGAGTGGTCCTCATCCAGCTTGGTTCGTTCAATCATGGGAGTGTCAACAGGTCCTAGAATCAAATCCAAATTTCTTTAAGATCTCGATTGCATATTTAGATTGATTTATGAAAATGCCTCGGGACTTTGTGAAATTTGTAATCCCAAGAAAATGACATTTGTCCCATCATTGACATTTGAAATTTTGAACTCATTTCATTTGAAAATGGTCACACTCATTGGGGTCGGTCGAGGCAAAGATGATATCATCAACATAAATTTGAACATGAATTAAATGTTTGCACGACTTCCTAGTGAACAATGTTGGATCAACTGCTCCTTTGCTAAATCCGGTAGATAGAAGAAACTTTGATAGTGTATCATACCATGCCCTTGGAGCTTGCTTTAAACCGTAAAGAGCCTTCTTCAAGCGATAAGCGTGAGTAGGATGCTCTTGATTCACAAATCCTTCGGTTTATCGACGAGACGACTTCTTTAAGATCTCCGCTCAAGAATGCCGTCTTTACATCCATCGATAGACTACCATGTTCTTACTAGCAGCATTAGCCAAAAGATTACGATTGCCTCGATTCAAGCAACATGATCAAAAGATTCTTCAAAGTCAATACCCTCCTCTTGACGGTATCCTTTAGCAACTAATCGAGCCTTGTTCCTCAACACATCACCATGCTCATCAAGTTTCACTTTGAAGATCCATTTAAGAGCAATAATCATAGCACGATCTGAGCGGTACTAACTCCCATACATCAAGTCGATCAAACTCATGAATTTCATCTTGCATAGCATTGAACCGACTATCTTCATTCATGGCGGTTTTAACATCTTTTGGTTCGATCTTAGAGAGTGCGGAGTTGAAGAAGCACCATAAGGCATCGGTTGCAAGTTGTTTCCGTGTGGATCTTGGACGAGAGGATTTCCAATGATGTTGTCTAATGGATGATCGTGAGTCCATTTTCGAGGTGTTAATGTGGTAGTTCTTGAGGGATCAAGTAGCAGAGTCGATGTCTCTGAAGAAGATGGTTCGATGAAGATTCGTGAGCAAATATGTTTTCAAATGGAGCATCTTGTGGAGTAGCAAAGGGATTAACTTCATCATTGATGCGAAGCTTGTTCCATGATGTACATTTGAAGAATGATGATTTGTTGATGAGGCGAAGGATCAGCACAGCGCTTCTTGACTTAATGATATTGAGGCGAAGGATTGACTTCAATCACGGGAATATGAGCGACCTCTGTTGTAGGAATCGACACCTCATTAGTACTTGGCTCATAAAGTTCATCAAACATAGGATCAAACAATTTATTTAAATCATCTTCGGATGGAGGTACATATGGAGTTCTTTGGAGAAGAATTAGGTACAAGGGATGAACCAATGGGACTGTTTTGAAGTGCGGGTCCGGCTGGATTGTCCAGAGCCATTTGACCGGTCGACTCATCAAACGAACGTGAATTGTTTCCATGATATTTCGGGTTCTTATGTTGTAGATTCGGTATCCCTTTTGTTTGGTGCATACCCTACAAATACTCTAATGTCTGCTTTAGCTCTAAGTTTGCCTAAGTCTTGACCCTCATTAGTTGGATAACACAATGCATCAAACACGAAGGAAAGAGATTAGGTTTTCTGTTGTGGACAAGTTCATATGGAGTTTTCCATGAGCAAAGGTGAATCGTGGAACGATTTTGTGTGTAGCATGCAGTGGCAATAGCTTCAATCGGAGAAACATTGGAACCTTTGAGTAAATCGGCATTGTTCTAGCGGCTTCTACAAGAGTTCGATTTCGTCTTTCAACTACACCGTTCATTGAGGAGTTCGTGGAACACTTCTTTGATGGTGATTCCAACGCTTTCATAAAATTCACTAAGTTGTTTGTTAACAAACTCGGCCCATTGTACATTCGGATAATTCGACGGTTTTGTTAAGTCGAACTGCCACTGTTTGATGAGTTTGATGATGATATCGAGTTTCATCCTTTGTCCTTAAGAACTTGACCGGTGAATCTAGAGTAATCATCAACCACAACTAACACATATTTCTTCCCAAAGATATTCTCGCACTCTCATTGGTCCACATAAATCCATATGAATTATATGAAGAACTTACGTGATGAGTTAGTAGGTTTGGGTTTATGGGCATACTTCTTGCTTTTCCCAATTGACATCTTGAACAAAGATGATCCTTTTCATACTTGAGTCTAGGTAAACCTACAACTAAGTCCTTTCGGAGATATCATTGATGGTGCCACGTTCAAGTGATTGAGACGACGATGCCATAACCATGACTTTGTTTTAGAAGCCTTTGACATCAAGCAAATTGAGAAGACTTCATCATATCTTCGATAGAGATGGTGTATAGATTTGAACCACGTGAACCTCTTAAAAGTTCCTTACCATCAAGTTCTCTAACAAAGCAGTGTGTTTTCTCAAGGCTACTTAGATCGAATCGCAGAATTGACCAACAGAGAACAAGTTATGACCAAGACCTTCTACATAGTAAACCCCGGAGATAACACTTTTGCCAACAACATAATCTCCATAACCCATAATTTCACCGAAATGATCATTCTCGAATCTAACTGTCGATGAATTTGCTCACGAAGTTCATAAGCCGACCGGTCGCCATCATATGCTTGGAGCGACTGAGTCCGGTACCATGAGCGATTTGAGCGATCTGCGGTTGAACACGGAGACAAGAATGGATAAGCGGATAATTGGGATCCCCATGCAAGAATGGGTTCCATTTGGTTAGTAACAATGGTTGGAACACCCACATCGAAATAGAAGCATTCATATCGTAAATTAAGGCAATGGAATCATTATGAATAGATGCGAGACTAGTGTCGTGATTAGCTCTATTCAAAGTGTGCTCACTTCTTAAGGTAATAGTTCTACCAAGAGGCATCCATTTTCTAGTGGGCATTGTGCGATTAGTCTTATGACCAACGGTATCCAATGATAGCCTATCTTACTAAATGTTCTTCTGTGGGTTTCCTTTGTTTTCTAACTTTCTTTCGCCTTTGCCTTCTTAGCATGATATTTTCATTGACAAGATTCACTGGGGATTTGACAAGATTAGACAAAGTATTCATACCACATTCATGATTAGCAATGAATTCAAGCAGACATCATTACAAGGTTTGCAAATAGTATCGAATTGAATTAATTACGAGACGCCTATGGCTAATACTAGAATCAACACGATTCGTTTTATTGACTCAAACTTAAAGTTCCTAGGTTGGTCTTCTACTTTCTTCCAATGCACATTCTTAGCTTGCGAGGTCCTGTCATTCCTTGTATTGTCTTGAGACTTTGACTGCTTCTTTAATGTCACCGATTACTCTGTGAGGAATGGGAACATTAGTTGGTTTTGCTACTCTTTGCTTCTCCTTTTATCTTGCTTGGGATCCGAACTACATGCGAGCATACTAAGGTTCACTTTCTTAACACTAGAAGTGCCGGAATTTGTACTTCTAGAAGGCACACTAGAGTTCACATTCAAAACATTGGGCATCGAATGAATATCATACTTGGCACTAGGCATAGAACACGGAATCAAAGGATTAACTCTCTCACCTAAGGACTTAGGGCATATTGTGATAAGCATTCTAGAATTTCTTGAGATCGTTTGGCATCTAAGCATGCATGCCCAATTGCATTGTCAAGTGGTTTCTCTAACTTATCCTCTTCAACAATCTCACGGAGACATTCTAGACAGTCCTTAAGGGATGAGAAATATGTTTGAATAGCAAGTTTGTTATTCACGAGATGAGGGGACATATTTCACAGACAAAGCATATTTATTACAAGAGTGAACCTTTGATACACCATTCTCCCCATTGGTCATTGGCATTTTCCCTTTTACAGCTCTTCATATTCTCAATTTCCTTTTGCAATGAAGCTATTTGTTTGTTATTTTGTTACGATTGACCTTTATTGATTCAAATAACTCATTGAAATGACGTTTAACCTTTTCATTTTCTTCTAGAAAACTTTCGCTTTCCTTTTGTAATGCATTTACTAAGTTTTGAAGATGAAATGTTTGAGAATTCGAGAATCTAGAGGAGGAGGCATTTGGGAACTGTCATATTGTTCGTTTGACCCTTTAATTGAGAGATTTGGGCTTTCAACTTTTCGATCGTGTTGCAATGAGCTTGAATCTGTTCATCACGTTTGTTAATTTGAAAACTCGCATCAAACTCGGAGCATCCGAGGATGTCTTGATATTTGAAGTTTTGACATTTTCTTTAAGATGTTGATATTTTAGTTGTAAATTAAAATGCTCAACTTCTAGTTTAGAAAAATGTTTAACCAAATTGTCGTGATCATCCAGTTCAAGTTTCTCATTTAGTTTAGAATTAGTTTTTCAAGCTCAATGACACGATCATGAGAGACTTTCGAGCAACAGATAATTCATGAAATTGGGAAGCATTAATAGAACAATTTGTAGCGTTGAAAAACACATCTTGAGCAACACATTCGATGAATCGATTCTCATTTAGTGTATGCAAGTTCTTCCTCTCAATCTCATTATATTTTAGTGCTCGCTCATAGTCACTAACCTCAACTATCATTGCATCAAATTCCTTTTCCATTCCCTTAATATCGATTCATCCCCTTTTAAGACTCTCAAAGTGATCTTTTAGAAGTTTAAAGAAAGGCATGACCTCGTTAAATAGCATTCTTTTGTTTGTTCAAACCCTTTCCCTTGATTATCCGATTGGGTGTGATCCTTTTCTTACAAGTTTTCTCAAAATCAACAAATAGTTGAAAAATAAGATATTGATGATTAAGATCTTGCTTTTAGTAGCAATAGTTCTAGGAACTAGATGCATTGGTGTATTGGGAGGATACACAGTCGCTTTAGGCATTTTCCTAAGGGAGAGTTTGTTTCAACAATATTTTCCGCTTTCGCTTATCTAAGTCCATTTTCCGAACACTTGTTCGGGAGTCAACAATGTCTCGAGGCTTAAACATGTTCAAAGAAATCCAATTCTCCTTCTTGTAATCATGGGGTGTGATATTTATTTTCTTCTCTTTACATTTAGGATCATCTAATTTCTTGTTCATCTTTTCCTAGTGACTTCATCTCGATTTCTTATCTTCCTCAAAGGCACTCAACGCAACTAGGTTTCGTCTAGGTTTAAGGATTTCATTGCCATCATAAAGAACCTTATGAGCATTTCTAGCCTTTTAATGACCTCTGGATTTGGTTCCTCAACAAGGGGAATGTTATGCTTATCGCTTAAGACTCTATGCTTAGTGATTAAGTGAGCGATCAATGGTATTTCCTTGTACGTACAACTTATTTTCAAGCTTGTTTTCAAGGTTTTAGATTAGAAAAATCATTCAAAAGTTTAGATTCCTTAGTAATGAATTCTTGCTTAAGCATTTTAACATTTTCTTGAAGTTCTTGTTTTGCTTAGCGGTTTTAGAAAGCTTTTCTTGTAAGGAGTTTAACTCTTGTTTTAATATTTCTTCTTTAAACCTACTTTTTCTAATTGTTGCATGCATTTGGTCATCCATTTCCGCTCACGGGTGGTCAACTCAAATTTGCACGTTGTTCATAAATAGCAACACGTTCTTTATAGGCATTCGATTCGAGAGATGACAGAATCATCGAGGCACATGCGGTGAATTCATCAAAACATAATCATTGTTGACTGCAGAAGATGCATTACTTGGTACAATCTCACTTTCACTTTGTTTCACATATTGATCATATGGGACAACATTGATATTACCCATATTTTCAATATCGACTCAATAATTACAGATTGATTGTACTGTTATGTATCTTTTGCTCATCAAGTTCATCGATAATTTTAATACCTCGAGACGAGTTTGTCTTTGGATGGACTAGCTTGTGGTGATGAAGATACTTTAGGAGAGACCATTGAGAAATGTCGCCATGAAGATGGTTTGTGCGATGGGTTCTTCATCGACATCGAGTCGTATGCATCACAATCGGCTACTTGAAAGGCATTCGATGATTATGGCTTATCTCCTGAATTGGTTGCTCATCCACATCTCGCATCATATGTCTTAGCATTTCCTCGACCAAGAACAACAATTCCTCTTCATCCAAAGTCGCACCATTATCCCGAGCTTGCACAAGCAACATCTTATCCTCAAGTACTCAAGATTGCGAGGCGTTTTGGTGATGTGCGAGTTCCTTGCAATGTGTCCTCACCTCCACAATTGTAACATTTGGTTGGCTTTGCTTGACCTTGATTTCCATTCCTTCCTCGATTCGATTACCAAGATAACCTCTACCACTCCGGCTCTTCCCGATCATCTGTCTTTCCGAACTGGTTGCACCATGATCCTCCCATCTCGACAAAGAGCTTGATTGTGTGGGTTAGATGTGTTCGAGGTTGTTGTTGGTTTGTGGGGAGAATTCATGTTTTGACTTATCATGAGTGCCAGCTTGATTGATGAAGTTTTCCATGCTTGCATCAAGATCGCCTTGTTTGAACATTGGATCCGAATGAGTTTATGATTACCATTACCCATAGGTACAACTTGAGAAGCTTTGGTGGTAATCCCAACTTTTGAGTAAAAGGCGTTGAATCATTTGTTGAACTTGCTTCTCCACGAGCTTTGAACCGATCTAGAATCCTCTTTTCAAACATGACATGCCTCTCATTTTGAAGAAGGAAGGCATAGAGTTGCTCATAATTCGTATTCTTCAATCCTTTAGTGAGCTTCACGTATAACAAATTTGTGCCATTCAGATTCATGTTGTTTACAAACTTTGAGTTCATTGAATGTTAGGCATAGTCATTCGATGTTCCTCATGTCATTCACCACCTTATGAAATCACATAGTACTCATAGACACTTTCATCCGGTTTCATCTTGAAGTGCTCAAATTCATCATACTGTTTGTGATTCTCGGTCTTCAATGCTAGCTCGTAACCGTAAAGAAGCATCTTGACATTATCCCATACTGACTTTTGCCTCGGTGTTGTGATTGATAAGCTTGTAGATGTCCTTTGGTAGACCTTGCAAGATAATGTTGGAAGCTCTGATATCCGCATCGAATATCTTTTTCTCCTTATCGCAAGCTCATCATACATCTTTGGTCCGTCCATCCCGAAATCGAGTTCCATCTTCAAAGAAGATCAAGTACATCTCTAGTAGTCTCAACTCGGTAAGGTCCTTCATCAATGGATTTGAGAATGTTAACCCCATTTTCTTTCCAAGACAAGACAACTGATTCGTTGAGCCCAAGAGTCATAGTCGATTCATCAAGCATGGGTGGACGAGTATCCGACCCACCGCTTGAACATCCTCGGAAACAATGGAGATAATTGTAGGAACGTTGGTAGACATGATGACAAATTAAACGGATTTTATAACTCTATGATTAAACCGGAAATAGATTCTTTCACGGATTTTACCGAATCAAGAGAAAACCGTATTTAAAGGAAATCACTCAAGTCGCTAGGAAAAGCGTGAACCAAGTCGCTAAGTGCTAAGTCGCTAAAGTTCCAAGTCGTTATATAACAACTCGCTACAATCCAAGTCGCTAACAAAATTTTGGCAAGAATTGCTAAGCACCAAGTCGCTAAATAGCAACTTGCTAGGTACCAACTCGCTAACACCAAGTCGCTAACAATATAAAGTACAAGTCGCTAACTTAAACCAAGTCGCTACTGTGAGTGGGGAATCCACTAATCGTATTTTTGTCGGCTTGTCTCAATAGACAAGTCGCTAGCTCAACTCGCTAGGCGTTAAACAACAACTCGCTACCAAATTGTAAAGCAAGTCGCTACCAAGAAAACCTTTCCGTGGCTCAAGTCGCTAGCATGAAAAACACATAAACACCACTTTTCAATCCAAAACAACCCAACCACTATGATTCAAACCTTCTAAATCAAAACCTAAACACTTGAGATGATTCTAAACACAAAGTACTACCAAAATCCAAACTTTAACACTAGAAATCAACCAAATGATGCAAAACCACTAAACTTTTTCAAACTCAAAACCACCTAAAACCACTAGAAATCCAAAGATATGTAAGATATGATCTAACCATGGCTCTCTCGATACCAATTGTAGGATATTGAATTTCACATACACATCAAACCATAACACAAAGTGGGCGTATAAAGGTGAGTTCTAGAGAGAGAAAGTTAGAGGTTTAGGGAACTTTAGTGAGAAAGAAAATTATTATTATGAGCTCCAACTCTCTACCTTGGAAGGTAGAGAGTATTTATAGTCTTACAATAAACGCCACACAACGGGTGTGGATCGGGCATACAGCTGGTAAAGACCGTCCAGTCCTCCACGGTGTTACTTAACTAAATACTACTTAAATTAAAATAACTATGACTACGAGCTTTCTAATGATTACATATACATGAGGTGACCGACTCTTTAATACCTGGAATTTCTAATTCCTAACATTTATATTACCCAATATACTACATACTAGTTATGTGTATATTTTACCCAAATATGTAAACACTAGTTGTTGTACATATGTAATATTAAATCATAAAATCACTTATACTTGTTTTAGTGTTTTATGTGAAAATGTGAATATGTTAGAAACTATTAGTTCAAACCATTTACGTATTTTATTTGTTTCGTTAAAATGATTTTACGTTTGTTATCGACAAAACATTAGAAGATCGTAAAATATAAATAAACGTTTTTACGGCTTATTTGTATTAACAAAGTATACTTCGTACATGTCAGAAGGGGGTTTAAATTGGGCAATAAAAACCTTTGCGATTCCGCGCGACCTTCATCCGAGGCTCCCTCCGACTGGCTTTACCATGTGGGATTTAAAAGATGATGCGATAGGTTTATATTTAGAGTATTTTATAGAAGGGGGTATTAGTGTCCCATTTTCCACTTTTCTTCTAGATGTTCTTCAGTATTACAAAGTTCATATTTCTCAGTTAGTACCGCTAGGTTTGCATAGGGTTACTCTTTTTAAAGTATATAGCCGTAGTTTACATGTGACTCCCACTACCTCCCTTTTTTGCGCTTTTTATAAGTTACACAAGCAAGGGCATTGGTTTACTTTTGCCAAGAGGGAAGGCAAGGACCGCAAGGTTTGTTTTAGAGATATACTGTCTGGCTTAAAGGGTTGGAAACATGATTTCTTCTTGATCGATTAACGTGCTATCCCTTTTGCTATGCCGTGGAGGCATCCGGATTTGGGCGTTTCCGATCGTTTTCCTTCCGGAGAGTTTTCTGAACAAGATGCTGAAAAATTGTCTGCCAATGTCATCAACTTGATAAGGATTCCGCCACGTTTTTTATATGCTGTGGGGTTATCGGCCAACTGGAAATATCCCGGTTTCCGGGCTGCTCTAAGGGATTCCGAGGGGAATGGTACTAGCCTATGTTTTTACTAACTAGTTAAAAGTTGTCTTGTTTCTTCTCCGGATTTATTATTGTCTTGCTTGTTTTGCAGCTTTGACCATGTCTGACTATCTCATTACACCCAAGTATTGTAAGGGAGCTGCCATGACTAAAGGGGATCCTTATGAGTAGGGATAGGCTCATGTTATGCATGTGACTCTTCAGAGCGGTGTGGGCACCCCCTTCCTCCCAAGTCGGACGCTATGAAGAAAGTAGAAGCGGCCAATCCGAAGGTTCTGGAGGCCAAGGATAAGAAGAGGAAAGCTGCTGAGGCTAGGGCCGGGGGGACGATGCCCGAGAGGGTGGTTCAGCTCATCCTCAGAGAAAGAAAATGAAGAGTCCTTTGCCACCAGTCATCAATGTTGACTCTGCAACTCATTCCTCTCTGTTGAATGTTATTCGGCCCGAGGGTCCTTTGCCGAATGATCCAACCGCTATTGCTGCTAGGGAAAACTTTTGGAGGGTCATTCCAGCAATAACTTAGAAAATGCCAACGTTGAAGGGAATGCTTTCGTGGAGCAGCCAGTTGGCCATGACAGGGATCATGAGGTTTCCCGTATTGTTGAGCAGCCTCCTCCGAAAGAAACCAGTGAGTGTTCGCTTAGTTTGATTGTTGGTCTCTTGTTCAATTGCCTGATTATTTCTTTTTCTGCAGGGATTTCTTCCCCGCCTCCTCAGCAGCGAGACAAGAAGGCTGTGGACCAAGGGGAGAAAGCTTCTGCCGATGAGGTTTATGTGCCAGCGTGGTCTATTCTGAAAGGTCAACGAGTTAAGGGTTTTGACTCATACAAGGATTTGCTGCTTCACCTACCTCCCCCTACTGAAGAGACCTATCTTCAGAACATGTCCGAAACTGATGCGACCCAACGGTCGTGGTGTATTTTGGCCCGAAGGAGCCTTGCCTTGACATACATGCTTGTTCGCTTTGAGAACCTTATCAATGATTATAAGGAGTTGTCCGCTGAGCACAAGGGTTGTGAGAAGAGTGCTCAAGAGAGCTTTGATTATTTGGGCAAAGTGATGGGGGAGTTGAAGGAGGTCAGGGATGAGCATGCTCAGTGCTCTGTTAAAGATGAGGGCTTGAAGAGGCAACTCCGTACTTAGGAAGCTGAGAAGACTGAGTGGTTAAAATTGTCTGTGGCTCAGGGTGACAAGATTTCTGGGTTGGAGAAGGAGTTGATGGAGGTCAAAGGGGCGTTGAAGAACGAGGAGGAAGAGAATGCCGCCCTTCAAAAGTTGCGCACGGAATTGGCGGTGTCTGCGGGGGAACTTGAGATGCAGCATTTTAAGATTTTTAAAGAGTTTGTCCCTACGGTTGTGGATCGCCTTCTTCAGAGCCATGAATATAAAGCTTCTTTGGCTGTCCCATTTAGCCTGTGCTGGATGGCCGGTTGGTTGGATGGGGTGAGCATAGATCGCTCGGATGAGGAGGTCAAGCAAATCCTCAGAGATACGGAGGATATGGATGCGGATGCTCCAGGTAAGTATAAAGCCGAGTATGATAGACTTTTTGTGAAAATATATCCTTACTTGGATAAAATCCGTAACGCTTGTCACCGTCCGATCAACGAGGTGTTGGAGCTTATGCCATATCCTGCTCCTGCTCGGTCTTCAGGTGCAGTTGTCGGAGGGAATGTTGAAGGGAAACAAGATGATTGTGCGGCTGGCGGCGGGGAGGCGGGGGGAACGATCCTCCTGTAACTGAGACTTGATTTTTTCTCTGTTTTTCTTTTGAATATTATTAAGATGGTTTGTAATTTGAACATTTGGAACATGTATTTTGTGTAATGGGGATCTCCTGGTATGCTATTATGTGGTATCCTTTTGTGAATGAATTAATGAAGTATCTTTTTATTTTTACTTTGTTCATCCGATATGCTATTGTCGTGGTATCCTTTTTTGAATGAATTAATGAAGCATTTTTTTGTTTTTACTTTATTCATCCGGTATGCTATTGTCGTGGTATCCGTTTAGTGTAAATCATTCGTCCTTTTTTTGTGATGACCCTTTTCGGGTATGATGCGCTTAGCTGCCTGCCGCGACGGCAACCTTTTTTGGGTATGAACCATTCGGCTGGCTTTTTGCCACGGCAACCCTTTTTGGGTATGAACCATTTGGTTTGCTGCTGCCATGATAACCCTTTTTGGGTATGAACCGTTTGGCTGGCTTTTTTCCAAGGCAACCCTTTTTAGGTATGAACCATTTGGTTTGCTGCTGCCACGACAACCCTTTTTGGGTATGAACCGTATGGTTATTGTTGCCACGACAACCCTTTTTGGGTATGAACCGTCTGGCTGTGTGATCTATGGCAACTCTTTTTGGGTATGAACCATCTTTGAACATTTAACATTCGTCCCTAGAGGTCGCGAGCCTACCGGAGGGGTCACTTGATAATTATGTTCAGTAAACGATAATGGGGAAAATTTCTCTCCCGATGTCCGGGGAGCTATACTTGTCATTCATAGTAATAATAATCTTACAATGATAAATGCCCTTTGGGCTGAGAAAATTACAAGAAACACTTTATGAGATTCACATCGTTCCAGGTGCGGGGCACTTCTTTTTCTTCGGCCGTTTATAACTTGTACGAATCGTTCTCATATGCTTCTGTGACGCGATATGGTCCTTCCCAGTTTGGCCCTAACTTTCCATGGTTTTCCTGCCGGCTTGCTTCATTTTTCCGATACACAAAGTATCCGACCCTAAACTTTTCAGCTCGGACTCTTCGGTTGTAGTATTGTTCGACTTTTTTCTTGTATCTAGCTTCTTCCACTGCTGCTGACTCCCTTCTTTCCTGTAGTAGGTCCAGATTAAGACGGATCTCCTCTTCGCTTCCCTCCTTTATCATCATCGTCCGGAAGGTTGGCATCCCTATCTCCGCCGGGATTACTGCCTCACTTCCATACGTTAGGCTAAACGGAGTTTCACCGTTGCTTGTTTTAAGGGATGTCCGGTGAGCCCATAATACATTCGGTAGGTCATCCACCCATCCGGCTCTACTTTTTCCCAATCTTGCCTTGAAACCGTGCATCAGGCTCTTGTTCGCCCTTTCTACCAAACTGTTGGCTTGAGGGTGAGCTACCGCGGTGTTTATCTGCTTTATGTTCAACCTTTCACACCAGCTCTTGGAGGGTTCATGGATGAAGTTGCTGTCGTTGTCTGTTACAATTATGTGGGGCAACCCGAAGTGACACGCTATATTTTCCCACACAAATTTCTTGACCTCTTTTCCTGTGGTCCTTGCCAAGGGCTTTGCTTCCATCCATTTGGTAAAGTAATCGATGGCCACGATAACATATTTGACTTTTCCGGGAGCTTCGGGGAGAGGGCCCAACACGTCCATTCCCCATTGAAAGAAAGGCCATGGCGACATGATGGAGGTCATGAGGGTTTTTGGCAACTTAGGCACCGGAGCGTGTATCTGGCAAGATTCACACTTCTGAATGACTTCTCTGGTGTCTTTGTGCATCGTCGGCCAATAGTACCCTTGTCTTATTAACTTTGCCACTACAGATCTTGGGCCCGAATGCATTCCGCATGCCCCTTCATGTACCTCCCTTACCACATAGTTGGCTTGCAATGGGCCCACACACCTTAACATGGGTCCTAGGTACAAGTTCTTGAACAACACTCCGTCTTTCATTGTATAGTGACTGATCTTCATCCGGAGAGCTCTCGCTTCGTTTTCATCGTCCGGCCATATTCCCTCGGTGATACATCGGATGATTGGGGACATCCAGTTTTCTTCTTCCTCTTCGACTATTGCTCCGATGACTTCTTCCTTAGTTGATGGTGCTTCCAACACCTCAACGAGTATCTCCTTGGTTAAGTGGTCAAAGGCTACTAATGCTAGCTTGCTTAACACGTAGGCCTTCTGATTCTGTGCCCCGGGGATGTTCTGTATTCTGAACTGCTTGAAGCATTCAATGTACTCCTTTGCTTTAGCCAGATATTTCGCCATACTTTCCTTGTAAGTTGTGAATTCTCCGTTAATTTGGCTTGCTACCAGATTTGAGTCTACTTTCGCGCTTAATACTTGGATTTTCATATCCTTAGCAATTCTTAAACCAGCCAGCAATGCCTCGTATTCTGCCTCGTTGTTGGTGCTGGGGAAATTTAGTCGGAGGGCATAAGTATACCCCGTCTGGTCTGGGCTGATTAACACTAAACCCGCACCGGCACCCTTTTTGTTGGATGCCCCGTCGGTGAACAACGTCCATTCCTCCTTCTGAGTGGAGATATCACATATTTCCTTACCTACTCCACGGTCACTGTTTTCTTTGCCGACCGGTATCTTGTTTAAAAAATCCGCCAATACCTGAACCTTGACTGAGTGCCTCGGGTTGTAAGTGTTTGTATGCCCCCAACTCCACTGCATACCTCATCAACTTCCTGAAGTCTCCGGTTTGTTCAATACCTCCCTGATGGGTTGGTCCATGATTACCTTGATTGGGTGGGCTTCGAAGTACCTTCTGAGTCTTCTAGAACAGTGTAACACAGCCAACGCCAATTTTTCCAGCGGAGCGTAGTTTCGTTCGGCCTCATGTAACGTTCTGCTAACGTAGTGCACCAACATTTGATTTCCTTTCCTTTCTACCATTAGGACGGCGCTTATAGCCCCCTCAGCTGCCGCCATGTACACAAACAGGTCTTCTTCCGCTACCGGGGCTGTGAGGTGGGGTAACTCCAGGATTATACGTTTCATTTCTTGAAAAGCTCCTTCGGCCTGCTCGTTTCATCGGTATTCACTTTGGTTTTCCTTGGTTATATTCTTTAACGTATTGAAGAACGGTAAAGCTTTTTCGGCTGATCGTGACAGGAATCTGTTCATGGCGGCCAGTTTCCCACTTAAACTTTGCATCTCTTTTAGGGTTTTTTGTGATTGCATGTCGGCTATCGCCTTAGTTTTCTTGGGAGTCGCCCTTATCCCTTCGGATGTCACCATATACCCGAGGAATTTTCCTTCTTCTACTCCGAATAAACACTTTTTGGGGTTGAGTTTCATATTGATTCCGCGGAGGTTGTCGAATGTTTCGGCCATGTCTGCTAATAGCTCCATTTCACTCCTGCTCTTTATTACCATGTCATCTACGTACACTTCCAGGTTCCTGCCGATTTTCCTTTTGAACGTGGAGTCAACCAACCTTTGATACGTTGCCATGCCGTTTCTTAGACCGAATGGCATTTTTGTGTAACAGTAGGTACCATGTTCTGTGTAGAAAGTTGTTTTCTCCTCGTCCTCCTTTGCCATCTGCACTTGATGATACCCTTTGTACGCATCGAGAAAACACTTATATTTATATCCTATAAACGACTCAATCTTCCAGTCAATTCCCGGGAGGGGGTAGTAGTCCTTCGGGCAAGATGCATTAATGCTCTTAAAATCCATACATATCCTCCATGTTCCGTCCGGTTTTTTGACTAGCACCAGGTTGGAAATCCATGTTGGATACTTTACCGATCGGACTATGCCCGCCCTCAACCATTCTTCCACTTCGGTGTTGATCGCTTGATCTTTTTCCTGCTGAGAAGGTTCTTTTCTTCTGGGCCATCGGCCTGTCTTGTACGTTGACATTTAGCTTGTGCTCTATGATCCGCCGGGGGACCCCAGTCATGTCGGCCGACTGCCATGCGAAACATCTTTGTTATTCTTTAATAATTCGATCAGCTGCCTTTTGCATCCTGCGAAAAAGTTGCATCCAATGGTGACCAACTGCTGAGGAAATTCTGGATTGACCATAACCTCCTCTGTCTTTCTGGGGAGTTCCTTTACTTTCGCGGCCCGTTCCGGCTCTTTGTCTTTTAATCCTTCCTCCAAGAACTTCTTTTCCAATCTCCTGCATTCTGATACAATGACCGACCTGGTGACGAGGGTGGCGATACCCCTCGGCGTAGGGAACTTCCTCATAGAATAAATGGTGGAAGGAATTGCTCTGTCTGATGCCTGACCGTCCTAGTATGATGTTGTAGGGAGAGGGAGATCTGATCACCACGAACGTCATCGTCGTTCGTCGAAACAAACCATCATTCCTGAAAAAAACGTTCAGATCGATCTTTCCCAGGGGTTTGATAGCTTCTCCCGAGAAGCCTACTAGTGGTGTGTTCGTCTCCCTCAACTTTGCTTTGATTGATGGGCACAAGTTCTGAAAACAGTGCTCGTACGTTACTTCTACTGCTGCTCCCTGATCAACATAAATCCTTCTAACTGTATATCCTTCGATATCCGCTTCGACTATTAGCGGCTCTTCGGATACATCTCCCGGCAGCACAGGAGGAAACGCTATGGGAATGCTCATCCAGTCTTCCTCTTGATCAATCACCTTCCTTTTTCTGTCCTTTCCTCCACCATACACCATGTTGATGACCCTTCCCCTGCCGGCCTGCTTGTCTTTGGGGGGTTCCTTCCTCTTTGTCTGACATCCTTCAAGAGGTGGTCTAGTTTACCCGTTTCTAAAGCTATCTTCAGCTGCTCCTTGAGGTGATAGCAATCATTGGTGAGGTGACCCTTTTCGACAAGATAATCACAGAATTTGTCCAAGTTTTCCCGTCTTGGTGTTCCCTTTAAAGGTGGGCAAGGTGGTAATTTCAACTGAAGTTCGGTTGCCAAGATTTCTTTTGGGGGTTTCGTGAGGAGATTCAGGTCTATGGGTCGTGTGTCATTCCTGTAGTTGTTTCTCCTGTAATCATTTCGATGAGCACCATCTGTCCTTGCTGGGTAGTAGGGGGTATACTGATTGCGGGGTTTGTGCTCTACCCGCCGGTCTCCTCTTCGTCTGTCTGAATAGTTCGAAATCCGGGGCGATCGATCCTGATTCTGAACGGCCGAATATGACCTCTGATATGATTTTCCTCTGGGAAGTTCCGTGGTGTTATAAGCCTCTTCGGAGAGCACGAAGTCATCTACTCTTATCATCATTTCTATCACGGTTTTGGGGATCCTGTCCGAAAAACGCTTTGCCAACTCCGGGCACTTACTTCCGTATATGAAGGAGGATATTTGCATGACCTCCGGCACTTCCGGGATGTAACTGGCCTCGTCCGGCCATCTTTCCTTGAACTCCGGTAAAGTTTCGTTGGCTTTTCGTATGATCTTGGTGATTTCCATCTGATCCTTCAGCCATTTTCTTCGAAGGGCAAATCTTGAGAGGAACTGCTCTTGTAGCGCTTCCCAGCTGTCTATACTGCCGTTGGGCAGGCGGTCAAACCATCCCCTTGCCGATCCGTCTAAAGTCTGTTGAAACATCTAACACCATACTGGCATTTGCCACCCTCTGTGGTTAGCTGCTCCTGAAAATCGAGTGATATGATCGTCAGGGTCTGTGGAACCGTCATAGAGTTTGATGTTTTTGGGCAATTCATGGTTAGGACCCGCGAATTCTATGATTCTTTTGGTGAATGGGCATCTAGGGGCATCCTTGTAAGGTTTCTGCAGATCTTCCTCTTCGACTCCCGTTCCCTTCCGGTCGTTTTCTTTTTCTACCTCCTTTTGTGGTTCCTTTGCTTCGTCTGCGAAGTCGATTCGTATTGGTTTCAGGGGGCTGGTACCTTTGGTGTTGTGCTCTTTTATCAGGGCTTTTAATGAGGTGATGTGGCTTAATATTTGTTCTTCGAGGTTAGGTGGGTTGTTGTTTCATTCGGTGTTTCCGGATGGAGTTTCAGTTGAGGGACTCGCCATTTTTTAGTCTTAGCAGATTGAATAGCGGGTCCCACGGATGGCGCCAATTTGTTGAGGTAAAAATATGTCTTCACCTAAACAAGCTTTTATCCTTCGGCTGTCTCTTCGTCCAGCCCACCGGAGCTCTTCGGATCTGTGAACATAAGAACAACACGCGTTAGCCTCGCCTAGGGTTTTATCCTAGACCAAGCTCCGGCGTGAGAGTAAGAATATGATATGATATGGAGAGTTACTGTGTGTAAAAGTAGGGTTAGAGAGAGTTGACCTAGATGCAGTAACTTCTCTCCTTTTATAGGCGAGAAATCTTGTCCTTACCTGAAGGTCACGTGTGGTGAAAGTGACTCTTTCGGGCGGGAGTTTGACTTACTCTGTTTGGCTTCTGCTTGGATCAGGCCAGAGGTTCTGATCACGATTCATTTCCCTTTATATGTGGTGACGCCATGTAGCCGTTGTGCCGAGGGGTTGTGTCCAACCCTTCAGCATGTGATGCTTTGCTTTGGCTTGGAGCCCACTTGGTCTAGCTGATTAGCTGTATGTTTGTCCGAATGGTTTGGTCTCTTCGGCTGGGTGCTTCGGGTACATACGCCAACACCGAGAGCGAAGGGTTCCAAATGTAAATGACTTCTTTACGAAGAAATTCGGAACTTGAAAAACATATTAAGCCACTAACCGAACCAATAACTACATTGCTATACTCTTTACCAGTGGGTATATTAACAGGGAGCTTGATGAGATTAGTGATTTGGCGATGAGGAGATTGACGTTTAACCTCAACGACTAAATGGGACACTTGTCGAACAAAAGGTGGATGCATAAAGTATTACGCACGTCCATTTGCGTGCGTTCTTTTGTTTTGTGAGTTTTCATTGCTTGCTGGGTCTATTTTGTAATATACTTTAAAAGCGTCGACTTTTGTGACACAATTTTCAATGTGTGAAATTTTCACTATATTTGTCCAGTTTTTGTTACACGCTAAATGCTTTTCTAGAAAAAAATTCATCAATCACGTACTATGGTACATCATCTAAAAGTACAATATGAACGATGTATACCAGCGTAGGGAATGTTTCTACAATTAGTTGTAAAGATAATAAAAAACTAGAGATCATCTAGAAGGACAACCTAGAGTTAGGTGTATCTTAACGTTTCACAAATTGTCAACAAAGTGCTAAGAATATCACACTTGCATGTTAAATGGGGAATATTGAACTAAGTTCAATTCGTCCCAATCTCTTGTGACCAACTTAACTTTCAAATAGCATAGCAAACGACCCCTTGATCCCGTGTTGACCCATGGGTATGAAGAGTTGAAAACCTCTAAAAGTGAGAATGCAAATAATACCACATGACTAATTACGTATCATGATTGCAAATGTATATCTATTCAAACGTCCAAGTTAATAGAAGGTAGCTATACTTCTCGATCTCTCAATGGCTATCTAATAACGTGTCTTTTAGTGGCATCTCTACCAGGGACGGAGCTAGGGGTTCCTGCGAGTGCTAGGGAACCCCATGGATTTTTTCGATATAGTGTTAATTTTTGAAAAAAACATCGATTTTTCTTAAATGCATCTTAAATGCACCCGGTCCTTCAAAATGTGTTTCCAGTATGTATTACGGTTCAAAAGATTTTATGCACTCGATTATATTTGATTCTGGCTCCGTGCATCTCTGCCCACAGTTTTCTATTTGCAGGTGATAAACATGAATAATGCTAAAGTGACACCTAACACCTTTTGACTTTTAGTGAACTTCACACTTAATAGTGTGTCACTGTTGTGAAGGTAATGCAATGATGGTAGCACAAACTATTTGCAAATTCAATTTTGGAACAACTATGACATTTACTTTAGGTACCTGGTAGAGTAAAAAACATAGTGTGTCGATTGAAAATCATGTGGACTACTAAGTGATCTTTCGGGTTATGGTAATTCTGTTGACATTTTGATATAGGTGTACAGTGTGCATAACAGTATTAGATAACATACATCACATATAATCCTTTCCTAATGGCCACTGTTGCATTCCAAATGTAAGATAAATAAAATAAGTCAATTAATGCACTAAAACAAACGAGGGGTAAACAAATTTATCGGAACGGATTAAGTTGTTGCTTTTATTCACACTTAATTTCAGTCACTAAATGTCATAATAGGATGTCACAATTTGGAACCTTGTAATCCAGATTCATTTCCTAACCTTGTTATCTAGAATCATGGAAGGCTAGTGATCTCTCATCTTTCATGAGTCTTTCAGTGTGATCTGTCGATGAGTCTAGCTAGTATTTTTCAATACAGTAAAACAAATGTACCAAAACAACATCATAATGTGGATATTATAAACATAATATTCTAAGAAGAAGAGCCACATCGTAGCATACAAATTGCACGAGACGGTAGACGTAAATCCTCCACGCCACGCACCTGTTCGTATTCATGTATAATTCTGTCTCATATAATGTGTGTCAACAAATATTAATCTATTTGTGATCTCAATTTTATATCTCATTTATCTTTCACTGAATCTATTGAGCATTTGATGGTGCCTTGTAACAATTTTGGTCATCTAGTGCGAGTAATTCTTAAACATAATGAATTTTGTTCGAAGTATAAGTTCATATCAAGAAAAAAACCTATATCAAAGCCTCTTCAGCTGAGATGTTATATATATAGGTGTCTTGTGTACATCAACATGAGTTATTGGAGCAGTTGAAGCAAGGTGTTTATGGATAGATCTTAATTTAGCATCAAGGTTTTCAAAGAGATTCAACCTATTTATATCTTATAATTGGATTGGTGGTTGATGCAACCATCTATCCATAAATTTGAATGCAACCATCTAACTATAAATTTGAATGTTTAGATCTTTGCTCCTACAGTTGATTTCTCATATACATGACCTAATGTTTGGATTATTGATTCTTAATAGATTTCGTAGTGCAAAAAAATAATACCAGCATGCGCTTATAGCATAAGAAGGGTAAAGAAAATACCAACATGGAAAACACAAATGGAAAGTTGTATGTATAATAGCAAAGATATATCATATATCCGATTAATTATGTGATTAATTGAGATTACACTAACTTATGTTACAAGCAAATACAATTTTATAAACGAAATACTTAAGGGCGTGTTTGTTTAAAAAAAAGTCTTACTAGCCTCTTACTTCTCTTACTCTTACCAAGAAGAGGAGGCATATTTTGAAGATTGTTTGTTTTTTTTTTGAGTCGAGACCGAGTTAGACATATAACATCTTACTCAAGAAAGGTGTGGGACTTGTCTTCATCGCCTCTTACTCGATAAAGATTCAAGACTTGTGTTAATGTAATATATTTGATAGTTTATTAACTATGTTATATTTATGATAAAAATCTTGTTTCATATTTACATAAGTTACTTATTATCGCATTGCATTAGTTTAATAAATAAATTGCAGAAACGAGCACTTAAAATCATTCGGACAATTATACAAAAACAAACAACATTATTTCGTTCAGATTTAGACTTTCTAACCACCTCTTATTGGTAAGATGTGCTAGTCAGATTTAGACCTAAAACTTCTTAATGAAACAAACACACTAGTAAGTGGAGGGCAGACGTTTTGTTTGTTTGTTTTTTTCTTTTGAGTAAGACTCAGTTAGACATATAACATCTTACTCAGTAAAAGGTGGGGGACTTGTCTTACTCCTCTTACTCGTTTTGTAAACTTTATATAATATATTTGATTGTTTATTAACTATGTTATATTTATGATAAAAAGTCTTGTTTCATATTTACATAAGTTACTTATTATCGCATCGTTGGTTTAATAAACAAATTGCAAAACGGACACTTAAAATCATTGGGACACTTATACAAAACAAACAACATTATTGCGTTCAAATTTAGACTTTCGAGCCACCTCTTACCAAGAAGATGTGGAATCGATTCGCACTCCAAAACATATTAATGAAACAAACACACCCTAAGTCTTATTAGAAAACTAAATTAACATAATAAAGATAAATATAAACCTTATGCATATTTAATTGTCTAATACTCCCCCGTAACTTGAACGAGAGACTTTTGAACGAACAAACTAGCACGAATGTTAAATCTATTTCTTTTTCTTTTTTTTCTTCTTCTCTTCCTTGTTGTTGGTTTACACGGATATAGAGTTGTATTTGACGACATAGTTGTATATTGCTTGATGGTTTCCTTTTTTTTTGTGACGTTTGCTATTTTATTAAGTTATGGCTTGCTTTGTGTTTAGGAGTGAGAGGCAATTTGATGGTTAACTCTTGTCGTTGGCAACGATGATATTTGGTGACGAAGAAGATGGTACTTACATGACTAGGTAGGGTTTGTGTGATAAGGTTTATATGTTAGATGAGAAAAATATACTATATAAGCAAAAACAATAAAGCAAAAATAAATAAGATTCGTCCGGATCATCAGTGCGTAGCCAATGATCGGAGTAGCTAATTTTTTGTGTTAGATATTACTTAAAGCTCTGATATTATGTAAAATAGCAAAAATATATCATATTAATTGTATTATTATTTGAAATTACAATAACTTATATTTGTAAGTTAACATAATTTTGATAAACAAGATACATGCTTGTTAAAGAAATCCAGTACATATTTAGTTGTGTAATAGTGTGTAGTGTGGAAAGTGGATGTAGGAATTAGAAGAATGCGGCACATAAAATGCCAAAAAGCAAAGTCAAAAGAAAAACAAAACACATATAATATTAACACGTGGTTAATTAAATATTTTAGAATGTACGTACTACCAAAATTACGTTAGTTCTTCATTATTACTGTATAATTTAACGTGAGAAATGCAGCGACTATAAACTTCTATATATACATTCGATTTGCTAATTTGACCATGCAACACTTTCCAATCTCAATCTCTAAGTCTAACTTATAACTTGATCTCCATACCGTGGTGCCAGATATTCTTGTGTTTTCTTGGTGTTTTGTATATTTCTAGTTTCTTCACGCTAGCTTTATAATATTTATTAACTTTGTCGTTCAACAAAGAATATTAGATCAAAATGGGGATTGAAGGTAAGAGTTTTTCTGTGAAGGTGATAGACAATGTGGTGGTTCATGCGCATGAACCATGTAATAACCATTGGTTACCTTTTACAAATCTAGACTTGCTTGTGGCACCTTTTGATGTCGGATCTTTCTTTTGCTACAAGAAACCATCCCATGGTAGTTTTTCCACCATTATAAACACCCTCAAAGCTTCCTTATCTCGAGCTCTATCACTTTACTACCCTCTCGCTGGCGAGATCCTATGGAATGTAGATGCTAGAGAGAACCAAATTCATTGCAATAACCGAGGTGTGGACTTTACCGAAGCTGTTGCTGACGTGCAACTTAAACAACTCAATTTGTACAATCCAGATGAGAGCATTGAGGGTAAACTAATGCCCAAGAAGCTGCGTGGGGTCCTTGCCATCCAGGTAATTAGTAAATTTCGTCAATGGTCGTCACCCTATTTACAAAACCAAAACAAAATAAGTCTTTTAATCAATACACTACTACTAATTTACTCAATGTTAATATCATATACGATGTGTTTCTTTGTTTAGTTTTGTGCACAGTTTCGTTAAAAATGATCAACTAATTTTCATAGTATATTAACAAATATCAAATGCAGGTTACCGAGTTAAAATGTGGAGGCATGGTGATTGGGTGCATGTTTGATCATCGGGCAGCTGACGGGTACTCAGCTAACATGTTTATCTCATCATGGGCAGATATAACCCGATCTGAAAGTCCCTCTACGTTACCCTGCTTTAATAGATCCTTGTTCAATCCGAGGTTCCCAACCACTTATTCATCATCAATTGAGGATGTATTTGCTATAGTCGAACCACCAACGAAGCCTGACCATGACCAAAACCACGATGAGGGTAATCTACTCATTAACCGCGTTTATTACATAGAGGGCGAGCAGCTTAGCAGGGTACAATCATTAGCGACTGAAAATGAGCGCAGCAGATCAAAATTAGAAGCATTCACCTCTTTTTTGTGGAAGACAATCGCATTAAGCATGGAAGACTCTGGAAATACCAACAAGATTTGCAGTGTGGCTCTTGCAGTTGACGGAAGGAGAAGGTTGAGCGAGGGAGATGGAGAAGAGAAAGAAAATTTAATGATGTCTCACTTTGGCAATGTTTTATCGATCCCTTCAGGGGCAATAAGATCACAGGTTAGGAGTTTATATAATGAATAATTTTCACCCAGTGACACATTTTAACTTTAACGAGAATCATCCTGTTGTGAAATATACCAATTTGATAATGCTTTTGGCGAATATATAAAATTAGAGAACACGAACACTTACGCTAGTTAGTTTTTAATCTCGAAACTGAAGGTTAAGGTCAAATTCCAAATTGCTTTTCATTATTTAACTATGATCTATTTGCAGCACGTCCTAATTCACTATATTTCTAATGTTAGGAATTGAAGGGGATGTCATTGAGCGAAATAGCTACAGAGGTTCACGAGTTCTTGCAGATAGCCACTACGAAAGAACATTTCGTAGACCTGATTGACTGGGTTGAAGAAAGACGATCACAGCCACTCGTAGCAAGGGCGTTTGCCTCCAGAGATATATCGGTGATGATATCATCAGGACAAAGATTCCAGATCATGGACAAGATGGATTTCGGGTGGGGTAAGGTTGCATTTGGATCATGTCATGTCCCGTCTTCAAGGAAGGATTGTTATGTTATGACATTACCTAGTCCAACCAAAAACGATGATTGGGTTGTTTATATGCATATGCCGATGAAAATCATGAATTACATCGAGAAACATGCTAATCACATGTTCAAGCCCATGAATACTGAGTACCTCCAGATCTGACATAGGATATCTATGTATCTTCACGAGTATCGGTTTAATTCATGTTTTAGTTAAATTCAGAATATCTGATGTTCTTGCTGTTAAAATCATTAGTTCACTCTACTTTCATATTTTTACTTTTACTGCGATATTAGTGATCGATAACTGAGAGCTTGTATAACTATTGGGGATCCTTGTTTCCATGAGTAATTGCTAAGGTCTCTTGAAGTTCTACTCGAATGTACGTTTTACTTTTTTCCTTTCTTGTGTTCTATCTTTATTTATAGGCTTTCTTTCCAGGCTAAGATATCTAAATAATACATTGATCTTCAATATCAATTCATTTATACCTCCTCTGTTTCCTTTTTTAAATTTTCAAATACCCAAAAATAATGATATTAAAGCCATGTTCATCTTGTTGGGTGTTCTCTAATTACTTTAATATGGTACGAAACTCAAATTTTGTTAATGTATCCCAACAATATACTTCCATTTTCAAAGGGGTACCTAGTTTCGGAGTACTACAAAATGAGCTTTGCTAGTGGAGAGATGTCAACGAGACAAAGATTTGAGATCAGGGACGAGTTTGATTTTGGGTGGGGACAGGTGGCATTTGGATCATGTCACATCCCTGTGATAGGGAGGGGTTGTTTTCAGATGACCACGGGCGCCAGTCCGGGGGATTGGATAGTGTACACACATATGCCAAAAATAAATAAAAAATCATGAACCACTTATTTGATCAAATGAGTACTATATGTAGACATCATCCATCTCGTATATATTGCTCATTTATTATCATTTTATATAAGGATTATTACTTAATCATTTATTTTTGTGATTCTTAGTAATTATGAAGCAAATATGAAAAAGAAGCAGGAAACGACATTATGTGGAGCTTAAATGAAGAATTGAAGAAATACATGCTGAGGAGACATCCCATACGGCTTATCAAAGCAAATTAGATAGCTGTATCCTTATACTTAGAAGAAATCTAAGACTTTGCCTGATTTTAAAGAATACGGTGTATCCACATCATCTAGGTTTAAGCCGTGTATGAAACTTGGTCCACAGATGAAGAAATGAAGAAAACAAAGAATACGACGTATCAAGTCTTAATGATATGTCGTATAAGGAAGATTAGTCTTTGAAGATGTAAGATATAACTTTTCACATACACATCAAACCATAACACAAAGTAGCATATAGATGGAATTCTAGAGAGAAAGTTAGAGGTTTAGGGAACTTAGTGAGAGAAAGTGAAAGATATTATTATGAGTTCCAACTCTACCTTGGAAGGTAGAGAGTATTTATAGTCTTACATAAATCGCCACACATCGGGTGGATCGCATACAGGTGGGTAAAGACCCGTCCGTCCTCCACGGTGTTACTTAACTAAATTACTACTTAACTTAAAAGAACTACGACTACGAGCTTAACGATTACATATACTTGAGGTGACCGACTTTAATACCGGAATTTCTAATTCCTAACAATCTCCCTAAGGAGGTCACCTCAATCATGTACCAAAATTACATAGAATACAAATAGATATTACATTAACAATTGATCTTGCATTCTTGATGTAGTCCTTTGCTCCTAAGCTCGTAGTCATTGATTCTTCACATTGCATGTTTGGTTACTTCAAGTGGAGGTCTTTACCGATCCACGTGATAATAATTTTGAGCCATCTTTTGAGATCATCACTATCAACAATCTCGACACATCCTTTGTGGTGTTGGTATTTTGTGATGTTGTGACTTTGGGACCGACATGCTCACATTCGGATCATGAAATCTTCTCATCGTAGTAGCGGAAGCTTTTGTTGAATCATGATATTGGCGCAGCAGAAAGCGTAAGCTTGGTGTGAAAATATCGAGTCATTGATGCACTAATCATGATTTCTTTTGAGATGAATGTGTTAAGTGAGCATGCGGCTATGGATTGACCGCTTCATTCGATCACCGCAAACGTCGGGTGTACCGCATACAACAGCTAGCAATAAATCGCACGAAAGTGTCTTTGATCACTTTCGTTGAATTGAGGTACACGCCCACGGTTCCCCGCTGATCAAGACAAGTACCGCCTGTGATCGTAGGATTCCTAAGAATCTCCTTGATGTGGTTTCGCAATGTTCTAGCCGTTCTCAAACCGAACATCTCAAAGAAGACAACACGGAGTGAGTGAACCAAATAATTTTAAGTCCACCGATTGATGAAAAGAGATTTGAAAACAATCGTATTGCTCAATAGAAATTGTTTTTGCAATACAACGAAGGTTTTATTGAAAATCAATTATCAATCATAAAATACCTTTTGGTTTGAAAATGAGTACACGGTCGATGTGCTAAAGAAAAGAGTTTTTAAGCACAAAGACCGTTTTTCAAAGGTATCCGTCAATCCATAACTCGAACTGTGATTGATTCAAGAGATTGAATCGCCCATTGTTTCTGCTCGGTTGTCACATGGTTGATCTATATAATAGATCTCACATGCCACCTACCAGAGCTTGTTTGATGTTGGCTCCAAGGCTTTCCATCTTCATTGTGAATATGTAAACACATCACTCGGATGTTCCGCAATACCACAAGGATAATGCGAGGACTCAAGATATAATCTCTTTCCACATTGTGTGAAACAGAGAGTCTTCATTGAAAGTGTCCTAATGAGATTTATTGATGATCTCGTGGCTCTAGACTCAATTTGTGCATATTTGGATCCTATAACGGAGACTAGGAGAGGGTCTCCTCTTCAATATCAACCATCTCTAAGAGAAAGTCGATAGATAATGTCGGTTCCCGTGAGAATGAAACAAGTCCTTTTAAGAGGAACTTGAGTGGTTTGGAAAGTTGAAGTGCAAGCGCCACCGGGTCCATGACGCCTTGTCTTCAATACCGATGTTACCATCAAGAGCATATGAATTGAACCCGGTTTCGCCCTAAGGTTGAATAAATGGAGGGCTATTTGTTTTCACCCTTTCTCATTCAATTCTTTTAATTCTTCAACCCTTCAAGCTTACCGAGACTTCATAGCTAGAACCTTGTTGGGTTTATTCCAAGACTAGCTCGCCTTAGTCCGCACTCTTCCCATATCTCATTTTTCTCCTTTTATCATCATACCTAAGGACTTCTACACTAACTAGTGGATTGTCCTCGGTAGATCCCTCCGGCTCTCGGCGGATCATGGGAACACATACCTAACCTTATCATCCTTATATCACCGTACATAAAGTAAAGTTGGTCGGTCTATTTGGTATTGTTCATCCGCCATTGGATCCAATTGAAAACCATTTGAAAATCAATTCGATACTTGTGATATATTATCAAAGCATTTTGTACCGAATTGTTTTTGATATTTTTAGAACGAGAACTCCCCTCAACATGTGCATCAAGTATTTGAAAATGTTTTGCACACGGAGGCAAGAGAAAGAATTAACTTCTTTGATTACCATTTTCTAAAGATATCAACATCACTTCCCACATCAAATCAAGTAGATATAGCATTTCGGAAGGATGAGGTTTCCATAATTTGCTCCCCTCAATATGTGCCTCGAGGTTTGAAAAGAGTTTTGCACATACTAGAGGAACCCGCACATTGGGATGAATGATCACGCTTCAAATCAAAGGTTTAAGATAGATGCTCCCCTCAACATGTGCATTGAAAATTTGAAATCGTTTGTCACATGTGGGAAGGACAAGATGTACATTCTTATGAAACCATTTACCGAATTATCGCTTAAATCCAATTTAAATCACACATTCTCCCCGATCACAATTATCAAAACATTTGAGATTTGTGATCTCGTATAGATTTAAATTGATTTTGAAAGCTTTTAAGGAGAATTGTGACTTGATTGTGAAAGCGTTTGAACCGATAAGGATCGGATTTTAAGACTTTAAACTCCATTGATAAAACATGCATGTATATCTTTTGAAAACAATTTAATGCCAAATAACTTTTTAATTTAATTGAAATCATTCTCCCTCAATCAATGACATAGGTTGTTGATTGAGAGATAGAGATTTTGACAAATAAGTCCCGATGATTATCAAAAATAGAGACCGAGTTATTTTTCAAAGCATTTGGTTTTCAAAGCAGATAAATGTTTATAGAATCGAGCATGGAATTTGAAAACATGTTAAAACATGGCTCGTTCTTTCTTTTAAAACCGGTTATTGCTCAAAATGACAATAAACCATTTTCTTTCTCCCAAAAATTATTATTTTTGATTTTTTTTTTTTTTTTTTTTTTTTTTAAGAATTCGAACAACATCTAAAGTCCCGTGTCATTCTTTGAATGACAAGACAAAGACCGTAGATATTATCGAATCGAGAGAAACATGACAAAATGACAATATTTTTGAAGATTTTTCAATTTTTCAAATTTTTATGGATTTTGAAAGTTTTATATTTTTCTATTTGATTTTTTGAAGGTTTTATAATTTTGTATTTTGTTTTTCAAAAAATATTTACAAGAGATAAATTAGTTTAAGAGAATGATGAAATGAGTACCGAGATAAAGATATCGCTCAAAGACGTTGTAGAAGAAAGGAATCAACATCTCTTAAACTTTTGCCACCAAAGCATCCGAGGCTTCTAAGAAAATCGTCTCGACATGAGCCTTCTCAATTTGAATCTTTGGTAGCTTCCCCAAACCGACAAACATCGAATAAAGACCATTTCCTAAGAAGTAGAGTTGAATACAAAGCGGTCTCATTGATTGAAGCTCAAGACCAAGAACACGAGAACACCAAGTAACAAGTTGAAACATTGATCGCCCCCTGGTTATCAAACCGGATTAACGACACGACCGATCACATGAACTCGCTAGCATCCCCGATGTACACCTTACTCTTCGAGATTGACCATTGTCTAGTTGGGGAACAATATATCAACATCTTCATTTTACCAAGTGCATTCCGCTTATATAACATATAACCAATCAAGACATAATGTACACATGTACCCAACAAGAGTAGAGACGATGACATCCATGTAACATGTTGAGTCACTAATCATCTCGTGGATGTCAACTCAAATAACCGAATTAGCTCGATCAAGTGAACATGTTGTGCATATAACCGAAGCACTTTATCATAAACCGTATATAAGATGTCGATAGGCGATCATCTCACGCTCCAAATATTCTTCTCACATTTCTCCCAACCGAACATCAAGTAACAAAACCAAAGGTCTCCGAGACCACTTCCCCAAATAGTTGGAATAATATATCCTTCCCCAAATAGTTTTGATACCTCGTAATCAAGAAACATAATATATCCATAAACTTGAAATCTTGTGAGAAGAACTCAAATAGCCCAAATGAATCTCGTGAGAATCAATCGCTACATAAACTCTCTATGACTATCTTTATCAACCCATATGTAGACAATTTGAAGTGACCATCGTTGAAGAAAAACCCGATATACCAAACTTGAAATCAAGTCGAATTCCCGCATTTGTGTCTTAAGCTTGCACTTAAAGATGGAAGAACGGTGTCGAGAATCTATGCTTCAAGCAAATCTCTAAGTACTCACACTCAAACAAAGTATGAGACATTAACACCTCTTGATATTATCCACATCGTCATCTACATGTGACATCGAGTAAAACAACGTAACTCCTAATAGTGATAGTTAACTGTGTCTTCAACCATCCACTCCGATCACCGGTAACTAGATAAATCAAGCCTTCAACTCAAATTCTTAAGCCCGAGCAAGTTATCAAATAAGAACACGCCTTTGTGAAGGACAACTTCAATCTCAAATAAGTGATAAATGATTAACTCAAGTAATCAACTTGTGTCAAATGTCCAACACGTGAATAAACATACAATCGGATGTACATTGTCCCATTGAATGAACCGGAGCAAATGATTCCTCAACATCAATGCATTCTTCCTTAAGGTATACATGTAGAAACCGATCCGAAGATTCACCAATAATGTTTTCGAGCGGATGAGGTAGTCATTTTCCTTAATGTTCATGTGGTTGATTTATAACGCGCACCATGAGAGGAACAATAATCCGTGAAGATTTGGCAAAGGAATACCAAAGAGTGGATCATTATTCATGAACAATAATCCGTGAAGATTTGGTAAAGGAATACCAAAGAGCGGATCATTATTCATGAGTGCAAACAATATTATGATAGTCATTATCAACGCCTTGAGGAATAATCGAGATTGGGTTTCTTGAGAGTTCGAGAAGTACTTCTTAGGTGGTGAACTAGTTGAGTCAAGAGAAACCGGAGCATGAGCTTCGTGTCGGATGATCAACATTCGTTAGAGGTTGGAAGTACTCATCAAACATATCTTTGAAAACAATGAATCCCAAACAATGAATCCCAATTATCCTTAGTAATTGAAGCATTAGGCGTTGGAGGAGTGTCATCAAAATCAAGCAATGAATCATTGCTAAAGAATCGAGCAAGTCTAATTGGGGATTAAATTTAGGCTTTTCAATCTCCCCAATTAGTGCTCTCCCTAAACCGACGAAGATTTTCAAGTGTTCTTCTCACCGGATTAAGAAGAAGACTTTAGATCATCAAATGCAATTGCCTTTAGTCTTCTAATCATGTAGCTTTCAAATGTAGATTAGATCAGACTCGACCTTCTTCAAGATTATCCGAATGGGGAAATAGACAGTTAACATCTTCTTCACACCAAAGGCATTCCCGTTAACTTGTAAATAGCAAATCCCTTAATTAAAATCCTCCCAATCAAACAAGAATGTAAAGATGTTCATCAAAGAAATCACCAAAGAACTAGAAGCACTTTGTCATTTAATCATATCACCGTGTGAAGATGTCAACCAACGGCTCTTAGAAGAAACTACATGTGAAGATGATCCGATAAGAAGAATCTCGGTTCTTACATGGGTTAGGAGCCGTTTGACCATATATTCTCAAATATCACCAACCATGCAAAACATTCACGCTTTTCTCCCCTCAAGAATTGCATACAGAGATGCCATTCTTGATTAACCAAGTGATTATCATCCAAATGTATTATATTCACACTTCTCCCCACAAAATTAGCACATGATGTCGCCATCTTCATTATATTGAGCAAGAGGAATAAGAGTAATTATCAAGAGTCCGGTTCACTTGATGATCAAGCGCATGGAAAAGCATGAAGCATGTTGATGAAGAATGTCGATGAGAATGGTCATAAACATGAAGATTTCTTCTTAAGAAGATAAAGCGCATCAAGCGTACACCTTTCTTTTCTTTGAGAACGGGCCTCAAGTGTTATCTGCAGACGCCATAATGATGAAGTACGAGGCCCGAATCGATGTGAACAGACGTCATTGTTAAGAGCCCAGTCATATGTTTAGAGCCGCCCAATCCAAATACCAAGGGACGATTTGTACGACCGCTTTGGACAATGATTTAAGACAGAGAATTGGAAACATTGGATCCCCACGTCGATGGGTTCCTTTGGTTAGCACAAACAGCCTTTGAATCGCCAGAAACCCTAGATGCAATGGCATTATCCCTAGGAGTCGAACTAGTAGAGGCATCGACTTAGTCAAATGACATTTTGTGCTTAATGGGATTATTCTACCGTTGGCTTCCAAACCTTAACAGCACTATTCTCGGCATAGTGGATCTAGTTAAAGAGCAAGGTTTGCCATTCGTGAACATTCGACTGTTGGCTTCCATCGAAATCCTACATTGGTAAAAACCTTCCCGTAGGTTTCGTGATTGCTTAACTGCTTTGCTTTCCAAACTTTCTTAATCGGGGTATGATTCTTAGATCTCGTAAATAACACATCACATTTATCATGATTACCGTAAAATAAACATTTTTACATGTTTTGCAGACAAAGATAAGGCCTCGAATTAATTTCAAGAAGCTTAGAGCTAATACTAGAACTAACACGATTCTTTTGTTCAAATCAAACTTCTTGTCCCTATGGTGTTCTTTTACTTCCTTATCATGATCACTTTTAGTTTGCGTAATCCTATCCTTCTTTGCATTGCTTCTAGGTTTTGACCCGCTAACTTTAGTGTCAATCTTAGCATCCGTAGAAGTAATGATGGGAACATTACATGGCTTCACTACTTTTCGCATTCCCGGTCTAGAAGTGTTGGATCCAAATTCTAGGAGGCACATCAAAGGTTGCTTGCTTGAATTTCGACATGGAACAAGGCATATCAAGGGTCACATGCTTGGCTTTAGGCATAGAACAAGGCACAACTATTCTATCTCGCCTATTGTTAGATTTCGGACTTGTGACAATTACATACTCTAAGAGTTCCCGAGATCGTTTGGCATCCATGCAGCATAGGCTATAGTACTATCAAAAGGTTTTTCTAATCTTTCATCTTCAACAATCTCACGGAGACCCTTCAAACTTTCCTTAAGGTATGAGAGGTATGCTTTATGTGCAAGTTCATTATTCCTAATGGGCGGAGGAATATATAACATATCGATAGCATATTTATCACAATCGAAACCTTAGGAACAGTAGTATTTGCAATTGGGGATTGGCAACTTTCCTTTCACCTCACGCTTGATTCTCAATATCGTTAAGTAAAGAAGTTATCTTTTCAATTTGTTTATCATGATTAACTTTAAATGAATCACATAACTCTTTGTTTTGATCATTAACCTTTGAAATTTCACTTTAAAACAATCATTTTCCTTTTGCAAGTTATCAATTATGTTTTGAAGTTGGAAATTCGAGAATCTAAAGGTGGAGGCATATGGGAACCAACACATCCTTCTTTTCACCTTTCGGCCAGAAATTTGGGCTTTCAATCTTTTGATCGTGTGGCAATGAGCTCGAATTTGTTCATCACGCTTGCTAATTTCAAAACTCGCATCAAACTCAGAGCATCGAGGATGTCTTGATATTTGAGGTTTTAACATTTTCTTTGAGATGTTGATGTTTTAATTGCAAAGCAAGATGTTCAACTTCTAATTTAGAATAATGTTTGACCAAGTTATCATGATCATCCTGTTCTATTTTCTCATGCAATTTTGAATTTGTTGTTTCAAGCTCAATGACACGATCATGGGAGACTTTAGAGCAATGATAATTCATGAAATTGAGAAGCATTAATGGAACAATTTGTAGCAGTTGAAAACACATCTTGAGCAATACATTCATAAATCGATTCTCATTCAAGTGTATGCAAGTTCTTCCTCTCAATCTCATTATATTTTAATTCTCTCATAATCACTAACCTCAACAATCATTGCATCAAATACCTTTTCCATTTCTTTAATATCGAATGCGCCCCTTTTAAGACTCTCAAATTGATCTTTTAGTTGTTTAAAGAAAGGCATGACCTCGTTAAATAGCATTCTTTAGTTTGCTCAAACCCTTTCCCTTCGCTATACCGGTGGGTGTGATCCTTTTCTTACAAGTTTTCTCAAAATCAACAAATAGTTGAAAGATAACATATTCATCGATTAAGGTCTTGCTTTTAGTGGCAAGAGATCTAGGAACTAAGTGCATTGGTGTATTAGGAGGATACACAGTTGATTTAGGCGTTTCACAAGGGGATTCTTTTCAACAAGATTTTCACTTTTGCATTTCCATATCCTTTTCCAACACTTGTTCGTGGGGTTAATAGAGTCCGAGGCTTAAACTTGTTCAAGGAGATCCAATTTTCTTTAGTGTAATTATGGGGTTTGATCGTTATGTTATTCTTTTACACTCGTGATCTTCTAACTTCTTATTCATTTTCTCCTAGTGACTTCATCGATTTCTTATCTTCCTCAAGGCACTCAACGCAACTAGGTTTCGCCTAGGCTTAAGGATTTCATTACCATCATAAAGCACCTTATGAGCATTTCTAGCCTTTTAATTACCTCCGATTTGGTTCCTCAACAAGGGAATGCTATGCTTATCGCTTAAGACTCGATGCTTAGTGATCATGTGAGCAGCTTGAATGGTATTCCTTGTACGCATAACTTATTTTCAAGCTTGTTTTTCAAAGTTTTTAGATTGGAAAATCATTCAAAAGTTTTGATTCCTTAGCCTTGAATTCTTGCTTAAGCATTTTAACATTTTCTTGAAGTTCGTGTTTTGCTTAGCGCTTTGGAAAGCTTTTCTTGTAAGGAGTTTAACTCTTGTTTTAATACTTCTTCTCTAAAATTACTTTTTCTAATAATTGTACGATTTGGATATCCATCTCCGCTCACGAGTGGTAAGTTCAAACTTAGCACGTTGTTCAGATATGGCAACTTGATCCTTATAGGTATTGAGTTCATGGTCAAGGAATCATCAGCACAAATGTAGTGTACTCATGCAATCCATAATCATCATTTTGAGAAGAAGATGCATACCTAGGTACCGCAGAAACTTTCATGCAAGTTTCCTCTGCATTAACGCAGCATGTGTTGTGGGCGGTGCATCTCTATCTTGGGTACATCCAAGCTTCCATGTAGCTGCCTTTGCATTAGCTTGCACGGGTTGTGACCGGTGCACCTCTCTCTTGTGAACATGAGCATGAAGATTCTATTTTAGCATTGTCCGACTCATCATTATTTGTTTTCTAACATTCTCGCATTCAAGAACACCCGATTCTTCCATAGATACATTACCCAACTTATCACAACAATCTCTCAACCGCTCCCGACACTCATTCACTTTTTCATCCTTTTGTGCGCTTCTCAATGTACTTTTTCACATTATCCATGAGTTGGATAAATGTCTCAATGAATTCTCGAATTTCCATTCCAAGATGTTTTTGAAGGAAATTCCGGTCAAGTGTTGATCGAATAATCAATATTCCCACCGATGAATGGTGAAATTGTTTGTAGATTACTTGAAGAGTCTGACCGAACCATCTTTTGAACTTCTTCATTGGTAAGTTGCGCTTTAAATGCTCTAAGTTCAACAAAGAAGCTTCTTGTCAATGTAGGTAAGTCCCGCGGAAAAGAGCACTACATGTTCGATCCCCACTATGGATAACAACCGTATGAGGTGCGATGAAGTAGTTGATAGGGCTCAATGTCGCATTCCATTTGCATGGCATTCAGAAAGTGTGCAATTCATTCTCATTGTACTCGTAACATGAAGATCTCATATCCTCGTTGTTTAATTCAAACATCTTTAATCGCTCAAATGTAGCATCCATTATCATTATTATCCACAACATCATACAATTTAAGCACTTTCAAATCACCGGGTCAAGAGAGTAAGACATGATGTGGTAGAATGCACGGATTTTACCGCCTATGATTTAAACCGAGAAATAGAATCTTTCGGGATTTTACTAAAATCAAGACTAAACCGTTAAGCAATGACCAATGGAATGTGTTAAGACGACTAATGGATCGACACAATGATAGACAATTGTGTGTTAGGTCTTATGATTGTTTGTGGGATAAGCGAGATGTTGTTTGGTTGTGATTCGGATTGGTTTATGCCCGCTTTTCCCGAGAAATTTAGGTCTAAAACTTAAAACCTCAATAACTTCGTTCGAGCGGATTTAGACCTCGAAGATTGACCCGAATGAACTTTAGTTCATTCGGCGGTCTATTCTCCTCGCTCACGGTCGCTTTGATGGGTAGAATGAAAACGGAGTTACGGTTCAAAAGTTATGGCCGCTTGAAGTTTTGACGGAAAATCAACCAAGTCGCTACGAATTCTTGAACCAAGTCGCTAACAACTAATTCGCTACACCACTAAGTCGCTAGAGTTCCAAGTCGCTAGCCGATGTAAGTCGCTAAGTAGTAACTCGCTAAGACTCAAGTCGCTAGCAAAATTTTGGCAAGAATTGCCACTCAAGTCGCTAAAGATGCAAGTCGCTAAAGAGCAACTCGCATGCACCAAGTCGCTACCACTGTCGCTACCCGTAGTGGAGAGTCCACTACTTGTACTTTAACTCGCTAGATCTAACTCGCTAGGTTTAAAACCGTAACTCGCTACAAATTTGTAAAGCAAGTCGCTACGAAGAAAGTAGTCCGTGAGCTAAGTCGCTAGCAAGAAAAACCATATAAACATCACTTTTCAATCCAAAACAACCCAACCAAGATGATTCAAGCTTACCAAATGAAAACCTAAACACTTGTGATGATTCTAAACATAAAAGTACCAACAAAATTCAAACTTTAACACAAGAAATCAACCAAATGATGCAAAACCACTAAACTTTTTCAAACTCAAAACCACCTAAAACCACTATAAATCCAAAGATGTGCAAGATATGATCTAACCATGGCTCTTGATACCAATTGTAAGATATAACTTTTCACATACACATCAAACCATAACACAAAGTAGCATATAGATGGAATTCTAGAGAGAAAGTTAGAGGTTTAGGGAACTTAGTGAGAGAAAGTGAAAGATATTATTATGAGTTCCAACTCTACCTTGGAAGGTAGAGAGTATTTATAGTCTTACATAAATCGCCACACGGGTCGTGGATCGTGCATACAATGGGTAAAGACCCGTCTGTCCTCCACGGTGTTACTTAACTAAATTACTACTTAACTTAAAAGAACTACGACTACGAGCTTAACGATTACATATACTGAGGTGACCGACTCTTTAATACCGGAATTTCTAATTCCTAACAAATTACAAGTAACGTGCATTTTCTAGTATTTCTTACAAACAAGAATGTTGCATACCTGCATGTTACTTGTTATTTCTCTGTACATAAATTAGTCATGGCAACAATTCTGAATTCATGAATTAAGCGGACCACTTTATGCCATTGTGGCTTCTCCTTTGTATGGAATCTCCGTTGCCATTTCGCTGCTTAATTAACAGGTAAATAAAACCATCAGAACTTAACTTTAATCAATCTGAATTAAACATGCATTGTGATTTGAGCCACCATCCATGTCCAACACAAGAGGCAAGGTTTATCCACTTCATGAAGCTAAATCGACAATGGTTGGTGAGATTTATTAGTCTAAATTTGACATAACTCAAAAATAAAATTTAGTTTGTGAACGCTTTAAATTAAGTACATACATCTTCTTATACAATTATATTTTCACGTGCTAAAAATTTTAATGTAACAATTTTGTACACGTTTAAAAATACGGACAATTAAAATTAAAATGTTTGCAAACTTGTAAAACCTTGTTCGACGGAAAGGGTAACTATATCTTGGGTTGACAAATGAAGAAAGCAGAGCTTAATTGGACTTCTATGGAGTGTTGGCATGGAAAAATGCAACGTAAGAGGTCTCACTGCATCGAAGAAATGGTTTTCTTCTAAGTGATTGAAGAAACGGAACTTAATTTGACCTCGGTTGGCATTAAAATGCAACGAAGAAGTCTCATTGCATCGAGATGGTTTTCTTCCAATCCCTACAGCTACAACATAAGCTTCTCAACCACCTAATGTATCTTTGTGCAGGATACCATTTTGAAACAATTTTGAAATATTTGATTAAAATTGTTTTGAAAATGGAAAAATATTGTTTTTGAAAATAAATTGGACTAAATTTTGAAAATCACCGGACTTCATTTTATCAAAAATATAAGTCACTCAGTCATCGACTACGGTCATCGATTGAGGGGGAGAGTGATTTAAAATAAATTATTTTCAAACAATATTTTTTCATAAAAGTCCGTTTGTACGTTAAAATGTTGTGATCTAAAGATTTAATGTTATGTCATGGTATGATTTTCTTTAAATTTCAAAGATCTGTCAAAATGAAATTTTTTTCTGTTCTTGTTTGATTGTGAAATTGTTTTATTTTACTTAAAGGTCTCTTAAAACAATCATACCTGACACTAACAATCTTTAATGTCTAAATTTGGTCCGTATCTGTCATTTTTCAAAATCAAATCTTGCCACGTCTTTCCTAAACTTTTCTAAATGATTTAAATCAGATGGGATCACAAATCTCAAATGGTTTGATATTTTGATCGGGGGAGAGATAGTGATTTAAATCTCAAATCTGTTTTTAGTCCTTTAAAGGCACTCCTGCCTCCATGTGCCAAACAATTTCAATATATGAGGAGGAGCATTTATCCAAAAACTAGATGAGTTTTTAAATCAGGCACATTTTCTCCCATGTTTACTAAACCGTATAAAATCACTTGGGATCCAAAATCTCAAAGGGTTTGATATTTTTTATCGGGGGAGAATTTGTGATTTAATAATGAAATTTGAGAAAAGGTGATCGTTTTGATTCAAGTGTGCATACTGCTCTCTCATATGTGCTAAACGCTTTCGAATCTCGAAGCACATATTGAGGGGGAACAAATGGTTTCTTAATGGCTTTTGTGATCGTGGATGTACTTCAAATGAACTCTTTCCTCTATGTGATAAAATGTTTTCATATATCCTACGCACATATTGAGGGGGAGAATTTTACCAAGAAAATCAAATGGCTTTTTCTTACGAAATTGTGATCATGAATTTATTTCAAAGAACTCTTGCCTCCGTGTGCTAAACAATTTCTAAATCATATGCACATGTTGAGGAGGAGGTTTTCTAAAAGATCAAAAACAATTAAGGTACAAAATGTTTTGATTTTATATCACAAGTACCTTGATTGGATTTTCCAAATGATTTTTCAATTGGTTTCGAGGAGGAATGAACTATACCATAAGACCGACCACTTTATTTTATGTGGAGTTATAAGGATGGTTAGGTTAGGTATTCGTTCCCACGATCCGCCAGAGCCGGAGGGATCTACCGAGGATAATCCACTAGATAGTGTAGAGTCCTTAGGTATATTGAAAAAGGAGAAAATGAGAACTTGGGAAGAGTGTCGATCGAGATAGAGCTAGGCGGAATAAAACCAACAAGGTTCTAGTAATGAAGTCTCGGTGAAATCTTGAAGGGGTTGAAGAATGAAAAGAAATGAAATGAGAAAAGGGTGAAAAGAAATAGCCCTCTATTAATTCAACCTTAGGGCGAAACCGAGTTCAATTCATATGCTACCGGTGGTTACTAAGGTAACACGGTATTGAAGACAAGACATCATGGACCCGGTGATGCATCGCACTAAACTTCCTAAGCTACTCAAGTTCCTCTTAAAAGGGCTTGTTTCATTCTCACGGGGAACCTACATAATCTATCAACTTTTTCTTAAAGATTGTTGATATTGAAGGAGACCCTCTCTCTAGTCTCCGGCATAGGAACCAAATGTGCACAATTGAGTCTAGAGCCAAGAGATCATCCACAATATCTCATTAGGACACAAAATTAATGAAGACTTGCTGTTTCACACAATGTGGCAAGTAAGAATATATATTAAGAGTCCTACGCATTATCCTTGTGATATTGCCAGAACATCCGAGTGATATGTAAAAGTATTCACGATGAAGATGGAAATCCTTCTAGAGCCAACATCAAACAAGCTCTTGGTGGGTGACATGTGAGATATTTCATAAGATCGAGCTTGTGACAACTAAATAGAAACAATGGGGAGGTTCATTCTTAAATCAACCTTGGTCCAGGAAATGAATTGACGAATACTTTTGGAAAAACCGTTCGATGTGCAAATCTTCTTTTCTCTAGCACATCGAATGTGTATTCATATTTCAAATACAAAAAGTATTTTTGATTGAAAATTGATCTTTCTCATAAAACCTTCGTCGTATTGCAAAACTCTTTATTCTAAGCAATACACGATTGTTTTCAAATCAATTTTTCATCAATCAGTGAATCTCAATTCACTGGCTCACTCACTCCGTGTTGTCTTCTTTGAGACGTTCCGGTTTGAGAACGGCTAGAACAACTACGAAACCCTGTCAAGGAGATTCTTCGGAATCCTACCTGATCATAGGCAGTACTTTTACTAATCAACGGGGAACCGTGGGCCGTGTACCTTAATTCAACGAAAGTGATCAAAGACACTTTCGTGTGTTTTATTGCTAACTATTGTTTGCATGTACATTTGGACGGTTGCAGCTGATCTATATTGGGAAGTCAATTCACAGTCGCATGCTCACAACATCCACACTTAATTGAAGAAATCATGACACGTGCCTATATGCATAACCTGGCTCAGATATTTCTATACTATGCTTCTGCTACGCTGCTGCAAATATCTTGAACCAGTAAAAGCTTCCGTTACTCTGATGAAAAGATGTCATGATTCAAAAGTGTGAGCATGTTGGTCCAAAAGTCACAACATCACATGATGGCAACACAACAGAGGATGATCCAGAGAGATTTACTGTGGTTGATGATCTCAATGAAAGCTCGAAGATCATCAAAGATGTGGATCAGTTCAAAGGCCTCCACTGAAAGTACAAATCAATGCGGACTTTGAAGAATCGCTACTAAAGCACAAAGATTGCGGAACTTGAAGAATTAAAGTCTACGAGCTCAAGAACTAAAGACATAGAAAGAATGCTAGGATGCAAAATGTATTTCATGGGGTGACCTCCCTTAGGGGGAGATTGTTAGGAATTGGAAATTTCATGTTAAAGAGTCGGTCACCCCAATTATGGTCTAGCATATGTTAGCTCGTAGACATGTCGTTAGTTACGTTATTTATCAGTTTATTCGTTAGTTATTAGTTTAGTTTAGCGTAGTGTAACACCGTGGAGGAAGGACGGGTCTTTACCATCGTGATACCGATCCACAGCCGATAGGAGGTCGTTATGTTTGTAGTATAAATACCCTTCCATCCATGGAAGGGGTGGAGCTCTCATTCAATCTAACATTTTATTTGTGCTACAACTCTGTATCAAGAAACTCCCTCTCTCTACTTTCTCTCTCTAAAATGGAAAACATGTATTTTGATCATCCAAGACCACCCGAATCATCAACACAATAAATATTCAATCCTACATAGATACACCCTGAAAATACAACAACAACCATTGTTGTAGATGCACCTCTGAATCAGATTTTTCCAACAATAATGAAATGCATTCTTAAATCCATTTTCACCGGCTCCAACTCTTTCAGATATTAAAGAGTCGTCATCAAGAAATTTAGATCCACCTAATATCCACATGTTCTATCAACATCACCCTTTGACACATCGATGGATATGAGATCATCCACTATTAAATGTGATTGCAAATTCTTCACAGCCAGTCACGATGAGACACAAACTTCACACTTGTTTGATTAATTGGACATACACGATTACGCTGTCTCTAATTTCATTATCGACATACGTGTTGTATGTTTCTGATTCATCGAAAACATCGGGGGAAGAGAGAGTGGGTGTTTTGTACTGTCTTTGCCTTTTTTGCGAAAATCCTTTCCCTTCACAAGTTTCTGCAATCAGGAGGAAGAAATGAGATGATCATTAGTTCAAACGTGTTACTTCGGTGTTATCGTCTCAACTTTCACGGGTTGTTTTGTGTAAAGTTACCTACATATGATGCTTTAACCACATTATGATGTCTCACACACAGTCATATACACAAGTGATTAGTTTTTCGATAGACCGCAACAACCAGGGGGAAGAAGTAGTTATTTCGTCTTTCGTGGTTTGTTTTGTGTGAAGTGATAGCAGGGTTCGGGTTCGAGAAAACCTCATTTTCTACGAGCAAGATTTTCAACCCTCTAGGCAGTGAACCTAATCATTGTAGTGTAGTATGGGGTAAGCCTCGGGGATTGATTTTGTTCTCTAGGGGAATAGGAATGCTAGAAAGAGATATATGACGAGAAGGTGGGGTTGAGGAAGATTCTTTTTAGTATTTTTTATGTTTTTTAGAAAGCAATGGTAAAAATCTTGAGGTATATGATTGGGGGGTGGTACTTCTACCAGTTTTAGCACTTTAACTACTTATCTAATTATCTAATTAACTATTTAACTATGGATATATTATGTTTAATTGAGGTGTGCTCATATGATGATTACAGATGTGTTCACTTAGATGCTATGACTCCCTAGTTATCTCTTATTGGTCGATTGAATTGTCACTTCCTTTATCTTAATTGGTGCATTGTATTCCGTTTAGTCGTAGGATGGTGCCTAATTTACTAGTTCTATGAATTGCAACTGTCCTCTAGAATACCCGGGATCGACAAGCGCAATAGCATCTCCCCCGAATACACTACTATCCTAAAGCTACAATTCACGCAATAAACATAACGAATGGCCTAATGTGCACTCAAAGGCTTTTTTTCTATTTACGACGTTCAAGCTCGCAACAATGAAAGAAGAAGCCAATTTTCCTTAATCTAGCGTCTACCAATTATGACAATAACAACAATTAAGAACTTGGTTTCATAGATCTAAGCAAACACAAGAATAATTTAGCTAGACATGTTAAACAAGCAAGCATACACACATACAATTGAACATGGGGTAGACATAATGATAAATTGGATGAATAAACTTACCTTATGATGTCAATAGGGTATGGGACCTTAGAATACTATTCAAGCCGGACTACAACTGAGTTAGGGTTTGCTCTCCAAAATTCTACCTTCTAAAATACAGAAAAATTGAATTCTATATATAGATTTACAATTGTGACGGTGTCACCTTTTGCTAGTGACGCCGTCAGGTCGTCGTCATTAGGGTTTCGTTTGGGCCAAGTCATCGTTGGGACGGCGTCAGTTGAGATGTTTTACGCCGTCAGTCTTTAATAGCGATGTCGTCTGAATCTTAGATCTTGGGCGTCTGGTGTAGATTTTGTGAGTGACGCCTTCTAGAATTTAGGCGTGACACCGTCAAGCTTTAGGACCAGAAATTCTGCTGAGCCATCGCTTGCACTTTTGATCAAGTCTGCTATAGAGGGACGGAGTCTCGCTTTGGTTGGATATAAAATGTATCGATTTAGGGCTTAATAACCCCCTAAAAATGTATGTTTTAAATATTTATCAAATATCCCTACACTTGGAATTTGCTTGTCCTCAAGAAAATGTGCTTTTGGCCAATCAATTTATAAGTTAGGGGGCAAGAAGCATTGGTTTAAGATAGTATACAACAAGTACAAGCGCCATAATAGTCATAACAAGCATGGAAATTATATACTAGCACCTCACAATTGGTGTTTGGATTCTCTCATCTCTCGGGGTTTATATGAAATATAATATGAATGGAAATGAAAGATAAACACTCATTACCTAGCATAGTACATAGATTACCATAAGCTTGAGAATAGATCAAACCTCCATTGCTTTGGCGTAAGCACCTAGGAATAACTATCTAAGAGGTCTTTACAAGGGTTGTAAAGTTAGGCTTAGGGTAGGGAAGTAAAGGGTTTTGTTGGATAGGGGATACTTAGTGGTGGCAAGTTAAAAATATTATATTACAAGCATGTAAAGCGTGACGTTGCTAAGCCAAGACTCAACTCATTAACACTAGATAACTTGAAATGAAACACAAACATAAACTTAAAAACATAAACATAAAGATAGATGTAGGATGGAAGCCCGTATGTTTTTCTCATTTTTTTTTTAATTTTTTTTACAACTCTTTTTCGAATTTTTTTTCATACCTTTTTACTCTACCATCTTCTACGATAACATTAAAATATAACGGATTTATAGGAGCATCCCTACACTTGAGTTTTTATTTAACTAACACTAATTGAACCGATTTGAAAAGATCAAAACCCTTGGAGTATTTAATTACGTAGACAAAGGGAATTTGAATTTATCGTTCTTTCCCGTTAATCCATAAATATTACTTTAACCCATGAGTCCCAATCGTCCTAAAATTGTATACAAAAGATATGACTCGATTTAGCAACCATGTAAGTAACTAGATAATTGAACTAAGGGTTTAATAATGATAACAATAATGCACTAAAGATGAGTGCATACAAGGTAGGCTAAGGCGATTTAGGTGTAACATTTGGGGGTGGATTGTAAACGATGCTCTTCATTGATATTTTGGAAAACCGAAACATCACGAGAACCGCGAAAAGGATAGGCTCTGAGGGGTTAACTAGGGGTATGGTGTACTAAAGATGAGTACATCGCAAGTGTGTGGGGTAGTTACTCAACCGATGTGGAAGATGTAATTATAATACATGTTTCAAAAAAGGGTTATCCTAATGCCTCTTATCATTTAGTTAATCCTAACTACACATGTGTAGTCTCATTAGCGATCTCGGAATGCATCACAAAACAAGTTCTAGAATCTATTATACTACCGGTACACTCACTAAGCATTAAAGGTGAATGCTTTTATTCCTAAAGATCTAGCGGCGAACCTCACATTTTTGGGTGAAATTTGATTGGTATACGGTTTTGTGCTCATATAGTTCCTATCCATGAGACGTTTTATTAAGACTAAAGTTTAGCTCGTAAATGTCATAAAAAAATTTAAATTTGGTGCTAAAATTGCCCTAACAAATATTTCTTATGATTTATTACACAAATTACCAAGGACAAGACAAATAATCAAGTGAGTGAATAGTTTCTAAGTTCTCGTTTTATTCTCCCTCCCTACACTTAAACTGAACATTGTCCCCAATGTTCCCCAAAAGTATCAAAGTTATGACAAAGGAAGGTAAGTAAGAGAAAGAAACTAATACTCACCTGATTAGCTCGGTAGGATATGTGTGAAGTTGCAGTTAAATCCTCCTCCAAGAAGAATGCCTAAGTAATAAGCTTCATCCAATATGTGTTTCTTCTTCTTGTCTATTATAACCTGCATACTTATGAGAAAACAACGAAACCTTCACGTAAAATCGGTGGTAAAACTATATATGACACACAACTACACAAGAAAGCAAGTAAGATATAATGCTTGTGAAATGGATGTTTGCGCTTTTCGGAAAATTAAGAATTGAGAATTTCCAAAATTACAAATTATACATAAAACGAAAGCGATATTTTGTTTTACATTGCTGCCGCCGTCAGGTGTTAATCCTAACGCCGTCGAGTTGTCCCGACAAAAATGGTCTCTTTGCTTTTTACGAAAAAATTCGGAAAATTTACCTCATTAAAACATGGTAAAATTTCGCAAAATATCCATTATGAATCGATACAAGCATTTGACTCTAACAAATACACAAATACATCAATTTCAATTATTCTTAATCTCATGTTCATGTTCTTAAAAACATATATGATCTTCCCTACACTTATCTTTTTGTAAATACCTTTATATGAAATTAAGACGAGGTTAAAAACAAAATAAAGTGTTGGATCGATGTACTCTAACCAAACTAACTTAAATAGCTTGTTAAGGTTTAACAACCTCGGATAAATCCTAAGTTGTTAACAATGAAACACCGAGCAAACTCTATTAAGTATGCGGAATTTACTTAACAAAGCTAAGAAGAATAACTTTAACTTTAAACAATTTTATTAATAACTCTAACTCGCTTATTATGAGACTCTTTAACAACTCTAATAATATTGAACTTCTCTAAAACTTTAATAAAATCACGACGTCTAATATCAATCTAGGGGTCCATTTATAGGCTCAAGGATAACACTAAACGATTTACAATTCTTATCCTTGTATGTCAAGTAAACAATACATAGAAAGTTCTAGATAAACATAACTTTCTATCTTTAATCTAATACAACCGACTTATAATCTTTGCAAGTACTTTGATGATAAGCGATTACTTTGACTTCTTGCTTTGACTTCTTGCGTACTTTATCTTTTATCTTTCTTGAAGCTTTAATCTTACGTATCCCAACAATCCTCCCTAACTTGAATTCTACTTGCTTGATTTCAAGTTCCTTTGTAGATTTAGCTTTAACATCTTTATCTTCAAAGAGGAATTGTTACTTTATCTTCGATTTTATCTTTGTAGATTCTCTGCTTATATCATCATCAAAGTAGTCTTTATCGTGTAATTCTTTTCAAGATCAAACAACAATATTATATCTTTTCGCAACATTCAAGAAGCTCCATCTTTTCAAAGAACATAAGACAATTTGTACATTTAATTCAGTTAAGTTTCAGTCTATTCTCATCACTTCCGGTGTGTAAACTCCCGTGAGAGGTGAATCATTGAAAATTTAATGGATTTGAGTTCTCTTTACCAAAGCCATTAACTCGAGTAGCCAAATATTTTGATGTGTAAGATCATGGTACATCGATAACCATATGATTTTTAGCAAATCATCGACTATCAACAGATTTGAGTTGTCTTTACCAAAGTTGTACCCTTTTGGACTAGTTAGTTCTTTCATCATGGTGAACTAATTACCATATAATGGTTTTCCACGACCTTTACCACAAGCCATTTTCTTGTGGGCTAGCCAACTCTTCACATTATCGATATGGTGAGTTGATTACCATCCAACTTATTAGCTAGTTGTCAACTAAAAATGGATTTGAAATATCTTTACCAGAGCCGTTTGCTCATGGATTAGCCAATCCTTTTGTAACCATGGTGGATTGATAACCTATTGGTATTACCATCTCAAAAACTATTTATTTCTTTTAGCCTTTGTTTCAAAACATTCATTACTTAACAAAAGTTTTTCAAAATCAATAACTTGTTAAAAAAAAAACTTCAAGCAGTACTTTGATGAAAGTACTATTTGATCGCCAGATACTTTTAATAAAATGCGATATATCAAAAATTTAATCAAATAAGATTCATACCATTATTCATCATCATCAAGAATTGTAGTCCATCCGATAAGCGACTTGATAACCGGACATGCTATTTCATTATCTTCTTCTACTTCCATTCCATGCTCCAACATCCTCCTCATAAGTTCTTGTGTAAGAGGATATCTTCTATCACTAACATGTGAATCATAATTCCATCTTCTAGCTCTAGAACATGTACTCCAGATTCTTCAAAGAATCTCCGCTAACAATCTCCTAATTCTCTTGATTCTTCCAAATTTCAGAAGATGCTTTGTTCTTGATTTCCCATACGGTTGTAAGATCTCCAAGCAATACTAAACCAACTCCTTTCGATGGATTTTGTTCAAAGTAATCTCGCACCACATGATATAAATAAAATAAATCCACTCTATCTATGATGTGCAATAAATCCCATAGCCTATTGAACACTCTGAAACTTTCATCAACTCTATGAAACATCAGATAACTTCCATCTTTGGATTCTACAACTTCAAAAGCAATAATTTGAGATCTGTTCATTTTCATCTCAGCATCATCTGTAGAATACTCAAAATACACTATTCTTAAGTAATTCTTTAGTTCATCATTAGTATTAGATCGTAACTCAACTTTCTCTTTCTTTGATGACTGTATATCTTCAACTTCAGTTTCTCTTTTTCTTTTTCTATCTTTTTCTTTCCAAGCAGTATCATCTTTATAATCCTTGATACTTTCAACACTTTTCTTATAAGCTTCCTAACAAAGATCATACAATTCTTTCATCTCAAAATAATTAAACCTCTCGCAATCCTTTATACCCTTGACTTTTTAAATAAGCCATCATTGCATTTACATCTTTAGCTCGATTTGGCCTTCTTGGTAGAAATCTAACAGAATAGGTGACTCTAATGGTTCATCGACTTCAAAGAATCAATTCCTCCGCAATTTCTTAGTTTCTTCTATTCTTAGCTTCTTCAATTTCCTTAGCTTCTCTATCTTTAGCATTTAATTCCTCTTGAAACTTTCTAGTCGCTTCTTCATTCATAGCAACTTGAGCGACTCTTATCGAGCTAAAGTAGGTTTCTTTTTCTTCTTTGTCTCTATTAACTTGCCCTTTCATTTATCTTTTGGATCAATAACAGTTGAGAAACTCTTGATTGTTCCTCTTCTTGTACTCTGGAATAGTAACACCCTTGGTTGTGATAAACCTTGCAAACTTACAAAGAATGGTTTCATCATCACTGCGATATGTATAGGCTTGAGAGTATCGACTTCCTTTTCGGTATAACTTCAAGGACCAGCTTCTTCTTCATGTGGAATAGTTGAAGGACCGACTTCTTCTTCAAAGTCTAACACCTTGGTGTAACCAATTCTTGTCTGTAAGTTCCAGTAAAAGTACTTTGATCATCGATACCTTGATCATCGGTGCTTTGAACTTGAACATCAATAACTTGTTCTCAAGACTTTGAATAACCTGTTCTTGATTTCTTCAGTGAATATTTGTACCTTGAACTTGACTCTTTCATGCTCTTGGTATCTTGTGTTCATTCTCCTTATAAACATCTTCTTTCAAATTCTTTTCTTCTAAATTCCTCCCCAATTGAAATGAAGATTGTTTTTGAACCTTTTGGCGTTTAGTCTTCTTAAACTTCTATTGGTCCTTCTTTTTAGATTTGACCCAAAGACGATGATGTTGAACCAATGGCCAGACAAAATTCTTGAGCCTTCTAAACTTGAGCTTCAACTTCTTAATCTATTTAGCCTGAGCATCAATTGTTTTCTTTAAGTTGACTAACTCCCGTGTCAGTACATAATTATCCAATGTCAAACCTTCACGAGGTATAGTAAGTGGATCATCTCCTTGAATTGGTGAATGTGCCTTGGGTTGTGAATCAGAATAGATTGTTGAGGAGATAGAAGGTGAACCGCAACATCGACTTGAACTTCAAGATTTGCTGGGCAAGTACCTTGTGATGCGAGACCTTCTCGAGATGCAACACTGAGAGAAGCGACCTACGAAACAAGACCTTGAGATGTAGCAATACCTTGAGCGGTACCTTCTCTATCTTCATCTTCTTCAAGCATCGCTCGACGGCTTGAACAACTTCCATCATAGAAGTAGTTAAGGAGTGTCCTTCCGTGAATAAATCACTCTTCCTAGCCATGAAAGTGAAAATCTTGGCTTGTTGTACCACAATGTAAAAGACTTGTAGGTTTAGGTACATCCGAAAGTTGTTTATTGAGGAATACTTGAACAAATCTTGGATACATCAACCATTTTGAACCATGAGTGATATGTGAAAGCATTCCATCTAGAATTAGCCTTGAAAAATTGAAAACACGATCAAGAGCCAATCCTACTATAGCGGATGCTATATTAGATCCAAATTGCTCCCATGATGTACTTTTAGCACTAATACAATGAAGCAACACATGTACTAAAACTTCCAGTGAGGACAAAATAAGGGTTTCACGAATGTTTGTTCGATTAAGGACCCTTCATAACCAATGTGCCCAAAGTATCCCAAATTAGTTGCTTATCAAAACGAACAACCCCACCAAAGATTTCAAACACTAAGTCTTCTCGAATAGAGGCTTGATAATCTTGACATTTTCCCAAAGAACTATAGCATGAATATATTCTTCATCATTCTCCATATGAACCCTAGCAGTTTCCCAAAATTGTTGAATCAAGGGCTCAATAACATCGGGTTCTACTAAAAGCGCATAACTAATAGGCGATCCAGTAAGAAAATCGATAATATCATGAAAAATTACATTCGCTTCAGTCTTGTCTATATTCGCCACCATGTTGTGTTTGGAAACAATATTATGACCCGCCATTGATGATTATATGATCACAGTAAGAAATAGAACAAATAATATATGTGAAAGTGAGAGAAATATGGAAAAGATTAGGAGTTACCAATATGAGAGGGAAATTCGGAGAGTAGTTATTTATAGGTGAGATTTGAAAATCACACCCGTAATAACTAAGTTACCGTTAGGTAGTTTTCCCTCAATATGACCGTTGGAACAAGCTTTGATAAGACAAACAACACTTTCCACATGTGCAAGATTTCTTTTGCAAGACTTTCCAAGCAGTACTTTCATAAAATCAAAAATTAGTACTTTCCCATTCTCTTCCTTACAATACCAAACACTTATACAACATCCTCCCCTCAAACAATGCATAGGACTATACTTACACTAAATAGTCCTCCCCTTAAATGTAGCTCAGTAATTGATCATGCCAATACTCACCACCAAGTGATTAAATCTTGAAACATCAAAGCCTTTGGTGAGTAGATCAGCTACATTATCATATATATGCACCTTGACAATATTAATGAGCCTATTCTCATAACAATCTCTGATAAAGTGATGCCTAATCTGAATATGCTTTGTCTTGGAATGATAAACATGACTCTTCACAATGCAAATTGTACTCTCATTATCAATATTGATGGGAGTATTCTTGAAATTGAAACCATAATCCAAGAGTTGATTTTGCATCCACAACACTTGACCACAATACTTGCGCAGCCCACATATTACGCTTGCTTGATGATGTTCTTTGCAATTGTCTGTTTCTTGCATTGCCATGAGACTAATCTTCTTCCAAGATATTGGCATCCACGTGGTTGATCTTCCGTCATAGTTATCACCGCATAATCACTATCCGAAAAAGCTTCCAAGTAAAAAGGTGAATCCTTTGGATACCACAACCCCAACTTAGGTTGTTGTTTCAAATAACTAAAAATTCTCTTTCTTGCATTCATATGAGAAACCTTTGGTGAGACTTGATATCTTGCATGAGACAAACAAACAAACATAATATCGTGTCTTGATGCGATAAGATACATAAGACAACCAATCATTGATCTATATAACTTGACTTCAACTGGTTGTCCATCTTCGTCCTTGCCCAATGAGTTGATATATTTAATAGGTGTAGTAACAGCTTCATGTCATCAAAATTGAACTTCTTAAGTATGTCGATACATACTTGTCTTGACTTATGAAAATTCCTTCCTTTGACTCGCTTAACTTGAAGTCCCAAAAGAAAGTTAACTCACCCATTGAACTCATTTGAAATTCTTTCGCATCACCGCTCAAACTCCTTAACCATAGACTGTTTACTAGCTCCAAATATGATATCATCAACATAAACTTGTACTAACATGATATCCTTCTTGTCTTTCTTGATAAACAAAGTCTTATCAATAGCTCCTCTCCTATAACCATGTTGTAATAAAAAGGTAGAAAGCCTTTCATACCAAGCTTTAGGTGCCTAATGTAAGCCATACAGAGCTTTGACTGTAAACTTTGTTTGGATGTTTAGGGTCCTCAAAACCAGGAGGTTGTTTGACATATACTTCCTCTGTAATCTTGCCATATAAAAAGGCACTCTTAACATCCATTTGATAAACCTGAAATCCCATATAAGAAGCAAAAGCAAGAAAGATTCGAATTGCTTCTATCCTTGCTACAGAAGCAAACACTTCATCATAATCAACTCCTTCTTCTTGTCTGTAGCCTTGTGCAACTAACCTTGCTTTGTTTTTAATAACATTCCCTCTTTCATCTCTCTTGGCTCTGAACACCCATCTTGTACCAATGATCTTCTTACCATCAGGAAGATCACATAATACCCAAACTTCTTGAAGTTTGAATTGTAGCAGTTCTTCTTACATAGCTTCAACCCAACTATCTTTAGTCAATGCTTGAGCAATATTCTTGGGTTCCTCTTGAGAGATAAAGCAAGTAAACAGGCATGTTTGATGATCCTTATGATTTAGCCTATTCTGTTTATAGACAAAGCTAAGTAAAGCATTATGAGGTTTAGTAAAACTCTTAGCTTTGTGTCTTGTCATCACTCCAGAAGTACAAGGACCAATGATTTGATCAGTAGGATGATTCTTATGAATTCTTAAGTTTGGAGACTGTGGAACTCCATAGGTATCATCCAAATTAGTGAAATCAAGATCTTCATTGGAATCGAGAAAATACCTTCAACTTCAAACTCATCATCGGATCTTCTAATCCGGGCATGGTAGGATCATCCAAATCATCCAAAGTCTTTGAAATGGTGAAGCGATACTTTGGTCAAAAGTACTATCCAAAATAATCGTAAGAGTATTCTGCAATTTTGTTCTTTGTCTTTGCTTCTTCATAAGCTCTTCTTTGTTCATCAAGATAAGAATGTGCTAAAACATCTTGAAGAAGCATCGATTAAGTTCTTCTTGAATAGATTGATCCTCAGCAGACAATGAGGATTTTGGCTTATCAGTACTTTTCATTGGTTCCACGTAAATTGGTTCTTCATCGGGAACAACATCATGACTAATACTAACTCCATGAACAACATCTTGTAAGTCTTCTTCATTGTGTAGTACATAGTTCATAGAAGAGTTAAAACTTCAGATCAAACATCCAAGTTGATTTTCTTCTCTAACAAAGTACATAGTTCATAGAAGGAGTTAAAACTTCAAGATCAAACATCCAATCGTTCGTCCTCCACGGTGACCTTTTGACCGCTTCATTCTCATCGGTACAAGATGTGCGCGTACCAAGACGCATACAGATTAGCAATAAATCGCGCGAAAGTGTCTTTGATCACTTTTGTTGAATTGAGGTACACGGCTCATGGTTCCCGTTGATCTTGTTTTGCTTAGCGTTTTAGAAAGCTTTTCTTGTAAGGAGTTTAACTCTTGTTTTAGTACTTCTTCTCTAAACCTACTTTTCTAATATTTTATGCATTTGGTCATCCATTTTACGCTCACGGGTGGTCAACTCAAATTTTACGTTGTTCATAAATAGCAACACGTTCTTTATAGGCATTCGATTCGGAGATGGCGGAATCATCGGGGCTCGTGCGGTGTATTCATCAAAGGCATAGTCACCATTGAGCGCATAAGATACATCACTTGGTACAATCACACTTTCACTTTGTTTCACATATTGATCATATGGGACAACATTGATATTACCCATATTTTCAATATCGACTCAATAATTACAGTTGATTGTACCGTTATGTTTCTTTTGCTCATCGACTTCATCATTATAATTTTAATACCTCGAAATGATTTTGTCTTTGGATGGACCCGACTTGTGGTGATGAAGAGAATTTAGGAGATCATTGGAGAAATTCTAGCCATGAAAATGGTTTCATCAACATCGAGTCGTATGCATCACAATCGGCTACTTGAAAGGCATTCGATGATTATGGCCTATCTCACAGATTGGTTGCTCATCACATCTGCATCATATGTCTTAGCATTTCCCTCGACCAAGAACAATAACTCCTCTTCATCTAAAGCGGCACCATTATCCCGAGCTTGCACAAGCAACATCTTATCCACAAGTACTCGGCATTACGAGGCGTTTTGGCGATGTCGGTTCCTTGCAATGTCCCTCGCCTCCACAATTGTAACATTTGATTGGCTTTGCTTGACCACGGTTTCCATTCCTTCCCTATTCGATTTGCGGCATAACCTCTACCGCTCTACCTCTTGGTTGTTCATCTGTCTTTCTTGAACTGGTACCATAACCTTCCATCTCTTCTGATGGCTTGATTGTGTGGATTAAGCGGTTCGAGATTGTTGTTGGTGTGTGGAAGAGAGTTCATGTTTTGACTAATCGGAGAGCCGATTGATTAATAAGTTTCCACGTGTGCATCAAGATCGACTTGTTTGAACATAGGATCGGGAATGAGTTTGTGATTACCATTACCCATGGGTATGACTTGTGAGGCTTTGGTTGTGATTCCGATGTTTGAGTAGAAGGCGGTTGAATCATTTGATGAAACTTGTCTCTCCACGGTTGGTTTTGAGGCGATTAAGAATCCTTTTTCAAACATAGCATGTCTCTCATTACCAAGGAGGAAGGCATAGAGTTGCTCATAGTTTGTATTCTTCAATCCTTTGGTTAGCTTTACTGAGGTGACAAACTTGTGCCATTCGGGATTTATGTTGTTCACAAACTTTGAGTTAATTTGAATGTTTGGCATAGTCATTCGATGTTCCTCATATCATTAACAAGCTTGTGGAAATCTCACATAGTACTCATAGACACTCTCATCGGTTTCATCTTGAAGTGTTCAAATTCATCATAGAGTTGTGATTCTCTGTCTTCCATAGTTAATTCGAACACGAGAGAAGCATCTTGACATTATCCCACTGCCTTGGCCGGTGTTGTGATTGATCGACTTGTAGATATCTTTTGGAAGACCTTGAAGTACGATGTTAGAAGCCACGATATCGACATCGAATCTCTTTTCTCCTTATCATCGAGCTCATCATATGTCTTTGGTCTATCAATTCCATAGATCATTGTTCCATCTTCATTTGTATCAATTAAGTCTCTAGTAGTCTCAACCCGATCGGTCCTTCATCAATGGATTTGAGAATGTTGACTCCATTTTCGTTTCCAAGACAAATACAATCGATTCGTTGAGCCCAAGAGTCGTAGTCGATTCATCAAGCATGGGTGGATGAGTATCTCGAATCCATTTGCTTGAACATCCTCGACAGCAGTGGAGATGATTGTAGGAGCGTTGGTAGACATGATGACGATTAAGCGAGATTTTATAACTCTATGATTAAGCCGGAAATAGATTCTTTCACGGGATTTTACTAAATCAAGAGAACACCGTATTCATGAGACGAGTTAGCCAAGTCGCTAAGAAAACTGAACCAAGTCGCTAAGCACCAAGTTGCTAGTAAAATTTTGTGACAAGTCGCTAATCACCAAGTCGCTAAGTTGTCAAGTCGCTAAAGAACAACTCGCTAAGCACCAAATTGCTAGCAAAATTTTGACAGCAAGTCACTAAGCACCAAGTTGCTAAGTTGTCAAGTCGCTAAAGAGCAACTCCCTAAGCACCAAGTCGCTAAGTTGTCAAGTCGCTAAAGAACAACTCGCTAAGCACCAAATCGCTAGCAAAATTTTGACAGCAAGTCGCTAAGCACCAAGTCGCTAAGTTGTCAAGTCGCTAAAGAGCAACTCGCTAACACCAACTCGCTAACAAACTTAAGTACAAGTCGCTAACTTTCACCAAGTCGCTACCCGTAGTGGAGACTCCACTAAGTGTACTGTTTGTCGGCTTGTCTCAATAGACAAGTCGCTAGCTCAACTCGCTAAGGTCTTCAACTACAACTCGCTATCAAATTACAAAGCAAGTCGCTACCAAGAAAACTTGTCCGTGGCTTAAGTCGCTAGCAAGAAAAACACATAAACATCCTTTTCAGTCCAAAACAACCCAACCACGATGATTCAAGCTTAACAAATAAAAACCAAGCACATACAATGATTCTAAACACAAAACTACACTCAAGTTTCAAACTTTAACACTAGAAATGATCCAAATGATGCAAAAACCACTAAACTTTTCAAACTCTAAACCACCTAAAAGTCACTAGAAATCCAAAGATATAAGAGATGATCAAACCATGGCTCTTGATACCATTTGTAACATATTGGATTTCACATACACATCAAACCAAACACAAAGTAGGCGTATAAAGAGTTCTAGAGAGAAAGTTAGAGGTTTAGGGAACTTTAGTGAGAGAAAGAAAAGTCTTATTATGAGCTCAACTCTCTACCTTGGAAGGTATAGAGTATTTATAGTCTTTACATAAATCGCCACCTATCATTTGTGGATCGGGCATACAGTGGGTAAAGACCCGTCCGTCCTCACGGTATTACTTAAACTAAGTACTACTTAACTTATAATAATCTCGACTACGAGCTTTCTAATGATTACATATACTTGAGATAGGACATTTTCCTTCGATTGTCTTGATCTTCTAAAACTCAACATAGAAGACAATCTTGAACCTTCTTAGTGACTCTGTTGTACACTCTAAAGCCACTACTTGTTGGTACAATATCGATAAATAACCTTCTTCCGACTTGCCATCAAACTTACCCAGTTATCAATTGTATTCAAAATAGTAAGAGGGCATCAAAAGGCTTCATAAATCGAATGTTGGGTTTGTTGCCCATCAGCAACTCATAAGGTGTCTTCATCCGTGGTTTAGTAACTTATACTCTGTTAAGTACATTGCAAGCAATACTTACGACTTTAGCCCATAATTGAATAGGTAGTTGTGAATCGCTAACATGGTTACGGTTGCTTCAATCAAAGTCCTATTCTTTCTCTCGCAACACCATTCATTGTGGTGTTTTGGCAATCTTGAACTCCCTCTTAATTCCTTTGTTTGCACAAAATTCATCCATAAGCTTGTTCTTGAATTCGGTTCCATTGTCACATCTAATACCTCTAACCTTGAGTCTCAATTGGTTTTCAAGTGCTATTATGAGAGTCGAATAACATCAAAAGTATCATCTTTAAATCCTAAGAAAAATACCCAATTGAATCTCTGCAATCATCATGACAACTAAGCGTACTTCTTCTTGTTCAAACTTATATGAGAGCACGAGGACCAAATAGATCCATATGTAACAGCTCAATGGTTCTCTATCAGGTCCTTTCCTCAAGCTTCTTGCAGGAAGCTTTGTGTTGTTTACCTTCTTACATTCCAAGCAGGAGTGATCATTCTTGTAAGTCTTTGAAGGTAAACCTCTAACTAAATTTCCTTTGACCAGTTTGTTGATATTCTTGAAATTCACATGGCCCCATCTTCTATGCCATTGATGTGCTTCTTCAGATGTTGCTTTTGCCACCAAACATGTGGCTCTCCTATAAGAATGAAGACTTTTCATATCTAGACTATACACATCATTGGTTCTTAGTACTCTAAGAACTACCAAGCCATCATCAACAAACTTGTACTCAGGGGAAAGGATGAGACATTACGTGTCGTTGAATAACACGGGATGCTTTTTATCCTGATTTGAGAGGCGACAATAAGTTGAACTTGAGTTCCTTCACATATCTAACATTCTCAAAATCTCTCATACCTTTGATGGTTCCTTTTCCGATAATTCTTCCTCCATTGGGATCATTCCCAAATGCAACTCGTCCTCCACTAATAGATCAAAATCGGCGAGAATCTCCTTGTCTCTGTCATGCTTCCGAGCAACCACTATCCACAATAAGATGATCTTTAAGCTCCTCTTACGGGTTGCCTGCACAAAGATTTAGAGTTAGTTTCTTTTAGGAACCCAAGCCATTCTTGACTTGTGTTCCCTTGTGGAGTTACAAACTCAAATTCTTTGAGTATGTAATTCCCACTATTTTAAAACATGATCCGAATTATCTTTTGATTTTTAACATGTGGATTTTCAACATAACTCTCTTTTGAAAATTCATTCTCTTTTCTTGTATTATAAAACATCGATTCACTTTTTGTTAAAAGTCTGTTTGTCCTCTGCGATACTTTCTCTCTTAACCCATTCGGTTTTAACACTTGGTTCACGTGATCTAGATTCCTATGTGAATTATAATACCTTCTAGGTTGATAATAATGAGATCTCCTAGGGTTCCTGTTCCAGCGTTTTAGCGATTACCTTGTTTGAATTGAGCGATGCTTTGAGAAGGTCTTGCTTGTGAAAATCTTGGTGATTTAGAAAAAGGTCTTCTCGGTGAGGATACCTATAGTGCAGTGAGAAATTCGTGATTAACCCTATTTGAATTATTCGGACTAGTTTGTTCTCTCTAGGTTTCGGTTGGCGGACATGTTCTTTGGAAATTTTCTAAGGTATTACGAGTGATGTTCACAATCCTTGATTAAATGATTAGGACTAAAACACAAAACACGGTTTTGACCCATACTCACAAAGTGACTTCTTCTATGTCTATGACCAAAACTATTTTGCCTTCTAGGTGAATGATTGAACTGTTTTGACCAAAGTTATCCCAAAAGGTTTAGCGATCTTGGTTTGAAAGGTTTTCCTGAAGTCGCTTGTGGAGCGAGACTTTGAGTTGAAGGTACCGCTTGACTTTGAACATTGTTTTCAACAGTTTCTTTTGGGGTTTCGCACCTAGATTGACCAATAAGCTTTTCCTAAACTCTAGACCTGTCTACACAAAAGCGTGAAACATCGGGTCTTATGGGTTGATGACTACCTATGGGATGTGGGACAGCATGATAACCCTTGTATTTCTTATATTCTGGAGGTGGTTCACAAATTGAACCTCATTACTAGATGTGTCTACATAATTGATGAGTTCATCATCACTAGTGGTTATATCCTCTAGGTCATCACCATATTGATTCTCTTCTATGTTATCAAAGTCCATACCAAAACCTAAGCCAGTTCTAATATATGCTCTTCTCTGTTTTTGAACATAAATAACATGTGACAGACCAGATGCTAACAAATCATCTCTTTCCTTAGTTAATTTCTCTATTTCAGCAATTTTACAATTTAGTTTCCATTCACTTAGTTTTAACTGGTAATCTTGTTGTTCATACTTTTCAGCCCAAGCCATTTCATTATTTTCATGTGTTAATATTTTGGCTTCCATTGACTCTAAGGTTATTTGATAACCGACTACCTCGAGACCTAGCCCTAACACAATTATCTCTTTCAATCACATAAGCGCCAAGTAATTTTTGATAAAATCATGACAATTCGAGCATACCTCGAGATAGGGGTTGAACTTGATGAAGTAGCCACCATTGCAAGCGAGCAGGATCATCTTCACACTCCAAGCTCCAATCAAATCCTCCAAACCATCTCCGATTCCAAAGCAAAGATGATCGACTTCCTCATCAAAGGCGGTGCTCGGTCCAATTCTTCTCTGAATCTTCAAGCTGCTATCGCTACCATCTGATGGAGTCACCTGGTTCATCATCAAAATCTTCACCCGGTCAACCTCGATAAATTCTCTTGAGCAACCAAAGCCTTTGTTTGATAATAGGGATTTCTTTTAGCTCAACTTTGGTTTCTCGGTCATCCTGTTTGCTTGATACTTAGCAAACCCGCACTCCTTGCAAAGTGTCTAGTCTTTTGACAATTGAAGCATTCAATTTTGGATTTGTCAAAAGCGATTCCTGTTTTGGTTTGAAGTCAATGCTCTTTCTGCTTTCTTCATGTACTTCTTGATCCTTGTAGTAATCAAAGCAACTTGCCACGATATCAATTTCTTCTAAAGCATCCTCTTCAACTGGGAGATCTTCTTCATAAATTACGGTGTAAAGCTTCTTGAGCAAAGAAAGAGCACACAACTTCATCCGAGTGCATGGTAGTTGTGGGTGGGGCTTGTTGAGCATAGGTGGGGGAGGGGTGTAAATAGCACTTTGAGTTCTGATTACTTTGAGTGGGAGAAGCGGTGCTTTTGGTGGAAGTACCGCCTCTTTTCGCATGATAGAAAAGCAATCTTGTGAGATTTGGGAACCTGGTTTGACCATTCATCTCATGCTCATACACCTTTAGATGATTGTAGAGATCATCAAAGTGCATAACATCAAACACAGTTGTCCTCGATCATTGTAGCTATCACATGCCATGATGATGGCAAACTCATAAGAACTTGAGATTAACATCTTCATTTGAAACTTGTGCCTTGTATAATTCCAACATGTTTAGGAGATTTTGAAATCTATCATATGCAGCATCAAGACTCTCTCTTCACCAATAGTGAAAGTTTCAACTGCTGTTTCAACAGATTTCGTGCATCTTCTTAGAAGCTTCATTCCTCCAAATCTTGTCTTGAGAGCACCCAAAGCTACTTAGCATCTTTAGCATCATGGAACTTGAGAAGATGAACATCGGAATGGCGAGACAAGAGAATGTTGAGTGCCTCTCTTGATTCCTTAATGTTCTTGCAGTAAGACGCGCTTAGGTGCTTTGGGTTGTCTAGGAACATCAATAGTTTACGAACTTCTTCATTACCATTGACAATTACATTCCATAGAGCATGGTGCTGTAATGGCAATGTCTTGCCTCATCTTCATACACCATAGGTCATATTCTCCTTTCTTGATGACGGGAATCCTCATTGAGGTGATGGAAGGTGGTGGAGCAGAATCGATCGACATCTTTAGGTTTTAGGGTTTCTTCAGTCGAGTTTCCACACAAGCTCCGATACCACTAGTTGGATCGATGTACTCTAACCAAACTAACTTAAATAGCTTGTTAAGGTTTAACAACCTCGGATAAATCCTAAGTTGTTAACAATGAAACACTGAGCAAAATCTATTAAGTATGCGGAATTTACTTAACAAAGCTAAGAAGAATAACTTTAACTTTAAACAATTTTATTAATAACTTTAACTCTGCTTATTATGCAGACTCTTTAACAACTCTAATAATATCGAACTTCTCTAAATCTTTAATAAAATCACGTACGTCTAATATCAATCTAGGGGTCCTTTTATAGGCTCAAGGATAACCCTAAACGATTTACAATTCTTATCCTTATCGTCAAGTAAACAATACATAGAAAGTTCTAGATAAACATAACTTTCTATCTTTAATCTAATACAAGCGACTTATAATCTTTGCGGTACTTTGATGATAAGCAGTACTTTGACTTCTTGCAGTACTTTATCTTTCTGCAGTACTTTGTTAATCTTCAGTACTTTAATCTTCTGTATCCCAACATAAAGCATTTTCACAAAGTCTAACATGAGAATAAACAACAATGAAAAAGATATATAAACACACAAATTGAAAAACAAACAAGCAAACAGTTAAGCATGGGTTGCCTCCCACGAAGCGCTTTTCTTTATTTATGAGTCTTGTATCTAGACTCGAAGTCGTGCTCCCACGTGACTTCCTTACCGTCATCTTCTTCCTAATGACGATCTATATTAGGGTTTTCCATGGCATAATTATGCCCTATTGTGCATCTTTCTAAGAAGTCATCATGCCCCCATTTGGTTCTATATTCCAGTCCTAGTTTCACACATTATTTATAGAATCCAAATATCTTACTCATCATAGTCTACTCCTCTCCTTTTATCCTCCTCATTCCTATAGTAAACCGATAGCTTAAGTTCCTTCTCATTATTGGATAGTGACGAGAATATCTCAATCTTAAATGGCATTTGGTAGGCTGTTAGCCTTGATTATCTTTATTAGAAGTGATGGTCATTCACGATTAGGAACTTTGTAATATGTGTTAGATATCGTGATAGAATAGTCAACGGGCTCATGGATTGGGCTAAGCTAATTGGGCATTAGTTAAGTTAAGCTAGCCTTGTCTAGTTCGTGTAACCCAAGCCCAATCCAAGTCCATCTCAAGGCCCATGGCCAAGCCTTAGGGCATCATCCTCTCTTACTATAAATACCCCTCAAGTATGTCATTTGAGGGGTGTGCTTGAGTGTGTGTGTGTGTGTTTTCCTTTGAAGCAATATAACATCTTATTGTTTTCATCTTTCTTCTCTCTACCTCTTTAAACATACACGCCTTATATATACATCAAGTCACCATCTCTTTGTTTAATCTTTTCTAATCTTTCTCTACGCCTACTGTTTGTATAACGTGGGTGTTTGTGTGGTAAACATAAGAGCCTAAAGATGATTTAGAAGTGTTTTTGTAAAAAAAATCGTGTCTATTTATATCAAAAATCTCGTTTCTAAATTTTTTTTGGCATCTTTGTCTCGTTTCTGATAACAAAACTGCTTCTCTTATGTTTTTTATGGTCAAAAGAATATACTTTTAAGCTTATTTTGTTACTTATTTGGTCCAAAACTGTTTATTTATTCTTATTTACATCAAAAATTATTTACATCAAAAGCGGTTTTGTCCATAAAGTTAATATTTTTAGTCCGGTCAAGAGTTTCTTTTGTCCAAATACTCTATCTTCTTATATCCGCATTCATTTCTTGTGGTCACAATCACTCTTTGAAAAAAACCGAGGTATAAAAGTGGTCGGAAAAACTTGGTGGGAAAAAAGTCAACAAAAAGTCAAAACCCTCGTTTTTACGCATAAGTATTACGGTTTACGCGTAAGACCTCATTTTACGCCTAAGCACTTACGACTATCTTGGATCGATTACGATTTACTTGGAAAGTATCTCGTACCTTTTATTACGCTAAACCTTACTCGTAAGGTTGCTTACGCGTAAGGGTGTTTACGCCTAAGGACAAGGGCTTACGCGTAAGGTTTTACAAGTAGAGGTTACGCATAACATAAGTTTACGAGTAAGCAAAGGAGTCTACGCGTAAGGTTTTGAAAAAGTTACGCATAACAAAGGTTTACGCATAACATCTACTTACACTAAGAGGTTACGCATAAGGGTTCTCAGAACAAGGTTACGCGTAAGAGATTTTCAGAAAAACGTTGAGAGATTCAAAACCAGATCCATGACCAAGCCAGTATTAATTCTATAACCCACTCACGAAAAAAAAAAAGAAACGCAACAAAGTAAAACAGATCTCAGTTCATCTCTTAACAAATTTAATCGATTCATCTTTGAAAGACAACCATAAGAGATATTCTTCACAGATCCTATCGAAGATTGTTTCTTCTCTTTTATATCCGAAAAACATTAAGAAAGATCAAAACAAAACTGTCACATCCTTTCCTATCTTTCGTTTAATCAAAAAGGAAAAACGAGAACTAAACAAAACCTACCTTCGACCTTTTCAAAGATCGTGCAACTGTAACCGTAGGTGGTTCTTTGTGTTCTTCGTTTCAGTAGATTAAAGGATTAAAGGGTGATTTGTTATTAGTAAAAGGAGATTGTCTTGGTGGATGCGAGTTTAAGAGTAACAGATTGTAGGGTTTGAGGAATTTTTTTTGGTGGCTGCGATTTCTCTTAAAGTGATTAGGGTTAGAGGATTTTAGAGTTAAGTGAGAATTATTAGGTAAAGTGATTATAAGTGGGTCTTATATATATCAGATTTTTAGGGTAAATCTGTGATTAGGGTAGTATCACTCGTGTGGGCTTTAACCGGTATTTGTTTTAATTTTTGGGCTGCGTGATTCTTGGTTGATCCATTTTTATCCGGAAACATATTGTTTAAGCCATTCACGAGTTACTTTGGATTTTAAGTGCTATTTTGTGAAATAATCGGGTATAATCCTGGTCTACAAATTTACTCTGATTTCAAGACACGAAACGGGTTATTATTTCGAGTTTAATTTTTTTTGGTGTCGTTGAAAATAACTACCGTGCTAGTTATTGAATAACTAGATTCGAAAACAAAAATTACTTCTTTATCGTCTACAAGATCCGTAAATTCATTTCACACATACCTTCATAAATGGCAACTCAGGAAGATCATCTCAAAGCGCTTTCAAAATGTTATTGCTTCATTCTTCAATGAATTAAACATTAGTCCCACTACACCAAATAACAACAACAAATGGATTTCATCGTATAATCCGCATTTGCTCAACCGAGTATGCATATGGGCCAAGGAGGACACATGGTTGATGTTATTGGGAATCGAATGCATTTGCTACGGGTATACAAATGGGGAATCGATGCAATATGCGAGGCAAGTATGTTGGATATCAAGGGGTTAGATTGTGAATCGAGAATATGGGATATCAAATGGGAATAAGCATTTTATGACTTGGTTCGAATGCTACCTCCGAACCTCAAAGCCAAGATTCAAGGTATCGTCGGTTCGACATGCTAACTCCGAACCTCATATCTCGCTCAGGATTTTCTTCTGAACTTGGGTTCGGACTTAAAGCTTGGACACCGAAGGTGGGACGTGTCTTGATGCCATGGGCTTGAAATGCACCTTGTTCGTTGTATCCTTGGTATGATAACTTGACTCATTGCTACGGAGGAGGAGGCATTGGAGTCGAAGGTCCATTGTGCGTCTTACCACTACGAGTGGTGACGGCTTTTAACTCGGCATTTGGATTGGGAATTGTATTGCTTGGGAGTCCTCCGTAAGATGATGAAGCTTTGTTCATATTCATGTTCATGAAACCGCTCATCATATTCTTTAACTCATTTGTCTGCCGAGACATTGTGGTATCAATTTCCTTTTCACTCAACTCTCATGTTATTGATCCGAGTTTGCATTGAACGATGCTTGACTCGAGAATTTTCATGAAGTCATTTGGCATGGGAGCTTGAGAAGGTTGTTGATAACTTTGATGATTTGGAGCTTGATATGGTTGGTTGAAATTGTTCCGCTTTTGATTGAAATTTTGAGAATTATTGAAATTTTGTCCTTGATTCGAACAAAGCGATTTTGATTGCCATGGTTTTGCAGGAGGAAAACCGGTGGTGTCATACCGCTAGGTGCACGGTAGTGAGGATCGACTTGTGGTCGGTATTGATTGTGGTTTACCAAGCTACGGAGCTTGGTAAAAGAAGCATCGGTTGCTTGACAATCATAATACGCATGTGGACCACTACAAGTTTCACACACCTTGTTTACGGCTTTGATTGGTTCCGCTTATGAATTTCGCTTTTGATTTCCTTTACATCCTTAATCATACAACGGATGGCGTCCGTTAGAGCTGCTATCGGAGCGGCTAACCCGGAAGAGTTCTTGGATGAAGAAGCAGGAGTGTTAGGAGTATTGACTTTGTTGCGAGAAATAGGAACTTTTGATTTTGCTCGCAAATCTCAATCACATCTTTAGGTCTACGATTCAAGATATTGCCGCTGCGATGCGTTCAAAGAATCTTGATCGTTACCGCTCAACCCATTGTAAAAATATTGACTTGTTGAAGCTCAGTGAATTCATGATGGGGCATTTCGAAGAGATCTTTGAATCTCTCCCATGCCTCTCCAAAGTTTTCATCGAAATTTTGACGAAATCCGAAATTTCATTTTTAAGATTAGTCGTCTTTGATGGAGGAAAGAAATAATTGACAAACTTTTGAACAAGATCCTCCCAAGTTTCGATGGATCGAGGGGTTCTTTTTCCACCAAATCCGGCCGTCCCCTTAAGTGAGAATGGAAATAGCATCAACTTGATGACTTTTGTGGTACATCCTTGAAATTGATAGTTGAAGTCAACTTGTTAAACCAACGGATGTGTGCATACTGGTCTTCTCGGTCAAACCTGTGGAATTGATTCGTAGACACAAGTGTGATCAAATGTGTCTTCAATTGAGTGATCGAATTGATTACGGTAAAACGATGGCATCTCCATAACCCTCGGTGGGTGCACGGAGCATTTCGCCATAGTTCGCTCGTTCGCCATATTGTTGTTTGAAATAGTACGAATCTCGGGTTCGACTATTTGGGAAGAAGATTCTTTTTGAGTTTTATGATTATACATATATATATAGAAACAAAAGAAAAATATTTTTGTATTTTATATGTTTTGAGATGTTTTTGGGTTTTGAATTTTTATAAGAATATATATATATATAGATAGAAACTTAAAACAGTGAATATTCAAACACGAATGCAATGAAGATCAAGGAGAGTATAGTGTTTCCGGTCGTTATGTCCCTTGTGAATGAGCTAAGCAGACACGAATCACCAAACGTATAGTGATCTAGAGATTTGAACGGAAAAGAGGATTGTGATTATTATAACTACAGAAAAAGTACATAACCTACAAGGGCTTAAATGCAAATTAAAGAAAATTAAAAAGATAAACTATATTAAATAAATGCTATCACTATTTGCAAAAATGATGTTTTTGATTTTTTCTTTTATAAAACTGAATTAAAAACTACGCGACGTACAAAAGAAAATGTGAAACTAAAGCAATATAAATCCTAAAAATATGAAAATGACATTTTTACAATCCTAATGATAGAAGAAAATTTTTAGAAAAAGAAAATTATTTTTAAAACTATTTATCTAATTATTATTAATTAAAACTATTTTTAACTATTTAATAATAGCCTAAAATACAAGAAAATATGAAATAAAGCTAGAAAAATAAAATTTTGACTTGGAAAAATCTAAAATAACAAAGAGAATTTTCAAAACTATTTTTGTATTTTTTCGATTATTTTTCTATTTTCTATGAATTAAAAACTATTTAAAACTACTTAAATTGCTTAAAATACAAATTTAACTAAGAAAATCTGGAAAAATATTTTTTGGCTTTTATATTTATCTTAACTTAAGAAAATGAAAAATTATTTTTTTGAAACTTTTCTCGAATTAATTGTATTAAATGCTAATTAAAAGGGCTTAAAATTGATTTAAATTAAGAAAATAGCAAATGACTTGGAAAAATCTGAAAAATTCAAGATAAGTCTAAAATAATATTCTGAATCTGAGAAAATATAAAAACAAGGGGTTGTGTGTAGGATTATGCAATGCTATGCAAGTGCTTATAAATAAGCACTTTGAAATAAGCAAATGAACACCAAAGGGTACCAAGCGATTCTGAAGCTATAAAATGCTAAAACTACTAAAATGCAACAAGTTACAACTGGCTTAAACCACTGGAATGCAAGTTACATGATTTGGCTTATTTTGATTTCAAGTGCTAAAAGCAGTTGTGATGAGCTACTTTGCGACTTAAGAATAAGACACCTAATAAGCTAGAAAATGGAAAACAAAAGTGGGAACCTCAAGAGGACCAGCTAGCTATGTCTAAACCAAAATGAGACCTAAGTGAGCTAAGATGAGCTCTGTGCAAGGTCTGCAAGAATCGCACACACATGCGATTCGATTATCGAGTCTTGACAGGCATATAAGCCCATTTTGAGAAGTCGATTAGGGGCTTATAAAAATTGACAAAATTCTTCAAAATGATAATAACAAAATAGACCAATGAAGTTTTAAAAACACCAAGTTTCCTTAGATTTGGCTCGAAATGAGTCAATGAAAATCCTTTCAGTTGGCCTCAAACGACATTTTCGGTTTTGACTTTTGAAGTAGTTATGAAGTTTTGACTTTTGTGAACTTTGATTCCAATTTAAGGAATGATGATTTGATGTATATTGATAAAATGGAACTAATGCAAGTGATACCTATCAATTCTAAACACAAATTAAGTCTTAGCTTTTCCAAAATCCAAACAGTTGAGAAATTAAGATGTGATTCAAATGCATTTTGACTTTGGGTTGATTAATATGCAATTTATTGAATGCAATGAGTACATATGAGTCAAACAAACCTAAAGCAACAATAATCTACCACCGAATAAACCTTTAAGACAGTTTAAGCAACAAATCCAAACATTCCTTTAACAACTCGATATGTAAATTAAAAGAGTTAACGCTAAACTAGCCTATGCAAACAATCAAACCGAGTTAATATTAACCTAACTACCACTAAATGAACAAGTCTCAACTATTTCTAACCACGGATACCAAATATGCAATATCTATGAAAATGGACTTACATATGGTCCTAGCCACAATGGCTTGCCAAAGAAAACAATGAACAACTAACCTATCCCAAACCCTAACCTAGCTCATTATCAACCCAAATCCATCTTGCATCAACCCATATCCAATTTGTTCTCCATTTTGCCCCAGTTTGACTTTCTTTGACCAAAACCAAAACGCTTGAAACTTAAATGTGAGCTTGTAAAAAGCTATAACAAGCTTAAACAAGCTTATTTGAATGAGAAAATAAGTCGTAGGAAGCTTTAATATGAGAACATGAGTTTGAATTTTCAACAATAAACCTTAAAACATGAAACTTAAACACAACTTGAATTAACACTTGAAATGAACTTATATTGATAAAATAACTTGAGTTCCAAGACATAGATACAAAAGATAACAATTTGAGACTTAATTTAAAGCATTGAGATTAAAACGACATAAAAGTAAATTTACAAAACTAAAACTACTCTTCACTTGCTCCTTCTTGCTTCTTTTATACTCAAAACATCTTCTCTCCTCTCCGATTGTTTCCCACCTTTTTCCGGACCTTTGGATTATTTGAGCCATTTTGGCCGTTGGATTGATTTTGGCGCCAAAACTTATATAAGCCATTGGGGGTTTTGAGTGTGAGATTGAAGAAGCAATTAATGCTATTTGGAGGGTTGTTGAGGTGGAGGATAAGGGAGTGGAAGATGAAATTTGGAGGTGTGGGAGCTTGTGTGTTGCGAGGCTTTGCGTAAGCGATTGGTGAAGGAGAAAGAAAAGGCGCCAAGGGTTGGTTTATTTGACCGATATTTGGTGGCTATTAATAAGGGAGGGTCCAAATTGTTATTGTGGGGGTCAAATGGGTTTAACAAGGGTCCAAGGTATTAAAGGTTTAATAAGACAAGGACCTTTTGTGCAATTTCGAAAATCAAGGGACCATCGCCATATTTGCAAAGTTGCTCCAAGGGACTAAAAGTGACAAGCTCCAATAGTATAAGGACCAAACTTGACATTTTCAAATTTCCAAGGACCATTTTGCCAATTTTTAAACTTCGAGGACCAAACTTGTAATTTCTCAAAACTTTTGATATTTTTCACCAAAGGACTAATTTTGACAACTTATGATTTTAAAAGGACCTTTGGTGATTTTTCTTTGAAATTAAGTGCTCGGGGACTATTTCGACAATTTTTGAAACTTGGGGACCTGAAAGCGCCAATTATGCAAACTTAGCTCATTTTTCATCCGATTTTGAACATTTTGCATCCGAAACATATAAAATGCAATTTTGGAATATTTTCGATTTTGATGCATTTCGAGCATTTTTAAACGTTTTGCGCTCGATTTAACAAAAATGATGAGTATTTACACACTCATCAATCCCCACACTAAACTATTGCTAGTCCCTAGCAATCTTTTGAGAAAAACTTAATGGATTTGAATCTCTTTACCAAAAGCCATTACTATGGAGTAGCCAAATGTTTCAGTTCAAGTAAGAACCATGGTACAATCGATAACCATGTGATTTTGAGCAAACCACCGACTTCCAACGGATTTGATTTGTCTTTACCGAAGCCGTTTGCTTCGGACTAGCCAACTCTTAGATAAATTATCAATATTATCTTTGGTGAGTGATTACCAATTATGGTTTTTCCATCGCCTTTACCACAAGCCATAAACTTGCGGGCTAGCCAACTCTTCACTAATTAAAGATATGGTGAGTGAATACCATACAATTTTGGGCAAATTGCAAGCCGTCAACGGATTTGAGATATCTTTACCAAGAGCCGTTTGCTCTGGATTAGCCAATCCTTTTGTTTATTAGACATGGCGGATCGATAACCAATTGAGTAAGTGCAAAACACTTACTCCAAAAAAAAAAAATTTTGGCCAAAATGGGGAATTAGGCGGTATAATTACATGATAAAATTCGTGAGAATTCCCCACACTTAGAAATGAATATTGCCTCAATATTCAAAGTACCTGGCGGTTATGCCGGCGAGAACGTGAAAGGGAAATACTACGCCATTATTTTGAAAGTTTTTTTTTTTTTTTTTTTTTAAAAAACTTATATATATACACAACATGTGGGCAACCCCCCACACTAGGGTGGTAGAAAGATAGAAAGAAATCGAAATATGGGTGAAAACCCATATGGCATGCTCTTATTTTTGATTCCCAGTCGCTAGCTTGACTCGACCCGTATTCATTTGTTCATGGGGAAAGTAACGTGGAAAACCAATCTCGATCGGACTTTCGCTCACAATGTTAATAAACATATGAACATCGAAAGTTCCACACCGACGAGATATAACCGCGGTATTGTTAATAGTAGAAACTATAAAGGATGATACGGGGTCAAAGATGGTGTCCTCATTCCCGAAAGAGAAAAGGAAAGAGCAACCACACCATCCGTGAAGAATGGAATAAAGGCGTACATGAGAATGCAAGTCCATTCCTCATCGAGAGAAGCAAATCACCATTTTGACATTTTAAGCTTAAACTTGAAGCTTATATGGTGATTGTCAATAAGATGTCCCGGAGGAGGGTGGGAAACGGTTCTTCAATCAACAGATTTTCTAGAAAAGGATGTCTCCTCCGAATCAAAGTAAGTATTATCAATTCTGTTGGAATTGACTCATCACTAAGAAAGGCATCGACTTCATTCCAAAGTTGTCATCTTCCTCATCGGGAGTGAGAGAAGGGATGGAAGAGTCGGGAATAAGACTAGGAGATGATGGATCATTTTGAGCAATTCATCAATGGGAAGAGTGTCTCCCATTGGATCACAAACATCATCATCCAATTCGGATGAAACTCAAGAGAGTTTGGTTTCATCCACGAGTTAACAAACTCGATCGACAAACCGATTCCGGAGGTGGGACAAGTGGTGTGCTCTTAGAGCTAGCAATTTCCACCACTTCCGATGAAGTCTCCGATTCTAGATCATCATCATCAAGAACACTCTTGACTTCCACGGTACAACTTTCAAACCATTTGTTTGAACCGGGGTGATTTTCAAAGCTTTTAACTCAAAGACGTTTTGGTGACTCCTCTTAACCGTGAAATTTGAGAGTGTTGCATTGAATCTTTCGATTTTGATCAATTGTGGCAACACTCTGTTTGGACAGAGGTTTGGAGTTCGGTTGATATTCAATGCGAGCTCTTCGTTGTCAACCCGTATGGTCAACTCTTCAAACAAACACATCAATCGAGCACGACTCGTTCTCAAGAAAGCTCTCCCTAAGATGAGGGAACTCTAGGATCCGCATCAAGTCTACTACAACAAAGTCGGTAGGAAAGTGAAACTTTCCCACTTTCATCACGACATCCTCGGCTATCCCAAGTGGACGAGTTATGGTACGGTCCGCTAGCTCGAGTGTCATACAAGTGGGTGAAAGTTTAGGAAGAGATAGTTTCTTCCATACCGAGAGTGGCATAAGGTTAATGCTAGCGCCAAGATCGGCAAGGCGGAGCATTGAACCATCCCCAAGAAATCACATGGGATTAAAAATCGCCATGGTCTTCAAGCTTTTGGGAAGCTTCTTGAGAAGGACCACGAGCATTGCTCATTGAGAGGAGTTTTAGCCATCTCGGATAGCTTATCTTTGTTGGTCAAGAAGCCTTTAAGCGTGGATGCAAATTTAGGCATTAGAACGAGAGCATCAACGAAGCTTATATCAAAGTGTAGCTCATTGAAGATTTGGAAATTTTTTCCATTTGCTCTTTGTTTTGTCTTTGAGCTTCTCATCATTCATTCTTGATGGGTAAGGAAGTCGACTAGACTTTGAGCGGGATGGAAGTCATTTCGCTCAGATTTTTCTTCGAACTTCGGGTTCCGGACTTAAAGCTTGGACTACCGAAGGTGGGACGTGTGCTTGTGCCGTGGGCTTGAGAATTGCACCTTGTCCGTTGTATCCTTGGTAACTTGACTCATTGCTGTGAGGAGGAGGGGCATTGAGTCGAAGGTCCATTGTGCGCCTTACCACTACGAGTGGTGACGGCTTTCAACTCGGCATTTGGATTGGGAATTGTATTGCTTGGGAGTCCTCCGTAAGATGATGAAGCTTTGTTCATATTCATGTTCATGAAACCGCTCATCATATTCTTTAACTCATTTGTCTGCCGAGACATTGTGGTATCAATTTCCTTTTAAGCTCAACTCTCATGTTATTGATCCGAGTTTGCATTGAACGTATGCTTGACTCAAGTAATTTTCATGAAGTCATTTGGCATGGGAGCTTGAGAAGGTTGTTGATAACTTTGATGATTTGGAGCTTGATAAGGTTGGTTGAAATTGTTCCGTTTTGATTGAAATTTTGAGAGTTATTGAAATTTTGTCCTTGATTCGAACAAAGCGATTTTGATTGCCATGGTTTTGCACAGGAGGAAAACGGGTGGTGTCATACCGCTAGGTGCACGGTAGTGAGGATCGACTTGTGGTCGGTATTGATTGTGGTTTACCGAAGCTATAGGAGCTTGGTAAAAGAAGCATCGGTTGCTTGACAATCATAATACGCATGTGGACCACTACAAGTTTCACACACCTTGTTTACGGCTTTGATTGGTTCCGGCTTATGAATTTCGCTTTTGATTTCCTTTACATCTTTAATCATACAACGGATGGCGTCCGTTAGAGCGGCTATCGGAGCGGCTAACTCAGAAGAGTTACTGGATGAAGAAGCAGGAGTGTTAGGAGTATTGACTTTGTTGCGAGAAATAGGAACTTTTGATTTTTGCTCGCAAATCTCAATCACATCTTTAGGTCTACGATTCAAGATATTGCCGCCTGCGGCTGCGTTCAAAGAATCTTGATCGTTACCGTTCAACCCATTGTAAAAATATTGACTTGTTGAAGCTCGTGAATTCATGATGGGGCATTTCCGAGGAGATCTTTGAATCTCTCCCATGCCTCTCCAAAGTTTTCATCGAAATTTTGACGAAATCCGAAATTTCATTTTTAAGATTAGTCGTCTTTGATGGAGGAAAGAAATAATTGACAAACTTTTGAACAAGATCCTCCCAAGTTTCGATGGATCGAGGGGTTCTTTTTCCACCAAACCGGTTTGTCCCCTCAAGTGAGAATGGAAATAGCATCAACTTGATGACTTTTGTGGTACATCCTTGAAATTGATAGTTGAAGTCAACTTGTTAAACCAACGGATGTGTGCATACGGGTCTTCTCGATCAAACCCGTGGAATTGATTTGTAGACACAAGTTGGATCAAATGTGTCTTCAATTCAAAGTGATCGTAATTGATTCTTTGGTAGAATGATGGCATCTCCATAACCCTCGGTGGGTGCCTGGAGCATTTCCGCCATAGTTCGTTCGTCGCCATATTGTTGTTTGAAATAGTACGAATCTCGGGTTCGACTATTTGGGCAAGACGCTCACGAGAACGCCTTCTAGGAATTTCTGCTAGATCACGCAAAGGACTCAATGATCTAGAAGAACGAGTGCGCATGCACTAGAGTTACTCTAAGGACTCTCAGAGTTAAGGAAAGGAATTATGAAAATGGGGAAAGAAGATTCTTTTTGAGTTTTATGGTTATACATATATATAGAAACAAAAGAAAAATATTTTTGTATTTTATATGTTTTGAGATGTTTTTGGGTTTTTGGATTTTTTTTTATAAGAAAATATAGATATATATAGATAGATATGGATGGTATGAACAAAGAGTGAATATTCAAATCACTAATCTGCTAGACGGAAGATAATCAGCCTGACTCCTCCCAGCGTGGCGCTAAAATTTGATTCGTGCTAAACCGTCAAGTTTTCTCACACAAGCCGCCACTTGTGAATGGCCAACCGTAAGAAACTTAAAACAGTTCAAACACGAATGCAATGAAGATCTGGAGAGTATAGGGTTTCCCCGGTCGTTATGTCCCAGATGAGCTATGCGAAGAATCAACAAACGATATAGTGATCGAGATTTGAACATTTCGAGCACAAATGCAATGAAAGAGGATTCGTTAATTATTATAACTACGTGAGCGGAAAAAAGTACAGCCTATAAATTACAAGGGCTTAAATGCAAATTAAAGAAAATTAAAAGATAAACTATATTAAATAAATGCTATCACTATTTTAAAAATGATGTTTTTGATTTTTCTTTTATAAAACTCGAATTAAAAACTACGCGACGTATAAAAGAAAATGTGAAACTAAAGCAATATAAATCCTAAAAATATGAAATGACATTTTACAAACCTAATGATAAAAGAAAATTTTTAGAAAAGAAAATTATTTTTAAAACTATTTATCTAATTATTATTAATTAAAACTATTTTTAACTATTTAATAATAGCCTAAAATACAAGAAAATATGAAATAAAGCTAGAAAAATAAAATTTTGACTTGGAAAAATCTAAAATAACAAAAGAGAATTTTCAAAACTATTTTTGTATTTTTTGATTATTTTCTATTTTCTATGAATTAAAAACTATTTAAAACTACTTAAATTGCTTAAAAATACAAATTTAACTAAGAAAATCTGGAAAAATATTTTTTGGCTTTTATATTTATCTTAACTTAAGAAAATGAAAATTATTTTTGAAACTTTTCTGAATTAATTGTATTAAATGCTAATTAAAAGGGCTTAAAATTGATTTAAATAGAGAAAATAGCAAACTGACTTGGAAAAATCTGAAAAATTCAAGATAAGTCTAAAATAATATTCTAAAGCTGAGAAAATATAAAAACAGGGGTTGTGTGAAGGAATATGCAATCGCTATGCAAGTGCTTATAAATAAGACTTTAAATAAGCAAATGAACACCAAAGGGTACCAAGCGATTCTGAAGCTATAAAATGCTAAAACTACTAAAATGCAACAAGTTACAACTGGCTTAAACCACTGGAATGCAAGTTACATGATTTGGCTTATTTTGATTTCAAGTGCTAAAATCGTGTTGTGATAGCTACTTTAAGCTTAAGAATAAGACACCTAATAAGCTAGAAAATGGAAAACAAAAGTGGGAACCTCAAGAGGACCTGGCTAGCTATGTCTAAACCAAAATCCAGACCTAAGTGAGCTAAGATGAGCTCTGTGCAAGGTCTGGAAGAATCGCACAACACATGCAGATTCGAGTCATGTGCACATGGCATATAAGCCCATTTTGAGAAGGCGATTAGGGCTTATAAAAATTGACAAAATTCTTCAAAAATGATAATAACAAAATAGACCAATGAAGTTTTAAAACACCAAGTTTCCTTAGATTTGGCTCGAAATGAGTCAATGAAAATCCTTTCAGTTAGGCTCAAAACGACATTTTCGGTTTTGACTTTTGAAGTAGTTATGAAGTTTTGACTTTTGTGAACTTTGATTCCAATTTAAGGACCGATCTTGATGTATATTGATAAAATGGAACTAATGCAAGTGATACCTATCAATTCTAAACACAAATTAAGTCTTAGCTTTTCCAAAATCCAAACAGTTGAGAAATTAAGACATATTCAAATGCATTTTGACTTTGGGTTGATTAAGGCACAATTTATTAAGCGCAATGAGTACATATGAGTTAAACAAACATAAAGCAACAATAATCTACCATTGAATAAACCTTTAAGACAGTTTAAGCAACAAATCCAAACATTCCTTTAACAACCGATATGTAAATTAAAAGAGTTAACGCTAAACTAGCCTATGCAAACAATCAAACCGAGTAAAATTAACCTAACTACCACTAAATGAACAAGTCTCAACTATTTCTAACCACAAATACCAAATATGCAATATCTATTGAAAATGGACTTACATATGGTCCTAGCCACAATGGCTTGCCAAAGAAAACAAGAACAACTAACCTATCCCAAACCCTAACCTAGCTCATTATCAACCCAAATCCATGCCGCATCAACCCATATCCAATTTGTTCTCCATTTTGCCCCAGTTTGACTTTCTTTGACCAAAACCAAAACGCTTGAAACTTAAATGTGAGCTTGTAAAAGCTATAACAAGCTTAAACAAGCTTATTTGAATGAGAAAATAAGTCGTAGGAAGCTTTAATATGAGAGCATGAGTTTGAATTTTCAACAGTAAACCTTAAAAACATGAAACTTAAACACAACTTGAATTAACACTTGAAATGAACTTATATTGATAAAATAACTTGAGTTCCAATACATAGATACAAAAGATAATAATTTGAGACTTAATTTAAAGCATTGAGATTAAAACGACATAAAAGTAAATTTACAAAACTAAAACTACTCTTCACTTGCTCCTTCTTGCTTCTTTTATACTCAAAACATCTTCTCCTCTCTCGATTGTTTCCCACCTTTTTCCGGACCTTTGGATTATTTGAGCCATTTTGGCCGTTGGATTGATTTTGGCGCCAAAACTTATATAAGCCATTGGGGGTTTTGAGTGTGAGATTGAAGAAGCAATTAATGCTATTTGGAGGGTTGTTGAGGTGGAGGATAAGGGAGTGGAAGATGAGTGGAGGTGTGGGAGCTTGTGTGTTGGAGGCTTTGCGTAAGCAGTTGGTGAAGGAGAAAGAAAAAGGCGCCAAGGGTTGGTTTATTTGACAAGATATTTGTGGCTATTAATAAGGGAGGGTCCAAATTGTTATTGATGGGGGTCAAATGGGTTTTGACAAGGGTCCAAGGGTATTAAAGGTTTAATAAGACAAGGACCTTTTGTGCAATTTCGAAAATCAAGGGACCACTTCGCCATATTTGCAAAGTTGCTCCAAGGGACTAAAAGTGACAAGCTCCAATAGTATAAGGACCAAACTTGACATTTTCAAATTTCCAAGGACCATTTTGCCAATTTTAAACTTGAGGACCAAACTTGTAATTTCTCAAAACTTTTGATATTTTTCACCAAAGGACTAATTTTGACAACTTATGATTTTAAAAGGACCTTTGGTGATTTTTCTTTGAAATTAAGTGCTCGGGGACTATTTCGACAATTTTTGAAACTTGGGGACTGAAGCGCCAATTATGCAAACTTAGCTCATTTTTCATCCGATTTTGAACATTTTGCATCCGAAACATATAAAATGCAATTTTGGAATATTTTCAGATTTTGATGCATTTCGAGCATTTTAAACGTTTTGCGATTCAGATTTAATCAAAATGATGAGTATTTACACACTCATCAAGAACCTTCCTTCCTTTCCTCAAATATCTTATGATTTCCTTCATCTTCACTCCTTCGAATGAAGACATTATCTTTGATCCCGCATTTTCATTTATCATTTGTGAGCCGGTTCTATGTATATCTCATCGTGTGGAACTTTCACGTGCTTCAATGTTTATCCAAACATCTTGAATGAAAGTCCGATGGAGATTGTTTCTTCCACTTTGCTTCCCATGAACCAATGAATTGGGTCGAGTCAAGCTAGCGACTCGGTAATCAAAAACAAGAGCTTAACATGGGTTTTCACCGTGTGTACCACCCTAGCTGGGGAGTACCCCACATGTTATGTATATATAAGTTTCTAAAAAAAAAAAAAAAAAATCATCTTTCTAAATAATGGCCGTAGTATTTCCCTTTACGTTTTTTGTTTCGCATAACCACGTACTTTGAATATTGAGGAAATATTCATTTCTATGCTGGGGATTCTCACGAATTTTATCATATAATTATCCCAATTCCCCGCTTTTGGCCAAATTTTTTTTTTGGAGTAAGTGTTTTACACTTACTCATTTGGTTATCATCCGCTTTGTCTAATAAACAAAAGGATTGGCTAATCCAGAGCAAACGGCTCTTGGTAAAGATATCTCAAACCGTTTATCCGGCCGGCAATTTGCCCAAAATTGTATGGTATTCAACTCACCATATCCTTAAAAGTGAAGAGTTGGCTAGCCCGCAAGTTTATGGCTTGTGGTAAAGGCAGTGGAAAAACCATAATTGGTAATCACCACCAAAGATAATATTGATAATTTATCTAAGAGTTGGCTAGTCCGTAGCAAACGGCTCGTAAAGACAAAATCAAACCATGAAAGTCGGTGGTTTGCTCAAAATCACATGGTTATCGGTGTACCATGGTTCTTACTTGAACCGAAACATTTGGCTACTCCGTAAGTAATGGCTTTTGGTAAAGAGATTCAACCATTAAGTTTTTCTCAAAACATTGCTAGGGACTAGCAATAGTTTAGTGGGGGATTGATGAGTGTGTAAATACTCATCATTTTGTTAAACTGAATCGCAAAACGTTTAAAATGCTCGTAAATGCATCAAAATATCGAAAATATTCCAAAATTGCATTTTATATGTTTCGGATGCAAAATGTTCAAAATCGATGAAAATGAGCTAAGTTTGCATAATTGGCGCTTCAGTCCCCAAGTTTCAAAATTGTCGAAATAGTCCCCGAGCACATAATTTCAAAAAGAAAATCACCAAAGGTCCTTTTGAAATCATATATTGTCATATTTAATCCTTTGGTGAAAAGTTTTGAGAAATTACAAAATTAGTCCTTTGAGTTTCAAATTTGGCAATAATGGTCCTCTAATTACTTGAGATTTGCAAGTTTTGCCCTTATAATTTTGGAGATTGTCAAGTCTAGCCCTTGAAGTACTTTTCATAAATTACTTGAACAGTCCCTGGAATTTCAGAATGTTCACTTTTGGTCCCTAAGATATACTTTGGATCAAGTATTAATCCTAAGTCCAAAAACTTATATATTAACCCAAGCCCATCCAACCCTTTATCTCCATGACCCGGTTACCCATCCAACCCAAACCCACGCTTAAAAAGTAAACCGCCACGGGTTACCCTTTACCCTTTCCCCTCATCATAACCTATACCGCAAATAACCCTTTCCTGTCCTCTTCCATCATCATCACCCACTCTATCTCTACCCACCAAGCACCCTATGCCAAAATGAATTAAATGCTCCCTCCTCACAAGTTATCGTAGTACACCGACAAAAAGAGCTTTCCCCAAAAGCTCATCTATGGCTAAAATCATCCAACGGTCCGGAAAAATGGTGGGATTTCGAGAGATGAGAGAAGAACTTTGCATATAAAGGGAGGAAGAAGAAGGAGAGGAGAGTTAGTTTTAGATTTCATTTTTCCTAGACTTCATGTTTTTGGTCCAGTTTTCACGCTTTAGAAATCATTGCCATTTTCTTCTTAATTTCAGTTGTTAGTTAGTAGTTGTAATCTTAACTCAAATCTTGTACTTTCTTTTCATTAATTAAGAATTTCCTTTTCAATTTAAATATCCTTTGTCATTCGTGATTTGAATTCGTGTTTTCTCGTGTTTAAAAGTCTTTAATTTCGCCTTTAAACTCATATAAGCTTTAATGAGCTTATGTGCACTCATTGTGGATTAACTAGTTCTTAAAACCGCTTTTAGCAAATAGTCAACGAAAGTCAAAGTTTCGTAGTCAAACCAGTTCTAGATAAATTTGCTTTCAAATTGTTACAATGTTAAGTTTTATGTTTGTTTAAGCATTTGGATTTAATTTAAGTCAATTCTCACCGCTTTTTGCTTTTAAAATACAATTTGGTACTCTAAAGGAGTGTTTGGATTTGTTTAGTTTTATGGTCTAAAGAGTTTTGGTCAATCAATTTCAGCTTGTTTAGTGTCGAATCGCTTTTTTTTGAGCTTTCACAATTAAAGTCTTAAAGTTTTACTAGTAGACTTGGTGTTTCAAGAAATTCTCAAAATGGTCTCAAATCATTTTTCTTTGGCTTAACCCTCATTGCTCATCACTTGATTCATGGTCAAATCGCTTTAAAAGTAAGTTTCAAGTAGTGTTTATAGCTAAGAACTCATCCTAGTTTATGTGTTTTCATCTTATTTAGCTTGTAGAAGCATCTTGTTAGTTTAATGTATGCTTAAATGTGACCACATGTCTCACCTTGTTGTCCTCGATCGCTTATGCAAATTTCATTATAGCCTTTGCATTAGCTTATTAAGAGCTTATAAGTAGGATTTTGGGGCAAAGCCTACCCCGAGCTCTTCAGAACCCATGAGCTCATGCTTATTGCAACTATAGCTCACTTAGAGTTGGCTTTAAAAACCTCATGGACCTGCTTTTTAGTCAGCAGTACAAGAGTAACTTTTAGTTTTGTTGCTTATTTCCTTTCTATTATTGCTTATTTAAGTTCCCTTTAATGCATTTAGATAGTTTAGGATAGTTGTGATTAGTATAGGCTTATTTGAAAAGTTGGTTGTAGTTCTATAATTCCCTTTAATTATCCCTTAGCCAAACGCCTTATTGATTTCCTTTGTAATCTTTGTTGTAAACAAGTCATCTCTGACTTGTTTTAAGCTTTTCCTAGCTTAAGTTTTTGTTATATAGTTGCTTATTTTGTCCTAAGTTATTTTGCAAAAGTTAAAACCAAAAATAAAAATAAGAACCAAAAAACGGATGCTGGAATTGAACTCGATACCTCCGCCACCACAACACAACCACGCACACTCCTTTCCACTTGCCTTGGGTCTTCTATTGGTCATGGCTTGCAATATTAATTCCTTAAGGGTAGTTTAGCAGTTTACCTTTTAAGTCCTTTTTAGCTTATTTGTAGCTTATTTCCAATAGCAACAATCTGTTTTTATAATTTTGTTAGATTCGTAATTACTTAAAGTAGTTTTTGTGATTTTTTCAGATTTTTCTCAAAATGTTTAGTATTTTAATTAATTAATTAGATTAATTTAGTTTTTAATTCATAATAAATAAATAAAAAGTCAAAAAATTATTCCGCTTTTTCCTAAAATTATTTTTGGTCGTTTAGAATGTAGGAAAATTAGTTTTGCTCCCGTAGATCTTTTATTTCACAAATTTTACGTTTTATCTTGCGCTCCAGCGTAATTTTTGTACATAACGTACGTTTTCATTTTAAGTCACGTTTTTAAGTAATTTAAGTTTACGTTTTAATTAAAATAGTTTATTTAAGATATTTTGTTTTATAAAATCACTAAAACATCATTTTTAATTATAGTGATAGCGTTTATTTAATAGATTTTATCTTTTTAATTTCCTTTAATTTTCATTTTAGCCCTTGTAGTTTATGTCCTTTTTCCGTAGTTATAATAATTCCAAATCTCCTTTTCCGCTCAAATCTCGCGATCACTACACGCTTGATAATCCATTGCATAGCTCATTGGGACATAACGACCGGGAGACCCTATACTCCTCGGATCTTCATTGCATTTGTGTCGAACTGCTTTAAGTCTCATATACCGGTCATTCACAAGTGACCGGTTTGTGTGATTAGACTTGACGGTTTTGCAGATCAAATTTTTGGCGCGCACGGGACCTGTCTTGATTATCTTACGCTTAGCGATTAGTGATTTGAATATTCACTCATTGTTCATATCATCGTATGTGTTTATATTTTCTTTTAAAATCAAAATCCAAAAGATTTTCATCCTTTGTTTTTGCAAAATGTTTTCAAAATACCAAAATATCCATCTTTACCTCTCACATCTTTGATTCTTCATCCCTACCCTCCGAAAACCTTTGATTCTTTCTATGTCTTATCCTCACCCTCTTGGTTGTCAATGGTGTGGTGGTCCTTATAATGGTGGCAATTGCCCCATTTGTGGCATGGTGGAGTCGTGAAACGGGTCCATCTATAACCAAGATCCCTATTCCTACCATAACACAACCGATTTATTCCATCGCCACCACACTCGTGAGACTCAGCAGCTTTTCTGTGAGTACTGTGGTGGTTCACATTCTAGTTCGATTGTCAATCGGAAACACGCTTGTCTATGAGCGGTTCCCGATGACAAGTATGACTACAACACATGTGACTCATACCACATCGCTTTTATTGTTGAGTATTGTGGAGGTCCTCACTTTAGCTCGATTGTCGAACAAGGAATCCATTTCCTTGTAACAATTACGACTCTTCAGTATCATGACCAACCTCTACAAGACCAAATAAATCGTGCACCACCTCACCGATCCACTTCCTCAAAATCTTCTCCTTGATCTTTTGGATTTAGTGAAGATTTGAAGGAATGTAAACATTCCCAAGATAATCCAAAATCCATGGAAGAATTGTTAGGTCAAGAACAGTCGCTAAATTAGATTCCCGATTGCCGTGAAAACTCTATTAGGGAATTAATTAAAATACAAAAAGGCCAGATCTAGCTCTCGATTTCGTTCATTCACGATGACGGTGATGATGAGGATACACTTGATATCCTTCAATTCTATAAATACTCATCAAGTTCATCGATGATATCCCAGCAGATTGAGGTTTCATCTCAAACAACTGCTATCACACCAAGCTCCCACTCACTCTCTCGAACATGGGGATGAGCATCTTGACCTTGTTCACGAAAAGGAATTGGACGAATTCATAAAGTCTAGTGTTGAGAACCTTGTCCCAATCCCGAGAGAGTCACAGGAACTTCGATCGATGTGATTCTCTTTCCCTCTTGAGTGTTCAAAAGATCATTTTGAAACTTTCTCCGATCTTAGCGACGATTGTGCTTCCTTTTGAAACATCGAGTACGTTGAGGCATCACTTCCACAACTCGATGTCGATCCCTTCTTGAGGAGTTCTCCGATGACCTCACTCACATCAATCCACTCTTTGATTTCAAGCCGATCTAGGAGAGACTAAAAGTCTCGCTGATAATGATCGCTCACTCACTTCTTATCCTAATAAATTCAATAGAGAATGTTGATCACTTTGTTCGAAACATTCAAAGCTACTTTCACTAATCCCTATTTGAATTCGACTGAATTCAACTCAATTCTCGAGAATCCACTCTTTGATACTCGGATCGAGGATAGTGATGAGCCCACAATGGAACAAGAGCTCACAATTTCACCTCATGTGAATGATTCTCTTCATGAAGAGTTCTCCGGTGAACTCTCTCATGACATATCTCCTCCGGAACATGATCATTTCTACTTTGATCTTGAGGATGATATTAGCTCGGAGGAAGGTGTACTCTATCATACGAGTTTGCTTATTGATAATACTACCCTCACCCTTCCTCCCGATACGTCTGCATTTGAGGATGAAGAATGGATCTTGATTGTTATCAGAACCTTCCTTCCTTTCCTCAAATATCTTATGATTTCCCTTCATCTTCACTCCTTCGGGAATGAAGACATTATCTTTGATCCCGGCATTTTCATTTATCATTTGTGAGCCGGTTCCATGTATATCTCATCGGTGTGGAACTTTCACGTGCTTCAATGTTTATCCAAACATCTTGAATGAAAGTCCGATGGAGATTGTTTCTTCCACTTTGCTTCCCCATGAACCAATGAATTGGGTCGAGTCAAGCTAGCGACTCGGTAATCAAAAACAAGAGCTTAACATGGGTTTTCACCCGTGTGTACCACCTAGTGTGGGGAGTACCCACATGTTATGTATATATAAGTTTCTAAAAAAAAAAAAAAAAAAAAATCATCTTTCTAAATAATGGCCGTAGTATTTCCTTTACGTTTTTTGTTTCGCATAACCGCGGTACTTTGAATATTGAGGGCAATATTCATTTCTAAGTGTGGGGATTCTCACGAATTTTATCATATAATTATCCCAATTCCCTGCTTTTGGCCAAATTTTTTTTTTGGAGTAAGTGTTTTACACTTACTCATTTGGTTATCATCCGCCTTTGTCTAATAAACAAAAGGATTGGCTAATCCAGAGCAAACGGCTCTTGGTAAAGATATCTCAAATCCGTTTATCTGGTGGCAATTTGCCCAAAATTGTATGGTATTCAACTCACCATATCCTTAAAAGTGAAGAGTTGGCTAGCCCGCAAGTTTATGGCTTGTGGTAAAGGCGATGGAAAAACCATAATTGGTAATCGGCTCACCAAAGATAATATTGATAATTTATCTAAGAGTTGGCTAGTCCGTATAAACGGCTTCGTAAAGACAAAATCAAATCCGTTGAAAGTCGGTGGTTTGCTCAAAATCACATGGTTATCGGTGTACCATGGTTCTTACTTGAACTCAAACATTTGGCTACTCCTAAGTAATGGCTTTTGGTAAAGAGATTCAAATCCATTAAGTTTTTCTCAAAAGATTGCTAGGGACTAGCAATAGTTTAGTGTGGGGATTGATGAGTGTGTAAATACTCATCATTTTGGTTTAACTGAACCGCAAAACGCCTAAAATGCTCGAAATGCATCAAAATATCGAAAATATTCCAAAATTGCATTTTATATGTTTCGATGCAAAATGTTCAAAATCGATGAAAAATGAGCAAAGTTTGCATAATTGGCGCTTCATCCCCAAGTTTCAAAAATTGATGAAATGGTCCCGAGCACTTGTTTTAAAAGAAAAATCACCAAAGGTCCTTTTGAAATCATATATTGTCATATTTAATCCTTTGGTGAAAAGTTTTGAGAAATTACAAAATTAGTCCTTTGAGTTTCAAATTGGCAATAATGGTCCTCTAATTACTTGAGATTTGCAAGTTTTGCCCTTATAATTTTGGAGATTGTCAAGTCTAGCCCTTGAAGTACTTTTCATAAATTACTTGAGCAGTCCACGGAATTTGAATGTTCACTTTTGGTCCCTAAGATATACTTTGGATCAAGTATTAATCCTAAGTCCAAAACTTATATATTAACCCAAGCCCATCCAACCCTTTATCTCCATGACCGGTTACCCATCCAACCCAAACCCAGGTTTAAAAAGTAAACCGCCACGGGTTACCCTTTACCCTTTCCCTCATCATAACCTATACCGCAAATAACCCTTTCCTGTCCTCTTCCATCATCATCACCCACTCTATCTCTACCCACCAAGCACCCTATGCCAAAATGAATTAAATGCTCCCCCTCCTCACAAGTTATCAGAGTACACTGACAAAAAGAGCTTTCCCGCCAAAAAGCTCATCTATGGCTAAAATCATCCAACGGTCCAGAAAAATGGTGGGATTTGCTGAGAGATGTGAGAGAAGAACTTTTGCATATAAAGGGAGGAAGAAGAAGGAGAGAGGAGAGTTAGTTTTTAGATTTCATTTTTTCCTAGACTTCATGTTTTTGGTCCAGTTTTCACGCTTTAGAAATCTGTTGCCATTTTCTTCTTAATTTCAGTTGTTAGTTAGTAGTTGTAATCTTAACTCAAATCTTGTACTTTCTTTTCATTAATTAAGAATTTCCTTTTCAATTTAAATATCCTTTGTCATTCGTGATTTGAATTCGTGTTTTCTGTGTTTAAAAGTCTTTAATTTCTGTCTTTAAACTCATATAAGCTTTAATGAGCTTATGTGCACTCATTAATGGATTAACTAGTTCTTAAAACCGGTTTAGCAAATAGTCAACGAAAGTCAAAGTTTGAGTCAAATCCGTTCTAGATAAATTGCATTTTCAAATTGTTACAATGTTAAGTTTTTATGTTTGTTTAAGCATTTGGATTTAATTTAAGTCAATTCTCACCGCTTTCAGATTTAAAATACAATTTGGTACTCTAAAGGAGTGTTTGGATTTGTTTAGTTTTATGGTCTAAAGAGTTTTGGTCAATCAATTTCAGTTTGTTTAGTGTCAGTAACTGTTTTTTTTTTTTAGCTTTCACAATTAAAGTCTTAAAGTTTTACTAGTAGACTTGGTGTTTCAAGAAATTCTCAAAATGGTCTCAAATCATTTTTGCTGGCTTAACCCCTGCTGTTCATCAGTCGGATTCATGGCTGAAATCAGTTTAAAAGTAAGTTTCAAGTAGTGTTTATAGCTAAGAACTCATCCTAGTTTATGTGTTTTCATCTTATTTAGCTTGTAGAAGCATCTTGTTAGTTTAATGTATGCTTAAATGTGACCACATGTCTCTACCTTGTTGTCCTGATCAGTGCTTGTGCAGCCCCATTGCAGCCTTTGCATTAGCTTATTAAGAGCTTATAAGTAGGATTTTGCGGGGGCAAAAGCCTACCCCCGAGCTTGCCTTCAGGAACCCATGAGCTCATAAGCTTATTGCAACTATAGCTCACTTAGAGTTGGCTTAAAAACCCAGCTGGACTTTTTTTAGTCTGCAGTACAAGAAGAACTTTTAGTTTTGTTGCTTGTTTCCTTTCTATTATTGCTTATTTAAGTTCCCTTTAATGCATTTAGATAGTTTAGGATAGTTGTGATTAGTATAGGCTTATTTGAAAAGTTGGTTGTAGTTCTATAATTCCTTTAATTATCCCTTAGCCAAACGCCCTTATCGATTTCCTTTGTAATCATTGTTGTAAACAAGTCATCTACAACTTGTTTTAAGCTTTTCCTAGCTTAAGTTTTGTTATATAGTTGCTTATTTTGTCCTAAGTTATTTTGCAAAGTTAAAACCAAAATAAAAATAAGAACCAAAAACGCGATCATTCTTTGGAATTGAACTCGATGACCTCCCGCCACCACAACACAACCACGCACACTCCTTTCCACTTGCCCTTGGGTCTTCTATTGGTCATGGCTTGCAATATTAATTCCTTAAGGGTAGTTTAGCGTTTACCTTTTAAGTCCTTTTTAGCTTATTTGTAGCTTATTTCAATAGCAACAACTGCTTTTATAATTTTGTTAGATTAAGTAATTACTTAAAGTAGTTTTGTGATTTTTGATTTTTCTCAAAATGTTTAGTATTTTAATTAATTAATTAGATTAATTTAGTTTTTAATTCATAATAAATAAATAAAAGTCAAAAATTATTCCGCTTTTTCCTAAAATTATTTTTGGTCGTTTAGAATGTAGGAAAATTAGTTTTGCTCCGTAGATCTTTTATTTCACAAATTTTACGTTTTATCTTTGCGCCCAAATAATTTTTGTACATAACGACGTTTTCATTTTAAGTCACGTTTTAAGTAATTTAAGTTTACGTTTAATTAAAATAGTTTATTTAAGATATTTTGTTTTATAAAATCACTAAAACATCATTTTTAATTATAGTGATAGCGTTTATTTAATAGATTTTATCTTTTAATTTCCTTTAATTTTCATTTTAGCCCTTGTAGTTTATGTCCTTTTCCGTAGTTATAATAATTCCAAATCTCCTTTTCCGCTCAAATCTCGCGATCACTACACGTTTGATAATCCATTGCATAGCTCATTTGGGACATAACGACCGGGAGACCCTATACTCCTTAGATCTTCATTGCATTTGTGTTCCGAACTGCTTTTAAGTCATCATATGTTGGTCATTCACAAGTGACCGGTTTTGTGATTAGACTTGACGGTTTTATGCAGATCAAGAACTCACCTCCTTGTTTCCTCAAGAAAGCTCGGAAAGAAGCGAGAATGTGTTGAACAATGGAAAACCTTTGCATGAACCCATAATTGTTCGTGATTCTCTTGAAACGTTGGAACTATCGAGGAGAGTAGATCAAAAATGAAACAAAAGAATCCGGATCTTAAACCGATTGATTATAACAAATGGAACAAAATTAATGGAATTACTTTTGTTAATCAAAAGAATAATCAACGTTTTCCACCACACCATGTGTTTCAAACAAAGTGTCAACACCGGTTTCAAAACAGTTGCAACTCCTCAGAGTTGTAGTTTCCAAATCTCTTTCGAAAATCGAACAAATGTCTTCAAACAATCCTTTTAACACAAGTGATGCTAGAAGCATTTTAGATGACGTTAAAACTAGAATTGGGTATCTTCAAGAGATCGTCAAGTCTAAAACCAATATTACAACTAACATCCGGTTTACTCGTCATGATGACGAAACAAAAGAGTTTTTAAAACTCAAATTGAACCTCCGTTAAGCGGCATCGGTGCGATGGTAATTCATTTCGAACAAGCGTTTTTGAAAGAAACGGTGACTTTGTCAAGGACCATAAATCCACGGTAAAGCAAGCTAATGAAAGTGTTGAACACATCAAAGTTTTGGAAAATTTGAATGATTCTCTTCAAGATGTTATGACTACCGATATCATGTCCATTATTTTACAAACATATTCATTGAAGATCATGAAAGACTCAGACCGAGACCTCCGCAATTGTTTCAAAATATGAAAAAGCTCTTGAAAAACTTGAAAAAGTAAACGTGTCCTATTTTAAACAACTTGATCGAAAACCGAGGAATGCAAGTATGACAAAGCGTCGATGAGCGTGCCTACAAGGACATGCAAGAGCAAAATGATCTCTTGAGAGCTCACCGATGTCTAAAAGGAAAGGTCATGGATACTAATTTTGCAAAACCATTAAGCGAGGAGAAAACAAATGTTCCCAAACCGGTTTTCAAACAAAATGTGTATTTCTCGTTTGCTCCAAGAGTCAATGAGAAATTTGAGTTGTCAAAAACAATACTCCACGGTCCCCGCCTATTAAAAAGAGAATTATCAAAAGTTTTGAAAAAGGAAAAGCGATTCTTTGAAACACCAAAAGTGATTACACCGGCATTTCTAAGAATAGTACACGGAATGTGACCAAAAATCAAGTTAGAGAATCTGTTGGTTCTAACAACATGGTCAACAATCACTATCTAGAAGAAGCTAGAAAAAAGGCACAGACTCGAAAAGATGGAATTCTAGGTGCAACATCTAGGGTGATGAATTCTACAAGATTTCAAGGCACTGCTAGTAGTAGTAAACCTTTACCTAGGAATTCTCAACAAAAGACTAGGGATTGGCTTGCATCTAAGAGTAGTTGCGCAAAAGAAAATGATATGCCCTTAGAAAACAACACTAGGAATTCTAAGTCTTTTTCGAACAAGAATCCATTTCCAAAAGAGTGTAGTGACAAAGTTAGAGTCTTGTTTTAAACAAGAATATTGAATTTATCATACTACATGTAAAAATGTGTCTTTTCGCCTAATCATGAGGCATGTGCCTTACAATATCTCAAGAAAGATAATTCGTGCCAAGGCACAATCCACTAAGACACCAAATAGAAACAAGCCCGTTGATAAAAGATAAACAAAAGACACCCAATAGGACGATCTCTTCGGGACGTAGTTTTTCTAAAATGAGTCTTCCGCGCATCGATAAGAAAACAACTCCTAGATCTTACCTAAGGTGGATTCCCACGGAAAAGTTTTCAACCAAATAGGTCTTAGATGGATTCCACAGGAAAGATTTTGATACTTGCACCAACATAGATAATAGTGAAACTCATCAAGTTAAGGAAGTCAAAACCACTACAACCGTTGATAGTGATCACCCTCACCGTGAGGAATCTTGTACTTCTAACACGTTATTTGTGAAAACTCTTCTTCTTTGGTTGCGGTGAATCAAATATCTCGTAACCCGACTCATCGGAGGTTCCAATTTCAGAACTCTTCTTCTTCATTCTCTCTATCTTCTATTTTTGATTTTCCATTTCTTTTATAAAACCAACAAAAGCAAAATATAAAAATATAAAATCTTTCAAAAATACAAAACAATACAAAATTTCAAAATCCAAAATATTCTTCTCACGACATGTCTCTCGTATAATCGATATTCAGACGTTTCTAGAAATGTCATTCAACAATGATACGGGCATGTACAGATGCTTGAGCGAGAGTTCTTTATTGTTTTCTAAAACATGTCGCTTCTCAAAATTTCTCAAAATAATGGCTTTCAGATACTTGAAGACGAAACCGGACTTCAACATAATGGCTTCGGACACATCGATTGGGACCCGTGCTTCAAAGAAAGGAAAGTACTTATCAAATCAAGGTTTTAAATATTTTCAAGCACTTTTCCTAAAAACAATGGTTTGTAAGTATTTCCGCTTGCAACCCGATCTTTAAAGAAAGGAAAGTGCTACACGAAAATCGATTTTCATAAATATCAAGCACTTATCCTAAAACAAATGAAGATAATTCTTTCGCAATATCTTCAAAGATTTTTAAAATCTTCATCTTGCGTACCATTGATTCAAAATTTTTCAAAAGATTTTTCAAAATCTCACAGTTGGTACCAAGATAACTCCTCTAAACCCTTAATTAATTCTAAATTTTCGTATGAAAATGTGCTTTCTTTAAGGGGAGTATAAAACAAAATTGTTCCAAAATTCATGCTAAATCGGTTTCTCTCCAAATGCTTTTCGAAAAACATATCTTTTAATCATTTTGTTTCAAAACATCATGGATATGCTATTTTTGAGGGGAGAAACGTGATTAAAATGTGATCAAAATGTTTAATGATCGTTGTTTGATTCTCAAATGAGCTCGACTCGATCGTAACCATTGAATTGACGAAGAATAATGTACCATCTCGAGAAACTCTCTATGGACTTGACCAGACGGGTAATAATTTCAAGCTAGTTCTCTAGTGATGTAAACGTGTCTCGAATCGGTCTTGTTCATTTAAAGTCGATCAATTCAAAAGTGCGAACTCTACCCTCTGCGCGATTTCGGTTAAAACAATATAAGCACATGTGAAGGGGAGTGTTTCGAAAAACAAAACTCTCAAGGTGTTAACAAAATGTTTTGATAATCATAAACACTCGAGAGATTTTCATGAAAAATGGTTTTATGGCAACAATAGGACAATCATGGAGTTATAAGGTGACTAAGGATAGGAAACTCGTTCTATAATCCGCCAGAGTCGGAGGGATCTACCCAAGGACATCACCAATAGTTAGTATTAGAAGTCCTTAGGAATGATTGAAAAAAGGAGTAATGTGAGAAAGGAGAAAGAAGGGGTTGAAGAATTAAAAGAAATGTAATGAGAAAGGGTGAAAAGAAATAGCCCTCCATATTCAACCTTAGAGGCGTAAACCGGGTTCAATTCATATGCTCTTGGTTGTCACTAGATGACACCGGTATTGAAGACAAAGACGTCATGGACCCAGTGACGCATCGCACTAAACCTTCTAGCCACTCAATTCCTCTTAAAAGGATTTGTTTCATTCTCCTTGGGAACCCTACATAATCTATTGACCTTCTCTTGGAGATCGTTGGTATTGAAGAAGGAGACCCTCTCCTAGTCTCCGCCAGAAAACCAAAATGCACTATTGAGTCTAGAGCCACGAGATTCATCAAAAGATCTCATAGGAACACTTGACATGACATCGCTTGTTGTTCATCAATAAGGACACAAGTGATATATTCTAGAGTCCTACGGATCTTAGCAATCGCCGAACATTTATGAGAGGTTTCACATCCATGATCTTGATGATTGAATGGAAACTCCGCCAGGTCAACATCGGCGACCGACAAGCAGTCACTCGGTAACTCCCGTGGATTACGCTTAGTGTGTCTCAAACGGTCTACAATCGTGAAGTGATGCTTTGGTGTACTTCATGACTCATCCGAATGTAGATGTACTTTGGTATATCGCGTTATCTCACTTGTGGGACTCCGGTTCAGAACGGCCTTTGTGAGAATTAGAGATGTGTTTTACACTATGTGTTAACACCCTCAAAATTCAAACTTATAAGTCCGGAATCCGCTTATTACTAACATGTTTTTATGTTTTCTTCTTATGGAAGCTCCAGAGCGGATTGATCGTGCAGACTCGCCACATGCTCATACCAACAACACATGAAAAGTTCTCATCAAAATCAAAGGCAACAAAGTTAAAGATGAGTCTTCGTCATTGTCAAAGAATCCTCAAAGTATAAAGACTAGAGAACTACGTCATTGGTAAATCAAAGTCAAATAGAAGTGTGAGCATGGTGGAGAAAGACGTGGAGACACCTAACCAACGAAGTTGACAACGCGACAACCACATTAATCGATCACAAAGCATGAAGGAACAAAGAATTAAGACTATTCTATATCTACTCACAAAGTTCAAGCTCAAAATATTAAAGACCTATTCAAGTGGAGCATCTTTTGAATGACCACCCTTAGGGAGATTGTTAGCCTTGATTATCTTTATTAGAAGTGATGGTCATTCACGATTAGGAACTTTGTAATATGTGTTAGATATCGTGATAGAATAGTCAACGGGCTCATGGATTGGGCTAAGCTAATTGGGCATTAGTTAAGTTAAGCTAGCCTTGTCTAGTTCGTGTAACCCAAGCCCAATCCAAGTCCATCTCAAGGCCCATGGCCAAGCCTTAGGCATCATCCTCTTACTATAAATACCCCTCAAGTATGTCATTTGAGGGTGTGCTTGAGTGTGTGTGTGTGTGTTTTCCTTTGAAGCAATATAACATCTTATTGTTTTCATCTTTCTTCTCTCTACCTCTCTAAACATACACGCCTTATATATACATCAAGTCACCATCTCTTTGCTTAATCTTTTCTAATCTTTCTCTACGCCTACTGTTTGTATAACGTGGGTGTTTGTGTGGTAAAGGTTGTTATTGTGTTAAGGTATACGTGATAAAAGGGGCTTTACATAGGCGATATCATCGGTCTCATCCTTGAATCTAACTATCCCTAATGACGGATCATAAGTGATCCGGAGCTATCTATGAAAGGCTTTCCTAGAATTACATGGGACAAGCTAGGATCTATAGCCGTACTAATATCTTCCACAATCATGAAATCCGTAAGTACACGTGAAGCTACCTACATAAACGGGCAATCCGTTAGCTCTACCAATGAAATTACATTTAACTCTAGGATCATTGGGGTCTTTCCTATTTGGGATAGGTTTTTTCATTACCCAATTATAGTACGTGCTAGTCATGATGTTTATTGGGGACTTGCGATCAATGTAGGCCTTTCCACGAAATGATGTCCTATGCAACATGGTATGTTGAGGTTTCTAGGATTTCTAAAGGTGATTCATGGGAATCTCCTAGTATAAAAGGGATGAAGGTCGCACACTAGGTGTGGGTGGTATGAAAGTTCCTCATCTGTAGAAAACTTATTGAAGTGTTTATCACCTACTTCGTCTACTTCATTGGTTGTTTCATCCTTAGGAATCTCACTAACCTCAAGCACGTCTCATGGTTTTCGTCATCGCTATTCCTATTCGGTTTCACTAGGGTGATGGCATTGACGAAGTGAACGTGCTTTGATGAAGACGGGTCCCTAGTTTCATTTCCTAATTGTGAATGAGCGAAGTACTTGCTTGGGTCCTTAATCTTTACAAGGGAAGCTTTTTCGGGACAGTGAGTCGAGATGGCATTAACCTTTTCGGTGGTCGTCCTATCATGATTGGTTATGGATTTCAAGAGGTTATGTATCTTCCTATCCATCTTGACTTGTTGTTGGTTAAAGCGGTCCGAAAGCTTGGCTATTTGGGCTTCTTGGGATGTCACTAGGTGTTACATCATCCCTTTAAAGTTGTGTTGAATAGGGGCATGAGAGCTCGAATTATGTTGTTGGTGCCATGAGGAGTTGTTAGAGGTGAATTCTTTGGTTTGACTCCAATTATAGTCGGGTTTGCCCCTCCATGCCTCTCGGGATTCGTTGTAAGTCCTAGGTCTGGGTGTTGTGGGGAATCTTGCTCCCATTCCATTGGTACGCAAGGATGCTGTTGGGAATAATCTGTTACCACTGATAGTTGTGGAAGACACTGCTTGGATTACACTAGTAGTGGAAACGTATTACCACTGCTGGTACATTATTACCACTGCTATTAGATAATGGTTAAGAGAACGTGTCTAGATAAGTATAGAAAATATCTTGTGTATATTCTATAATGTTAGCTTTATACTTATCTTGTAAAGGACTCCTTGTACTATAAAAGGAGGTCCTAGGTCATTGTCTTAGGTACTAATTAACCTACTTACATTCGTACGTATTATTCACAAAGGCTTCAAGGTGTAACCCTAGTGATAAGCTAAGATCACTCGTATTATTCATTAATAATATTGGAGCTTAAGTTTCGTGTTTAATCTGTGTTTACTTACAATACATCATACAATCCGTCTTCTAAGTATTACTAAGTAAATTCAGCGTGCTTATTAATATTATACAAAATATCATTGACACAAGGTGTGTGTCCAGATCCATCAAGTGGTATCAGAGCGAAGGTTCTGATATTTTTCTTTAGAAGATCTAAGGAAATAGCTTAACCTACTCACTAAATTCAATGGAGATGGAAAACAACCAGTCCAACTCTTCTACACCAAGGCTACCTAAGCTCAAACTTAATGAGTTTGAGATGTAGATGATACTGATTGAGCAATACTTTCTTATTCAAGACTATGCTCTATGGGAGATCATCTTAATTGGTGATTCTTTCAAGCCCGTTACTAGTACTCAGAAGGTTGGTGACAAAGAAGTGGTGACTGTTTCTGTGCCTGAATCTAGTACTGAAAAGGCATTGAAAAAGAATGATCTAAAGGCTTGAAGTTTGTTGCTGATGACTCTTCCTAGAGACCAGATCATAGCTTTCAGCAAGTTCAAGACCGCAAAAGAACTTTTTGAAGAGATTTGCTCAGTGTTTGGTGGTAATGATGCTACAAAGAAGACACCAAAGACATTGTTAAAGCAAAGTTATGAAAACTTCTCTGCTTCAAGCAATGACTTACTTGATAGCATCTTCACCAAACTCCAGAAGATTGTCACTCAACTGACTGTGTTTGGCATTGAGGTAGAAAAGAGTTTCTAAGAAGTTTGCCTTCATACTTTCAAACTAATGTTACAGTCTGGGAAAACAAAGCAGACATTGAAACAATGAAGCTCAATGATCTTTACAACAAGTTTAAACTCATTGAAAAAAGACCAAGAAGGTGGAAACTTGGTACAAGCTCAAGCAACTTGGCTTTGATGTCAACCTCATTGACAAAGTGATGATTCCAAGATGACGGTGATGATGATATTGCCACCGCCGGTTCTACAGCTTCCACCGGTAATGTTAGTGTTACCACCGCAGTTCAAAGAAGAAGATTGCTAGTATTGGAGATCCTACTTTTTATGCTTTTATCTCCACTCAAGTTAATGGCTCTATATTAACTCATGAAGACATAGAGAAAATTGATGAAGATGACTTGGAGGAGATGGACATAAAATGGAAAATAGCTCTTCTTAGCATGAGGGCTAGGAAATTCTACAAGAAGGCGGCAAGCCTATTCACATCAATGGTGGTGAACCGCAGGCTTTGATAAGAAGAAAGTGGAGTGTTTTAACCGCACAAGTTGGGACACTTTGCTAGAGAATGTGAAGACCAAAGACCAAGGACAACAGTCTACTTGGTATAAGAAAAGAAGGAACCAACTGTGGAAGAACCGAAGGCAATGTTGGCTATTGATGGTGTGAGCTATGATTGGAGTTTCATGGTCGATGAACAAGAGGAAGAATCTTGAGATGTTGCTCTTGTGTTCATCGAATTTGCTCTCATGGCTTTCTAACTCGAGGTACAAAACTTTGAAAGTTGTTCTAAAACATGTAGGTGCTAGAGAAGTTGAAAGGCTTAATGATCTATATTCTAATGAAAGACAAGAGTTGTATACGCTAATTATATTGTGTCAAATCTTAGGAGAGCTATAGCAAGATTAGAGAAACAAATAGATCACTATAGAGAAAATGAGTCAAAATATAGTGATGATATGATTTTCTTAGAAGAGAAATAGATCATAAAACAATTGTGAATGAAGCATACCAAAAGAGCTTGAAAAACTTAAAAGATAAATGAAATGTCAATTTAACTCAGAGACACCGTTATTATCGCCTAAGTCAATTGATAAAATTTGGAATGCTCAAATTCATAGTAAAGTTAAGTCTGGTATGGGTTATAACATAGTGCCTCCACCACTAAGAGGTGTTTCATCACCTCCAGGTATAGATTTAGCTCATACAGGCTTAGAAGAGTTTCAGGATCTTGAACGTGAATATGGTCCTTTAAAGGACACAACTGTGAAATGTGAGGAAGAGGTTAAGAAGGAAAATGATGTTTTTGAAAATGCTAGTGACTCATCAGTTGTTGATGAGAATGTTAAAAGGAATGAAGAGACTTCTATCTCAAAAGTTGTTAATTATCACAGAGGAACCTAGGAAACCAGTTAATAAACCTAGATCAACTGTAAGGTATGCTAATATGTATAGGAACATGCCTCTGACTCCTAGGGGTAACCAGAGGAGTTGGAATCATGTTAAATCTCAACAACTAGGTAGTGATTTTGTGATGTACAATAAGGCATGCTATATCCGTGGTAGTTTTGATCATTTACATGCTTATTGTGACTATCATGTTGGGAGAAGGAAGTCCATGGGAATAAAAGGGTGGAGTCTAACAGTTTCAAAATAATGTACACCCTAATCCTCATTGCAAAATGATCCCAAGAGCAGTTCAACTACGAAGTGGCCTCAAAACTTTGCCACGCAAAAGCTGTAACACCGCTCACCCTAAGTCACTTGTTAAAAGTGCAAAGTCCAAAACAACTTTTGCAAAATCTGCACAAATAGGAAAGGAACTTTTCTAACTAAAAAGGTTCATTATAACCAACGGTGGGTACCTAAACCAAACCAACATTTTCCATTGCTCATTCAAAAGTTACCACCGCAAAGGTTGTAAACAAGAAAAGGGGACATGGGCAATCTTGTGAAGGCCTCAAGACGTTGGGAATGGAAACCTAAAGGAACTACCTCTACAACCAATCCCAATGGTGTATCAATGACCTTTGATATATTTAACTATATTGATACACGAGGCGATCCAAGTCAATCATGGCTTGGGTCCCCAAAAGAAACTAACTCTTTACTCTTATATGCGGGAACATCCAAGGTCAAAAGATCGATCAAGGATATACAGATAGTGGGTGTTCAAGGCACATGACCTGCAACAAGTCATATCTCTCGATTTTGAACATTATGATGGACAAGATGTCGGTTTGGAGGTGGAGTTAATGGAAAAGTTCTTTGGTAAAGGAGTCATCAAAGCTGTAACTTGGACTTTGAACACCGTGTACTATGTAAAAGAGCTTAAGTATAATCTTTTAGTGTGTCACAAATGTGTGACAAAAAGAACGATGTTCTTTTTACCAAAGATATGTGCTTTGTTCTCTCTAAGGATTTTAAGATGCTTGATGAAAGTCAAATTCTTCTTAAAATTCCTAGAAAAGGCAACCTATATAGCTTTGATATGAACAACATTGTTACTAAATATGATTATGCTTGCTTGCTTGCAAAGGCCACAGTGGATGAATCCATGTTATGGCATAGAAGACTTGGTCATGTTAACTTCAAAACCATTAATAAGATTGTCAAAGATGGTTTGGTGCGAGGCTTACCTTAGAAGAGATTTGAAAATGATCAAACTTGTGTGGCTTGTCTCAAGGGCAAACAACACAGAGCTTCTTGCAGATCAAAGCTGGTTAACTCTATTGCTCACCCACTTCAAATGTTACATATGGACTTGTTTGGTCCTACATCGCTGAGCGACTTAAATCTTAAAAAGTATTGTCTTGTTGTAATGATGATTTCAAATAGATTTACATGGGTATTCTTTCTAAATACAAAGGATGAAACAACTGGCATCCTTAAGACTTTTATCACACAAGTATAAAACCAATATGATTTCAAAGTGAAAATCATCAGGTGTGACAATGGGACAGAGTTTAAAAATAGAGTTATGGATGATTTTTGTAGAGATAAAGGTATTAAAAGAGAATTTAGTGTTGCTAGAACTCCTCAACAAAATGGTGTTGCTGAGAGGAGGAACAGGACACTTATAGAGGTCGCTAGAACAATGTTGGCGTAATCTAAATTGCCAATCACTTTTTAATGAAAGCGATTAACATCGCATGTTATGTGCAAAACAGGTTTTAGTGGTAAAAACAAAGAACAAGACTCCTTATGAGTTATTTAGGGGTAGACCTCCAATCCTTGACTTCATGAGACCATTTGGATGTCATGTATCTATTCTCAATACCATAGATTATCTAGGAAAGTTTGATGAAAAATCTGATGAAGGGTATTTAGTTGGGTATTCCATGGTGGGTTTTATGACAGTTAGGTTACCCAAATTTGCGACTTTGTTCGCCTAAGTTACCCAACTATTTTTTGTTCAATTGGAGTTCTGGAGTTTACGGGTTTGACATTTAGGTTACTCAAACCGTAAACGTGTTCATTCTGAGTTACCCAAAAACAGCAATCGGGAGTTGGAGTTGTCATGGTGTCCACGTAAGCTTTTGTGGGCCCCATTGTCCAACCTCGTGATATCCACTTACCATTACTAAACAGATAGGTTACTCAACTTTGCGATTTTATTCGCCTAAGTTCATGAAGTTCTTTTTTTGTTCAATTCGGTTACTAATATATATTTATTTACATGGCTAGCACTCTCCTCTTTGCTTGATCACAAAACTCATAGAATAATTTAATTAGTTTAATTTATCGTTTTAGTAGTTATAATTAAATCAAATCAAAACCCCTTTGAAACTTGTAAAATCACAAGTTGTTGTGCGCTTTCATCCGCTTTTATATGTTTTCATACATTTTAAAAGAATAAGCATTTTTTAAAAAATTTAATTATAATAAAATTAAAATTACTTTTTTTTTAGTTTTATTATAAATTTTGATTTTTATAAAATTAAAAAAATAAAAAGTAGTTTTTAATTTATTACAATAAAATTAAATTTTTTATTTTATTAAAAACTCAAACTCCCAAATACAATAATATGATTATTCAAGATTCAAAGGGTTTTAGTTCTTCATGCTTAAAAAGAAAAAGTAGCTCATAACATCACAAGATCTCAAAATTGTTTAACTCATGGAAATTATTAAAAATAAAGGATACATGACTTATGGTTTTAGTGGTTGAATTCTCATATTTATTTAAATGAATGAATACGGTTTATAGTTTATGAATGTTTAGGTTTTAATTTCATACGCTTACGCTTTTAATTATTTATGTAACATTTTTAATTTATGATGTGGCGTCGATGTGTTTAGTGAGTGAGGATGTTTTCGGTGACCGATAAAGATAACCTAAATTAACAAAGTTGCATAGTTCAAGAACCTAATTGAACAATAAAAACTTTAGTAACTTAGGTGAACAAATTCGCAAAGTTTAGTAACTTATTTGTATAAAACCCTTTATATAAAGATTATTTTAAATTAATAAAATAAACGTCACCGCCAGCATGGCTAGCAACTGGGTATCAAAGGTTAAAATAGATCGGTCCCTAATTTGTCCCAGAACGATAGTCCAATACCTGTTTGCACAAAATAAATTTTGGTAACTTAGGCGAATAAAGTTGGAAAGTTGGGTAACCTGTCTGATATAAAACCCTTCCATGGTCAGCAAAGCTTTTAGAGTATTCAACTTAAGAACCCAAAAGATTAAAGAGAATCTGCATGTTGAGTTCACGGAAAACAAAGTAAATCTCAAAGGAACCGGTCCGTAAAGGTTGTTTGATCTTGATACTATAACCAATACTATGAATTATGTGCCTATCTCTGTGTGCATCTTCTTTGATTTTGCGAGTTCGTAAGAGTTTTTGATGATGATGAACCAAGCAAGGATCATGTAGATGATCAAGATGAATTGATCTACCACTTTGGGACTATGCAGATAATGATGATATACCAAAACCGGAGATGCTCACCCTTCTAATGATTTTGGAAAGGAAGGAAGTAGCAACTTGAATGTCGAAATTTAAAGCGGTGGAAATTGATTCCACCGCTAGGCCGTAAGTTTCCACCGCAACACCGTAAGTGGAAATTACAACCCGAGCTGAGAGGAAGCTCAAGTCAATGATGTTGAAATATCAAATATGCCAAATGAGATTGCAGTTCCTCAGACTCCCCACACTTCTATTCATAAATCACATCCTCTTGAAAATGTGATTGGGGATGTCTACTCACCTGTGAAGACTAGAAGACAAACAAATCTGCCTGATATTCATGGATTTATTAGTAAAATATATGAATCTAAGACTCATGAAGGCAAGAATGAATGTCTCTTTATGTGTTTTCTGTCACAAATGGATCCAAAGAATGTTTACAAGGCGCTTGAAGATGAAAGTTGGGTGGAAGCAATGCAAGAAGAGTTGCTCTAATTTAAGCTTCAAAAGGTTTGGGTGCTTTGTGATTTGCCTTCTCGCAAGAAGGTAATAGGAAATGGGTGTTCAGAAACAAGAAGGATGAAAGAGGAATTGTTATTAGAAACAAAGCTAGGCTTGTGGCTCAAGGATACACTCAAGAGGAGGTATTGACTATGAAGAAGTATTTGCCTAGTAGCACAAATTGAAGCAATCAGTCGTTCTTAGCCTATGCATCCTTTACGGTTTTAAAGTCTATCAAATGGATGTAAAGAGTGCTTTTCTATACGGGCGATTGATGAGGAAGTTTATGTCTCACAACCTCCAGCTTTAAAGACCTCGAATATCCTAACAAAGTATCTGAGGTAGTTAAAGCTTTGTATGGCTTGCATCGTGCACCAAGGAAATGGTATGAAACCTTAACTACTTATCTTCTTGATAATGGGTTTCATAGAGGCAGAGTGGATCAAACTTTGTTCATCAAGAAAGACAAGAATGACATCTTGCTGGTTCAAGTATATGTTGATGACATCATTTTTGGATCTACAAAGACAGAGATGTGCAAAGAATTTGAGAAACTAATGAAAGAAGAATTCAAGATGAGTTCTATGGGTGAACTCACATTCTTTTTGGGACTCCAAGATACTAAGGAAGTTCAAGTTCACTGATACAAAGTCATCTAGAACCCCTGCAGACAAGACTACACATCTACTCTTGAAGGAAAATAGTGGTGAAACAGTTGATGTGCACATGTACAGGTCTATGATTGGTTATTTGATGTATCTTACATCATCTAGACTAGACATCATGTTTGCAGTGTGTGCCTGTGCAAGGTTTCAAGTCACTCCCAAGTTCTCTCACTTGACTGCTGTGAAGAAGATTTTCAGATATCTTAAAGCATTTCCAACTCTGGGATTGTGGTACTCCAGAGATTCTCCTCTAGATTTGGTTACTTACCCAGATAGTGACTATGTTGTAGCTAGTTTGGATAGAAAATCTACAACAGGTGGATGCCAATTTCTTGGCAACAGATTAGTGTCATGGCAGTGTAAGAAACAAACTATGGTGGCTAACTCATCAACTGAGGCAGAGTATGTGGCTGCTGCAAGTTGCTGTGCTCAAGTTCTATGGTTTCAGAATCAACTTTTGGACTATGGGTACAATTTCATGAATACCATCATTCATATTGACAACAGTAGTACCATTTGCATTATTAAGAATCCAGTTCAACACACAAAGACTAAACATATTGAAATTAGACACCATTTCATAAGAGACTGTTATGAAAAGGGACTAATTCAAGTTGTCAAAATTCATACTGATGACAACTATGCTGATTTATTAAAAAAAGGACTTGATGTGGGTAGATTTCAGTACTTGGTAACAAGTATTGGCATGCTAAATCCATAAAATTTTTGTGTCAAATTGTCTTTGGTGTTGAGTGGAAGTTTCTGGGTACTAATATTGTTGTATAAGTTTGTATATGTTTTATGCTTGTGTTTTTGCTTGTTCCATAACCTTTATGCAACAAAGATGGGAGTTGATCTTAAAAGGTGTATAACTGAGATACACAACAAATGGTTATTGATTCACCATGTCTAATCCACATAAGAATCAACTAGTCCAGAGGAAAGCAGCCTCTTGGTAAAGACTTGACAAATCCGTTCATGGTTGATAGTTTACCAAAACTATATGGTTATCAACTCACCATATTCTTTATGATTAAGAGTTGGCTAGTCCATAGCAAACGGCTCATGGTAAAGACATATCAAATCCGTTGATAGCTGGTAGTTTGCTAAAACTATGATAAGAGCGATCTAGTTTTCATATGTTTTTCTTTACCATCGCTATTTGAAATTTTGTGAAAATTACCACTTGCTAGTTCACGCTTCCACCGACGATGTTATTTTCCCACCGTTGTTCTAGCCATTACAACTATTGTGTCAATAACAATTTTTTACTAGCCGTTGTAGAAAAATTGTTTTTCATAAATATAGGGTAACTTCTAGAAAATTATCTACTTTCGTATTTGATATTTATCCTCTAAAGATAAATACTTTCCTTAGATAATCTTTCTTGCCCTACACTTTTAAAACCCTACCTCTATATATCTTTTGTCTCAATTGGCTAGTTATTCTTTCAATTATTACTGATATAATATCGTTTTTCATCAAAAGTTTCTATGGCACCATTAAAATTTGCAGATGAGCACAACCAAGTGGCCTACCTACAACAGTCTAACGAGAAGAGTGGCCCTGTTTTTCATTAGATTGTGGACTTTCTCAATACTACCCATATAAGGTATGCTTTGCTTTTAAAACCCACAATCTATATCTCTCAAATCAAATAGTTTTGGACTTCGTCACCCATAACACTTGAGAATAGAGATACATGAAGCGATGGATGCTCTTAGAGCCACCGTGGATGGGGTAACTATTGATGTTCTTGAGGCATCCTTGAGGAGAGTTCTCCATTTGGATGATCTCAATGGTATCATCACATTACCTATGCCGAAATACATGAAAATTTATCATCCATGGGGTATGATACCACCGATAAAAGGCTACTTTCAAAAGAGTGGTTTTGTCCCCAATGGAGATTTTTGATACATACTCTTTACATTGTCTCGGTCAAAGAAAACATCTTATGAGCAATTTAGTTCAACCATGGCTTACCATTTGGTTTGTCTAGCCATCGATAAGATTTTTAATCGGTCAAAATATATTTTTACAAGTATGTGGCAATGTAAAGAGTTCAACAAAATTTTAATGTATCCAAGGTTTGTGCAAGCAAGTGCTAAATGATTTTCAAGCGCAACCCCATACAAATGTTTATAAAATCAGTTGCCTCAAGCCTAAAGTTTTTCAAAATATGAACAAAGATGGCAACATGATTTTTACACCTCTCTTTCCTCAAATGCTTTCAAAGATTACAATCGAACAAAACTCTCCTATAATCTCTGCTCCAAACATTGATTATACTCCACTGCTTCTCACACCTATGAGAGGAGGCAAAAGCAGACAACTTCTCTCATGACAACACAACATGTTTCGAACCTTTTGGTCTAGGAACAAGCGTTGGTGGTTCTAGACTTCAACCTAGTCCAACTAGGGAGGAATCGAGCCAATGCCCCATGATTCACCTCTCCCAACAGTCGCACGGTTGGAAGTGATGAGGCGGTGGGTAACAATTGGAATTGATGGTTTTGTGTACAAAGTTAGCTAAGCAGGTCAAATCTCTGGAACAAGACTTGGCACAACTTAAGGAGCAACATGCCAAGGATATTACATTTTGAAAGTAGAGATTCAGACCTTGAAGGAAGAGTTTCAAGGGTTGAAAAGCAAAGGAAAAGCGCAAAGTTGATGATCTCATCTTCATCCTCACCTAATGATGGTGATTCATTGGTTTTGATAAAGATTTGGGTGATTCTCCCAAACAGGGAGGAAAACAGTCTTGAAACTCGGGGAGGAAAATTGATTTTGAAGATGAAGGTGTTTCTAGTAAAGGTGCAGAGGAAGCTGATACTCAAGAAGAGCAACAAGAGCAAGATATTTTCTGTACTCCAACTGATTTTACCACTGATCCAATTTCCACTGCAGAACCAAATATTCCCATTGATGAACATAATGTTGTCACTGCAAGTGAAGAAATTGATAAACAGAAGAAAGAATAAGGTAAAGCAGTTATGGAAAGTGAAGAGCAACCTGGAAGAAAGATTTCAAAGAAAGAACAAGTTCAGATTGCTCATGATGAAGAAGTTGCTAAAATGATATATGAAGATGAAGTTCTTTGAAAAGAAAAAGCTTGAAGAATTGGAAGAATGTATGCTTTATGGAGGCTAAAAGGTTGGATAGATTGGAAAATCCTATTTCCACTGTTCCAATTACAAGACTTAGAGAAAAGACTCCAGAGTTCAGCTATGTTCCCATCAAGAAGAAATTGATTTCTTGATTGCACATGATCTAATAATCAAGAAGAAGGCAATTGACCTTGTAGTCGATAAATCTTTAAGCTCAGAACAAAGAACCGCATGCTTAAATGATTTTATCTGAGATGAAGAATAATCAAGCACTTCAAGAGGCTATTGTTTGACCAAGAAAGGTCAAAAGAAACCAAGACAACCAACTAAGGCACAAGTTATTGCATACATTAAGACTTATTGTTGCAATGTTGGTGGTTGGAAGAGACATCAATTCCAAGGAATGTCTGATGATAAAGTTGAAGGTATCTACTACAGGTTCAAAGATTTGATAAAGATTTCATTCCAATGGATTCTGAAGAAGAAGCAAGAAGATTTCCTAATTTGAAGAGAAAGACCAAAGACGGTGATTCTCATCATTAAGAAGACAAAGTTTGTGAAGAACAAGAAGTTCCAATCGAGAAGTTCATTCAAGAACAAATATTGAAATGATTGTGATAGAAGAAGAAGATTTTATCCGGAACCACTGCAAGTTAGACATCCTATCATTGATTGGGAGGTTTACATCGCTAGCAATTTTGCTCCAACTTGGAAGATCACAAGGCTAGGTGGTGAAACTTCCTCATTCATACAATTTGAAGAACTCATCAAAGCTTTTGTGAGAGATGACCTTGTGATCGTTTCCAAACCGTCAAGTTTATCACACAAGCTAACCACTTGTGAATGGTCAACCGTAATAAACTTCAAACATTTCGTAAACAATGCAATTAAGATCCGGAGAGTATAGTGTTTCCCAGTCGTTAAGTCCCAACGAAGTGCAATGAATCACCAAACGATATAGTGATCGGAGAATTTGAGCGGAAAAGGGTTATGATTGATTATACCTAAAGAAAAGTTTATAAATTACAGGGCTTAAATGCAAATTAAAGAAAATTAAAAAGATAAATTATATTAAATAAACGCTATCACTATTTTTAAAATGATGTTTTGATTTTCTTTTATAAAATTTAAATTAAAACTACGTAACGCATAAAAGAAAATGTGAAACTGAAACAATATTAATCCTAAAAATATAAAATGACATTTTACAAACCTAATGATAAGAGAAAATTTTTAGAAAAGAAAATTATTTTTATGACTATTTATTTAATTATTATTAATTAAAACTATTTTACCTATTTAATAATACCCTAAAATAAAAGAAAATATGAAATAAAGCTAGAAAAGTGAAATTATGACTTAGAAAAATCTAAGATAACTAAAGAGAATTTTCAAAACTAATTTTGTATTTTTCCGATTATTTTCTATTTTCTATGAATTAAAACTATTTAAAATTAATTAAATTGCTAAAAATTACAAATTTAACTAAGAAAAATCTGGAAAAATTATTTTTTGCTTTTATATTTATCTTAACCTATGAAAATTGAAAACTTATTTTTTGAAGCTTTTACGAATTATTTGTATTAAAAGCTAATTAAAAGTACTAAAAACTGATTTAAATGAGGAAAATATCAAACAAGGCCGGAAAAATATGAAAAATTCAAGAAAAGTCTAAAATAATATTCTAAGTCTATGGCTTATGTGTGAGAATATGGAGCTGAAGAAAAGTGCTTATAAATAAACACTTGAAATAAGCTAAAGGTACCAAATGATCACCAAATTATCACAGAAGCTATAATATGCTAAAACTACTCAAAAGCAACTAATTAAAACTAGCCTAAACCTCTTAAGTGCTAACTGCCATGATTTGATGTTTTAAAAACTTAAGTGCCAAACAGATTTTACCTACTAAGTTGCAGCCTAAAAATAAGCTACCCAATAAGCTGGAAATTGAAACCAGATATTGGACTCTCAAGAAGACCTGGCTAGCTACTTAAAAACCAAAATTGAGCCTGAGAGAAGCTCAAATGAGCCCTTGACAAGCTCTGCACAAACCTGTGAAAACTGCTCTGGTGACTATGCCCTGTGACAGGGCATATGAAACTTATTGAGCAGGTTTATTTGAGCTTAAGGAAAATTTCAAAATTCTCAAAAATCATTTATCAAACCTTGACCAATCGAACTTGTAAACCCAAAATTTTACTTGAATTGATCCAATAATGAATCAATTAAAATCACCCAAGTTGGGTGAAACCGAGTTTTCAATTTTGACTTTTATGGATAAAGCGTAAAGTTGACTAAAGTGAGTTTTGATTCGGTTTATCAACGAAAATGATGTTTTATGCTAAAGTAGGACTAATGCAAGCTAGCTTAACAACTCCTAAACCTATATGCGCTTTTAAGCTCGATTCCAAACAAAGATAAACTTAAAAGTCGTAATTATACAATTTTGACTTTAACTCGCTCTAATGTGCAAATAGATGAACCTAAAGACTCTAACAGACCTACTAGGAACTACTTGCAATGCAACTTGACCACTTCACTAACCTCAGCTCGGGTTACTCAACGCATCCAAACACTACTTTAAGATTCTAAAATGCAACATGTCTACTCTAAACTCAATGTCGAGCTCGCATCTATAAATCCATACCTATAATTCCTAAATGAGGCAAATTGACTAACAACTCAACACTAGTTCTAGCTAAACATCATGATGCATAAGAAACTATGAAACGGTATGAAAATAGGAACTTACATGAGTCCCGCATAATGACATGCTAAATAAATCCCATGAGCTACTTTCTAACACTGATTAACAACCCAACTTAGATCAATATGTACCCACATTAATCACCATACAAGATCTCTCGAACCATTTTCCCATGAACATACAGTTTTTTGACTTTAGTTGACCAAGGGATTGATTTGGTTATATATTGAATTAAGAACAAACATCATCTCACTACAAGCTATATAAAGCTTATATGAGCTTATGTAACAGTAGCTAAGCTTAATGGAGGCTTATAAGAGGAATTGGCAAGCCTTTTTATTTTCTTGATGATTTATCTGAATTTTTTGTATTTTTTGGATGAAATGAAAACAAGCTTCAAATAACTTTTATTTTTAGCTCAATATGAATCAATCACCAATCATAAGCTAAATTCAGAGGCAGTAAAGCTTAAACAAGCATTTAGAGATTAAAACTGAATTTCATTAAAAATCTCAAAATTACAAATTCGGATTACAAAGCTTAAATTACTTAGCAATTTTTAAAACTGAAAATACAAAAAAAAAACAATAAAAACTAAAAACTAAAAAAACTAACTAACTCCTCTCACTTGTGCTGTCTTTGTGCTTTCCCACCATCATTTAGAGCCATTGGATGAGTCAAATTGATCTCGACCTTCAATTTCATTTGGCCGGAAAACTTATATACTTGGAAAAACCAATTGGGGTCCGCAAACGCGTGAGGAGGGGAAGGTTTAATGGGTTTTGACAGGAGTGAGTGGAGTGTTTGGAGGAGGTTGGTGTGTGGCGGGTGGTGTTGTAGGCGGTGGGTGAGGAAGACAGGTGAAAAGGAGGAAAAGGTGAGTTGATGGGTGGGTTTGGTGTTAATTATTGACCGGGTATAAAGGGTAAACAGGTTGGACTGGGTTGGACCGGGTTTGGGGTTTAATTGGGCTTGGGCTTGGGTAGTTAGGTTTAAGCTTATTGGACTTGGATTTAATATGGAGCCATGGTGTAGTTTAGGGACCTAAGGTGTACAATTCAAACCCAGGGCCAAAATGTAATTTGAAAAGTATTATCCAAGGCCAAACATGTCATTTTCAAATAATCTTAGGATCACATTTGCCAATTTTGAAACTTGAAGGATTTGAACTGTAATTTTCCAAAAATTTCATAAGGACCAAAATGACAAATTAGAATTACCAAAGGATTAAAATGTTCATTTTCCAATTTAAAATGTCGAGGGTAAATTCATCAATCTTTAAAATTCCGGGACTAAAGTTGCCATTTTGAAAGTTGAGGAACCTGAAACTACCAATTATGCAAACTTTGTTCGTTTTCATCCGATTTTAAACATTTTGCATCCGAAACATATAAAATGCAATTTTGGGATATTTTCGATATTTTGATGCATTTCGAGTGTTTTAAATGTTTTTATGGTTCAGATTTGACAAAAAATGATGAGTATTTACACACTCATCACCTTGACAAATTATGGAAGTTAGTTTAAGAAAGGTTTGATGCTCAAGATCTCAAAGATATGAAAGAGATGCAGTTATGGGTTAATCTTAGAAGGCTCTATGATCCAGATGTTAATGATGATTTCTGTAAATTCTCATGTTCATGTCCTGGTACTAAACCGGTCGCATCCTAACGAGTCATAAGGATAATTCACCCATTAATAACGTTATCCTACGTACCTAGCGGGGCTCTTATTAGATTCGTCAACCTAATAAGTCCGCTACCCACGTGAATCGACGCTATTAATGTTAGGTCATCCGTAACCCATTCACACAACGTAATTAAAATTAAATACTCAAAAATAGTATTAAATGCTCATAAATGACACATTTTGATAAACGTGCACTCGAAACATTAAATACTTTTAATTAGAAAACCTTTCCATTTTAAGCTGTTAATTCTCATTTAAAATAGTAAATAACAAGACAAGTCTTGTTATTGATAGTTTTGGTATAAAAGCCTTTTATTATTTATGTTTCACCATTTATTATTCATGTTTATATATATATTTATTACGTCAAATTCAATATGTCTCATATCGTTATTCGTTTCAAGTCCAAAAGCACGAGTCATGACTTCTCGGCTTTAATCAATCAATAGTCCAAAATATACTAGAGTCCATGTTACGGCGTTGTCGGGGTCAACAATGACTAAAAGTCAAAGTAACACCGGCGTTGCTCAAAGTTGACAATTTATATTATAAGTCCAAGTAAATAATGACAATAGCGCAACTCAATCTCAAATCAACCCAAATCAATCTCGCCAACCAATCAATCTACCAAATATACACGAAACCAATGTTATGACCCTAATGGTCATGACACGGTCACAGTTAAGACCATGTGAACCAAGCAAGCTCTAGAAGCTTTTCAGCTCCATGCGTCTCATCCAAACACCAACAAAAACAACCAACAAGATACCACAACAACCCGACCCGGACCCGTGGTCCATGAGGGTCTTGTATGCCATACCACCAACCCATACGTGGGTCTTGGTGGCTCATACGCCCCAACAAACACAACCAAACGCCCCCAAATGGCTTCTACAACAACCAAACACATTCAATCAACCTCCAATCAACATCCAAACATCAAACTCATCAACTAATCTAAACCCATCATACGAAACTAAGCCTAAAATACAAAAACACAACAATATGATACACCACATGATATCAAATCACTAGCTACATGTTTTATTAAGTGTAAATTAGTTTTAGACCCAAGTTTCACCCAAAACCCACTACATTCGAGCCATGTACGAGCCTATGGAGACCCATGCGTGGCTTTTCATGGCTCATACGAGCTAGACCCATGTTCCATTTACCTTTTCTCAACCCGATCTACAAGATTTAATGAAAACCCTAGAATCACGAATCGTTTTTGTAAGATTTGGAGGTGTTAATGAAGGCTTCTATAGGAGATATATATGGATCGAAAGAGGAAAGAGATCTACAAGATGGTGGTGGAGGTGTGATGCCACTCACGGATATTGGCTTAATTTGGCCGGAGGTGGCGGCGGCTATGGTGGTTTTAGGGTTAGGGTTTGGTTTGGTGGAGGAGAGAGAAGGTAGAGAGAGAAAGTGTGTTAGTGTATGTATTTTAGAGAGAGAAATGGAAGTGGTAAAATGAGGTAGGGAGGGGCTTTTATATTTATGCTCAAGGACCTCAAAAATAATTATTTTAGGTGGAAGGGGGGCACCGGCCAAGGGGTTCTAGGGGGGCCAAAGTCGTGATTTTTGTAAAACTATCTCGTTTACCCAATCTCGAGCTCATATATTGTCCTACGAGTGTTCCACGACGTTCCTTCAACTTTCTATTATGTTTATTTATGTTTTCCATGAGTTTTGACTATTTACTTGTCAAGTTTCGAGTTACGGTTCAAAAGTTACGTTATTTCTTGTTTTAGGCTTTTATTGTGCCGAATCGCATAGTGCCTAACAAAAAGAGTTAAAACTCACACGATATCTCATACGATAATAAAATAAATCATAAAAGCAATTAAAGGATATCAAATCAATTCATGGTCGATAAAAATAGTTATAAAGGCAAAACTCGGTTTAGTTTAACGTAATGCGATTACTTAAAATAGATTCCCTAATTTCCAGTTGTCACATAATCCTCTAGTATATAAAGAGGACATGAGGTATAGGTTTCATAATTAAGTCTTCCATAATGTAGTCATTAAAGGTGTGTGTGTGTAACCTAGACGTAGGATATAAACGTCTAGGGTTTAGAGTTTGTTTAGTTTAGCTTCAAGAATCTCTTGATTCCTGTTAAAGATTAAGTGTAACCGTATTATTTCGATCAAATAATATTTGAAGCTTTGAGTCATTATAAAGAAAAACCTTGTTGTTAATAACAATTGATTCTTATTGAATATTTCGCCTTTGTTATTAATTGTTCCCAGATAATATGAGGTCTAAACAACCTCGAGCTACAACGATCTAACAGAGATAGCTCTAGGTACTAGATGTGATGGTTTAGTGGAAGTAGGGGTGTTTGGTTTAGGAGGTATAGTAGTGTTTGGCAAGAATTGTCTTGTGGGAACAATCTTTTTGGGAATTGGTTTGATTGGTAGAGTTGGTTGTGAGGGAGTTCTAGTGTTTGAGGCTTTCACGGGTGATGATTTGGTTGAAGAGATTTCATGAACCACTCGAGCAATTTTCTTGGGAGGTCCTTTAGTAGATGAGTTAACACTAGGAGCTTTCCTCATTTTGAAATGGTAGAAAGGGAAGGTGTGAAAGAGAGCTTTAGCTACTGAGAATGATTGTGTGAATGTTGACTTGGAAGTTCTAACACAAAAGGTTTATAAAGAGAAAGATTTGGTAAGTGAATTAAAGCTTAAGCTACTAAAATCCTTCAAATTGCAATGATTTGCATGCATAAGAGTTGACTACAGAGTTGCACTGATCTAGGAGGTTAATTAAGACAATGTGAAGTGTTCACATTAACAAAGAGGGTTTGAAATGATTGTTTTAAGTAGGATTAACTTAGTCATGCAAGCATGTTCCAACGGATCCTCACATGAGGGATCCGTCTAGGCTAAACCAGGATCCGACTCTCGGGAGCCAAGGAAAAGAAAGATGATGTTTTGTAAGGTCTAGTACCTACATTTATTGAGTGTTTGGTCTCCTCAAGTGTCTTAAATGATATGAGACTTAAATGATCAAGTGTAATGAGTGAGGTAGCTATTGATGTCTTTTATGGAAAGAAATGGGGTTTTATGAACACCAATGGGTGATCAAAGATGACACTAAGAATTTTGAAGGTGTCAAGTGGAGTCAAATGATCCTAGAGATCAAATGATGATCTAAGGGAAATTTAGAAAATTCCTTAAAAATTATAAGAATGAAAAACTAGTTTTTAGCCTATTTTGAGATAAAGATGACTAAAATCAATTTGCTAAAATTGAGAGAAATATCAAACTAGGTGTTTTAAGATGAGAGGAACGATGTGTGAACATTGGAGCTGAAATATGGTGAGTTTTGAAGAAGTGATAAATCAAAAATACCTTGAATGTGATCTTTAAGTCATCCACGAGTGGATGTGGGATCATCTGAGCCTAAGAGGGACTTAAGTGATCTTAATGTATCATGTTTAACTAGTCTAATAAGGTCTGGAAGATTGGATTGATGTGAAGATGTTTAAAAATCTATTTCTATTTGCCCGGATCCCACAGATCCCTTACTTGAGGGATCCAGCTAGTTATAAGCCAGGGATCCGGCATCTGGGACACATTACTCAACAGTGAACGTGCAATATTTTGTTCTAGGTGTCGAGTTTTGAAACTAATGATTTTCACAGTAACTATACATGTATACCAACAAGACATGGTAAGAGTGGCATGCAAGAACATCAAATGATCAACAAACGATTTATTTCATAGGTATGATCATGTTACAAAGGTAGATAAAAGACAAAGCCTAAGGATTAATTCTATTAAATAAAAGACTATTTTTCTTATGTGTTTTTGTTTGATGGACCGTCGAGTGGGTTGTGAGTAGTTGATGATTCAAGAACGAAGAATGAGGTGATAAGAGATGTGTTAAAAGGTTCCATCATTTTGTTCACAAGTATATATTGAGGGCTTTGAAATTGAGGGTGATAGTACATGACATGATGATAACGGCGTGTTAGGTACATCCTATATGGAATTAGTTTGTCCTTGTTGCCTTGGAGGTTTACAATTCGCCTTACGAAGAAGTAAGAAAGATTGTATGGTTGTTGAGTTATGAGACAGTAAATCAAGGGAGCACAACATGCGGGAAGTATATCATGATTTCCTGTAAGACTCCAAATATTTTCACGTAGAATGACTGCGAGAGGTTTGAGCTCATCTCGGAGATCACGTTTATGTTTGGATTTGAGTAATTGGATTGAGGAGTGCATAGAAGTTGAGTTATAACTTGAGGAGAGGGTATGTATGAACAATATGGACTGTTTTCTTCACGATAATTAGAGAGAGAATCGAGTGACCAATCTTCGGTGAAGGCACATTGTCCATAATTTGGAATTTGGAGAATGTGAGCAAATTTCTCAAGGGTAAAAACAAACTTTTGGTTTTTGATCCAAAACCATAGCGAGAGAGAACGATCCTCATTACGAACGAGTTCAACTTGACGGAAGAATTCCAAAACAAACCGTGGACAAATTTTCTCGTTAATTCTGAGAAGACCTTCTAGTCCCTACGGTGCGGAAGGAAGTGTTGATACCTTCTTGGAAGATTAGAGGTGAATCAACAATATGTCCTTCATGAAAGTGATGAGTTTCGAGATTTTTGAACCCACGAACATGATTGTCCGGTATGTTAGGCGCAAGAGATATATTTGGAATGTACACATAAGTGAGTTGATGATCGAAGTCATACTCATGAGACATGATGAAACCTATAGACATGGAACGAATATTTTACATTAGTATGTTAGAACATAGTAAAACTTCAAGAGTGAAAACGTTTTTGATTGGTGATACTTCTAAGTAGTTTAATCCTTTTTTTGGATTATGTTGAAATGATATTATCTCCTAATGTTTTTATTGACTATTCTATTTTTATTAACAATGACATTTAACTTACTTTGTTTTAATATTATAATAAGGTTTTTTCTTTTTATGGTAAGTTTTATGAAATGGTTTTTATGTTGCATGAATGTCTGTCACCAGATCCACGGTTCTGCCGGTTCCTTTTTAAAAGGGATCCGGCTAGTTAAAACTCTGGGATCCGGGGATCTGCAGTTTTGACATAAAAAGGGTTTTGACGTAGAATCAATTTTTGAAACTTTATGTTATAAAGTGAAATGTGTTTTAGCCAATGTCAATTCTTAAGCATGCATTAATGATTTCAAAACATGTCAAGGTTTGAAATGTGCGAAAGAAAAAATATAAAAACACATCATGCGAGAAATAAACGAGATAAACTACGACATTAATTATATTTCAGTTCAACGCTTAGAGCAATACAAATAATAGGATAGATGATACAAATGTAGATAAATAAGACAAAGTACATGTTTCCATGAGAAAATTTGATCATGGGATACACGAGAGCGATAAGCGATTATTTCTCGGTTTTGATTTCTCAAAGTGAGATGATGAAGAAGATGAAGTTTTAATGTGAGGTATTTTGAAAGTAGAAGACTCGAAAAATGGGGTTTGTTGGTGAGAGTTGACGATCGGAGGGGATTTTACGGGGAAGGAGGAACTTTTGAGATTTGTGTTTTGTTTTATTTGTATTTAAAAAGATTTGATTTTTAGGAATTAGGTTAAGACAACACATATTGATATACCTAGGTTTAGACGGATGATAACACGTATGCACAAAGGTTATCTAATGAAGCCACGTATATCACATAAATATGTTTTGGATATTTAAATAAATGAAAAAGAAATATAAACATATAAGTTTCCATTTAGTGACATGCAAGCATACTCATACTTAGCTAATGTTACTTAGAGATATGTCTTATTAAAGTCATACCTCTATTGCAATTTAAGTGTCCCTTACTTTTGACAAATTGTATCAATGTACAACTCCGTTTTCTTCGAGATCTAGTTGGTAATATGTTTTGACAACTTTTTAAAAAGGTTATCTTATTAGCAAGGAATCATGATGGCTTGCTTATTATGAGATTAACTAAACAATATGACAAGAAAGGATACTGCATTTTGTAAGACAAAATAAGATGTAAGAAAATTAATGTTGTCATCTAATCAACATCCAACAAGAGTATTCTTAAAACATAGTATTTGTTTTTAAAAAATTTTCTTCTTTGTAGTTTTCAAACATACACGGATCGTATCAAGTTTTTAAAGTACTATATACTCTAAGAAACTTGGTAACGAAGCTCTGGTACCGATTGTGGAAAACTAGAAGGGGGAGATTGAATAGTTTTACCAATTAAAACTTTTTTTTAAAGTATTTAGATCGACTTATGTCAATCTATTTAATGTGTGTGTTGGATAATGATAGATAAACATATAAGTAAGTAATGCAAAGATGAAGAGTAAAAGAACACAAAACCACAACGCGAGTATTTATAGTGGTTCAGCTACAAGGACACCTTCCTTGCCCTACTCCACTCCCCGAGTACCCCATTCGAGAGTTCGTAAGCACTACACAACACAAGGTTCTTAATGTGACGGAGAAGCCTTCACAACATCGCCCACTCTTTATCCAGTACTAGGCTAGACACCGAGTTCTTCCACGAGGTAGAACCACACCTATCACAACGTTGCCTACACTTTATCCGGTACAAGGCTAGATACCAAGTTCAATTACAAAGGAGGAACTACTACCTAACACTACACCACAACACAGCTACCCCAAAGGAGACACACTCCTTGTTACAACACTAGAAAGATATCAATATCCTTTAACCCAAACTATATATATTGTACATCGATGCACCATATCGAATGTACACCCTTGGCACCTTTCACTAATGCCTTTGACACGACCCTTCGACACCTTTCACTAATGCCTTAAACATAACACTTTTATGGAGGGAGGAAAGAACTATCAACAAGATACACTTCAGTGGTCTTGATAATAATGAAGCTTAGCAACTCATGACCTTGAGCTTACACGTCTCTGAGAGATGGTGATCTCGCCTTTAAGAGGAACCTAGAGAATCACACAAACATAAAACTACATAGATTGATCCTTTAGATCAGAGGTTAGAGATGTTACAATACTGAGAGAAAGTATGCATGAAGTGGCGGTGAGAAAGAGAGAAATGGCTCACCATTTATAGACAAAACTTGTCTACTATCCCACGATTCCACGGATCCTCCCGGAGGTTCCGGCTAGTGCAAACCTAAGGATCCGACTCTTTGGGTCGGTTTAGTCTGGATTTCGGGTTGCAAACCGGGTTATAGGTTATGGGTTATGAACCATGGGTTATGGGTAATGGATTATGGATACCCAACAAGATGCAATGTACCTAGACATTGGGTTATGGATCTTGGGTCATGGGTCATGGACTTTGGTTCATAGATCATGGATAATACCCAACATGACTTCATGCATGATGTCATGCAATGGTTCATGGGTTATGGATCATGCTCCATGGGTATGGGTTATGGACTTTGGTTTTTACCCAACAACATTCATTGTACCTAGTCAATGGATTATGGGTCATGGACTTTGGTTTTTACCCATTACTTTACCCATTACAATATATACAAAGTATATATGTACATTTCTATATTATGCAAACACTAGTTGTTATACATATGCATTTCTATAAGATGTAAACAATATTACTTATTTAGTGTTTGTAAAAATGTCTTTGGTTTTATATAACTTACTTACTAAACATGTTTTGATATCGTTTTAATATGTTTAGTAAAAGTGTGTTAGTAAACTATTAGCTCAAACATTTTACGTATTTTATTTGTTTCGTTAAAATGATTTTACGTTTGTTATCGACAAAACATTAGAAGATCGTAAAATATAAATAAACGTTTTTATGGTTTATTTGTATTAACAACAGCGATTTTGCATGTTTTTAAAATTTAGTGAAATAAAATCCGGATGTGGGATGTATATATAAGATAAAATTTTCATGTTAGGCAATTTCGGTCCCCCCACTCAACAATTTGCACACAGTCCTTTTTAGCCATAACCACTTTATCTTTGAAAATTTTGAACTTTTACCCTTGAAATCTTTTGTTTGTCACTTTTGGTCCAAAATGTTTATATTGTCATGTGTTGTCACAAAGAGTTTTACTCCTTTGAATGCTTAAAGACTTTTCAAAACTTTACAATTCTTGTTCGAGGGTTTTTAAAATTTGATCAAGACAATTTTGATGAGATGATGATGATATTTCCACAAATAATTTTAGAAAATATGTTAACTTATTTTTGTTCGTATATTTTGAATAATTTTCTCCCCCTAAAAACATGTTCCATTAATGACTTTTAAAGCATTTTTTGAGATAAAAGGAACATATTTTGAAAGATTTTCCCACAATAATAAGTTTAGACACACACACACACCATAATCCTTAAGTTGTGTTCTCATCCAAATGACTTGAGCACAAGACATAGACATAACCACATATTCTGCCTCTGTAGATGATAACGATTGTAAAATTGTTTCTTTGACATGCTCGTGGGGCTTGTTTGAGACCATATTAAGCCTTTTTAAGTCTGTAGACATGATTGGTGTGCTCTGGGTCGATGAATCATTCTTTTTGACTGACATATATGTTTTCTTCACGTAGTTGGCCATTCAGAAATGTTGTCTTTACATCCATTTGATAAACGGTGATGTTCTTGTATGCAACATAAGCCAGAAACATTCGGACAATCTCAATTCTAGCCACTGGAGCAAATGATTCTTCAAAGTCAATGCCTTCTTCTTGAAGATATCCTTTTGCCACAAGACTAGATTTATTGCGAACGACATTGCCGTCAACGTCTAATTTATTTTTCCATATCCATTTGAGTCTAATAACATAGAAACCGTCTGGTCGTTCCACTAATTCCCAGACTTCAAGATGTTTAAACTGTTTTAAATCCTCTTGCATAGATTCAATCTAGTTGGCTCTTGTCATCGCTTCTTTAATGTTCTTTGGTTCTTCTTTACTAATTATGAGTGCATAAATGTAGGATTCTCAATCAGTTTATAATTGCCTTCTCGTCACGATTGGATGTGAAGGATTGTCAATCACATTATCTAAAGGGTGATCATTTGTCCATCTGTGTGTCGAGGGATATTGTTGATAGAACGTGTGCATTTTAGATGGATCCAAATTGCTTGTTGAAGATTCAACAATATCTGAGACATTTGGAGCTGGTGCAAACGGGTTAAAGAATGTATTTGCGTCATAATCAGCAGGTACTTCTTGATTTCTCTAACTGTCAGTTCAATCATGGCTAGAAGAGGCATTTTTCCCTATATTGTCGGAGTTTCAATTGGAGGTGTGTTTGCAGCAACGTTTGTTGTGGTAGGCACAGGTGTATCAGGAATAGGATTTTGATCAGATTCAGGTGTAGCGAAAATTGTTGATACATATGTGGTGCTCTTTTCGAAATACTCGTCGTTAGACCAAATAAAGTATCTAATTTTCTTCTGTAAGGTACAACATGTTGTTCAGCTAAAGGATCAGGAAAGTTAAGACGGAAACAAGCGGGTCTTAAGTTGTTTTGCTTAGAAGCCATTGTTGTAAGTTCATTGAAATGAATGTGAATGATCTCGATAATATTTTGAGTACGATGGTTCAAAATTTGAAAGGCTTTATAATTTTCACAGTATCCAATGAACACACCAATGTTAGCCTTTGGCTTGAGCTTTCCAAGATAGTCTCGATCATTTTTCAGACAACAAAGCGTACCGAACACAAGAAAGAACTTAATATCTGGTTTACGTTTATGGACAAGCTCATAAGGGGTTTTGTAGTAATGTTTATGGATGAGTGATCGGTTCTGAGTGTAGCAGGCGGTTGAAACGGCTTCAGCCCATAGATAACTCAAGAATTGAGAAAAAATCAGCATCGTTCTTGTGGCTTCCACTAACGTCCTGTTGCGTCTTTCAACCACACCATTTTGTTCTTGAGTTATAGCTATTGAAGTTTGATGCGTAATTCCTTCATTCTCAAAATATGATCAGAGCATTTAATTTTTAAATTCAGTTCCATTGTCCGTTATGACAATTCTGACGGTGTTGCGAAGTTAAAATTGAATCTTTTTGAGAACCGTGATAATCATCTCTGGAGCTTGATCTTTACTTCAAAGTAGTAGACCCAAGTCCATATCAAATAATCATCAACAATTACCAAGATGTAGCATTTTCAATTAATGCTCTGAACGCACATTGAACCACACAAATCCATGTGAAGAAATTGTAAAACATGATCAGTACTTGCTTCTGGTTTGGATTGAAATTTAGCTTTTGTACTTTTTCCTTGTTCACAAGCATAAAATAAGTGATCTTTTGAATATCGAAACCATAGAAGACCATCAACTAACTTTTGACTTGCGAGTTCAGTCATAGTATTAAAGTTTAAACGAGAAAGATGTTTGTGCCACAACCATGATTTTGTCAAAGTTTCTTTAAAAAGGGGACAATTGAAGAGGTAGCAATCATATCAGAAAGTGAAATGTTGTAAAGATCCGTGCCGCGGTTACCAGACATGAGATTATTTCCTTCCAAGTCACATACATAACATGTTTTTCATCTAAATGCTACTTCCAAATCGCCATTACAAAATTGTCCAATAGAGAACAAATTGTGTCCAAGACCTTCGACATAGTAAACTCGTCCTATCTAGATATTACCGTGAACATAATCTCCATAGCCCATAATAGCGACAAAGTGATCATTCCGAATATGATAGTACCAATGAAATTTGAAACAAATTTTACTAACAATTTGAGATTTCGGTCATATGTTGGGAGCAGCACTATCAACAATCCAGTCAGTCTAGATCACTGCAACACACAAAGAAGCGAGGATGGAAGATTTGTAGAGGTGGATCCCCATGATTTCTTGGGTTCCGTTGGGTTAGCTTGACACACATTAATATTCTTTGGTATCCATTTAAAAATAGATTTAGTATGTAACCATTTCATCATAGCCACCTATTTCTTGCTTTCGTCTTAGTGAATTTGCTAGGTGATTGGGATTCCTTAGGATTTGTTTTCACATCTATGGGTTCAAGTAAGGCATTCTTAAATACTACATCATTCTTAGTATCTAAAGCGAACTTAGTGACGAGTTAGAGTAGAGTGAGTACTAAGTGGCGGTTTGAAGATCGAGACATCATTAATCACACAACACTGTTGTCATGAATTCCAGTCATCATAATTTTAGGACAAAACATACAAGAAGCATTAACATTCGCTTTAGAAGCGTTCAACGGTTTAGCATTCATTACATTGACTTTCTATTATAGTTATCCAAAGTAATATTAAAATCAAATGCAACGTGAGTCTTATTCAAATTCCTAAGGTGTTCTTCTACTGAAACAACTTTGTTTGTTTGTTTCCTACGTTCAGTGTTTCACGAGATCATATTTTTTTTGATACTCTTAAGGCGTGATCCGCTAACACTAGTAGAGGAAACTACTCCCGTGAAAGCGAAGGAATCGAATCAATATTTTGTTTTGCTTAGTTATGTCCTACCTAGCGATGCATCCAGTTTATACATTCTAGGTGTAATGACATTTGTGTTACGGTTCAACACTATATTGTTAGAAGGCAAAGTATGTGAAGTGGGTGGTTTTGATACAACATTTTTCTCAAAACTTTGGGGTCAAACCGAGGTTTAGAAGTTGAATTTTAATCAATGATTCAGTTTGAGCTGGTTTTCCCAAATTTGAGGGTTTGTCAAACTTAGTGGTCATGAGACCTTCCTTGTTCGACTTTTGTCAACCTCTTATTTAACTCAATAATGATGTGCCATTGGTCTTGAATTTTGCATCTAGCGCCTATTCTCATAACACTTATTTTGTAGTGTTCAACACATTCATTAATCTCATTAATGGTGAAGACATGTTTGTTTAAGAGAATCAAAAGTGTTTTGTACTCATGTTTCAACTGATCAATCTCTTCTTAGTATTTCAAAATTTAACAATTTATTGAGACGTTTCGTCTTCCGTTTTTCAAGATTTGGCATCAAAGGTTTTTCAAAAGACTATTTTTTCTGATGGTGTTGTTAAGCTAGCTCAAAGTTAATGCTTTGTGCTTGACATCTTTGAAATTTTTGTTCAAGAGAAAAGATTTGATGTTTAAGTTTCCCTTGGATGTAGCGGGGACGGTTTCACTTATAGGTCAAGGGTCTCGCCCATCTCTACTCGCCTATCATCTTCCTCTTTTAAAATTCTCTCATTTTCTTGTTTCAACATTCTATTTTCCTCTTTCAACATTTCAGTCTCAACATTCAACAATTTATCACAAGCAGAATATGATGAATACAACACAACAAATATAATATCAGAACATGGAACATCTTCTAAGAGTTGATCGACATCATTTCTGAAACTTTTGTTTGCTCGTTTTAAGACAGATAATGACTCCTCGACAAACTAAAACGGGATCATTGATTTCACTTCCTTTTGAAGTTTCAAGTCAAACTGAGTTGCACAGCGACGAAAATGTTCAACAAAAGGTACAATTTCCATTTAATCATATGTTATTTTTCTCTTGCGTAACTAGATTGAAAAGAGATTTGTATTTAAATTTTGTTCAATTGCTTGTTCGATAAAAATGATATCTTCCATAAATGTGTCAAAATATCGTAATATTTGACAACGTTTTGTAATTTTGGTATTTGGCCACTTTCATAGTGTGATGGTGAAGGACCATTTATTTGAACAACTCGTTTGACTGGACCAACTACAGAAGATGAATCTAAAAGATACCATGTTTTTTTTCCCGTTGTGGAACAAAATCGTCATAAAGAGCGTTTAGCTTGGAGTAATCAATTGGTTTATGTCCTTTTTATTCATTTTGGATTGGCTCTCAGCTTCTTATTCCCATTGTTCATCATAATCATTGTTAGGATTCAGAAAATCCATAGTGAAGAGTCGGTCACCCCAACTATTATCTAGCATAAGTTAGCTCGTAGACATATCGTTATTTACGTGTTTATTAGTGTAGTTTAGTTTAGAGTAACACCGTGGAGGAAGGACGGGTCTTTACCGGCTGTATGCACGATCCACGATCCGTCGGGAGGGCGTATTCTTTGTAACTATAAATACCCTTCCATCCTTGGAAGGGTGGTGCTCATTCTTAATCTAATATTCTCTTTTTGTTTATCTCTCTAGAAACACCCTCTCCTCTCTTCATCTCTCTAAAACCATGGCTTTCTTGTTTCATCACCATCCAAGGCCACCCGAATCATCATAACATAACATATGTAAGATCCTACAAATGGTACCAGAGCCAAGGTTATTGTGTTGTGGTGATTTATTGTGGTTTCTACATGTTTTTAAGCTGTTGTTTTGTGTACTTTTGTGGTCGGAATACTTTTTCCGTCTATTATTTTGGTACTTTTGTGGTCGGAATACTTTTTCCGTCTATTATTTTAGTCAAAAATATTTTTAACATGTTTCTTTTGTATCCTTTTGGTCTAAATAGTCATCTATTCTATCCTTTGTTTACACATACATCTTTGTGTCAATATATTTTGTACAAACAGTTTGTGTCTTATTACTTTATGACTTTTTATTCATATCCGTGAAAGTCAATCTGGTCTTTATCGTGGTCAAGCAGGCAAAATATGAATATTCATATGTTTTATACGGGTTAATATGAAGTGAATGGAAAAAGTGGTCGGAAAAATTCACGGAAAAAGTCAAAGGGTCAAAACCCTAGTTTTCTCGCATAAGGAGCATCTTGATGATATTTACGCATAGCGTAAAGTTATGCGTGAGAATAATTCGCGTAAAAGTCAACGACGGTCAAAACCCTATTCTTACGCGTAAGGAGCATCTCTGAGTTATTTACGCATATTTGTGAAGTTATGCGTGAGAAAGCTTTCTGAGTAAAGCGGCTTTACGCCTAAGCAAGGTTACGCGTAAAAATTTTTACGCATAAGCCTTGACTTACGAATAAATCCAGGTTACGCATAAGAAATGAATGTTACGCGTAGGTTTACGCATAAGAGTGTTGGGTTACGCATAAGGAAAAGAATAGTTACGCGTAAGTACTTGTTACGCTTAAGGTTGAAATGATATGCGTAAAACAGAAATGACATAAGTTATGCGTAAACAAGGCCAAAGACCACAAGACTAATACCAAAATACCAAATACCAAATACCAACAAAACTCAACCTCAGGTTATCACCATCATTGGTCTTTTATATCAAAAAGGAAAAGATGTTTCAACAGACACTACATCATCTGCCATCCACAAAAGCAATAATCTAATCCTACATCTATCAACAAACCATAACCATCTCTACATTTTCACAACACCTCCAAGGCTAACCTATTTATCATCTCCAAAACTCATTCAATTCTCGGACAATCTAAAACATAAATGAGATCTCAGGTTGTTCAACGCTTTTTCACAATCTTTAAAAGATGCTTGTTGTGTTGAACACACCTCATCATCGACCCCAACTTGTGTTACTATCCGAAGGTAAAGAAAAGTCTATAACAATTATGTTATCTCTTTTCTTTCATTCGTTCATGACTCAAATTTAAAAAACGAAAACAAATTAATTACAACCTACCCGTGGCCCCAAGAAGGACCTTGAAGCTTTGACATCTTCTATGTGGTTCGGAATAAGCAGAAATTATAGAAATTGACAAGGTAGTGTGTATTTGATTCGTGTTTACTGATGAAATGGAAGTTGAGATTATTTGATAATGATTGGATGATGGTCAACTGAGATTAGATGAGGAGGAAGGGCGGATTTATCTGAGTCTTTAATGAGATTCATTTTCAAAATCTGCTTTGGGAGTAATAATGATAAGAAGGGGGTGGATTTTTTAAGGTGGATAAGTATGAGATTAGGTTTAGGTCATGTTATTGTGAGTCTATCTTTATACCGGATGGGATATCTTGGAATGGATCGGGTTTAGTTTTTGTTGGATCGGGTAGTTTAACTCTTTGAATGGGCTTTAATATCTGAATATAGAGTAACAATTGATGATTTTGGGTTTTTCAGATAAGTGGATCGGACTCAATCTTGTCTACCAGATCCTGTTTGAATTAATTATGGACTGAATATGGGCTTACATGAATTACACCGGATTGGATCAAGCTGAGTGGGTGATTTTCATACGAACACATTGACTATCAAATTATGTATCAAAATTTGAATTATCATAATTTGATACATAAGCTTTTGATAATATTTCATGAGTATGGTATTTTTGGTATGGTATATTTTCATGGAAGGATACAAATTCACGGCTTGAGCGAAAAAGTGGAAAATGACTACGGGGTTTGTGTACGGCTTTATTGAAGTGACGTTATCTTCATATGTGGTCATTACTATTAGCCTATGAATTAATGGAGGTTCAATTTCTACAATTCCCATGAGATATTCGACGCCACAAAATGTCAATGATACTTCACAGTCTAAGCAAAATCTTTCTAAGAATCGTCGTCTGTCATGATTTTTTCAAGATGTTTGCTTATGACAAGAACTTGTCGTGCAAATAGTCGTACGTTATGATGCTTAGAAAGTTCAAAACCATCATGGGGAGAAAGCGTGTACTTTGATGTGTTACGGTCAACCTCCGAGGGAAGTAGTTTATACTACTTGACTTAGTATGGTTTGTGAAGTTGTCTACATTTGGGTATAGAATTGTTCATGGTGGAAGAATCGTTGAAGAACCAATGCATGTTCCCTAAAGCAGATATTCACCAAAACCAAAGTTGTCTTAACACATTCAAGTGACATTGTTTACGGTTTTGTCTTGATTTTGTAAAATCCATGAAAGAAATTATTTCTTGGTTTAAATCATAGACTTGTAAAATCTCGTAACAATGGAAACATCTGGTAAAAGTAATGAGCATTTCGGATCTATCTTGCGGTTTATTCTTGGTTTTGTAAAATCCCATGAAAGAAACTATTTCTCGGTTTAAACCATAGAAGCGTAAAATCCGTATTGATGGACCATCACGGAGAAAGGAAGGTGTATTTACGGATCTTATCGATCTTTGGTACTACGGTTTCTACTTGAAGAAGGATAAAAGGTGTACTTCATGAATTGGATGTGTGTTTGGATATTCGTCATGGCGGTTTGGTTACTACATGGTTTCTGAGGTTATGTGCTTCTTACCATGGTCGGGATGAAACCATTATCATAGATCACTTAAAATGTCAAAGGAGGCTAGATTTGAACTTTTAACCAGAAGATGTGACAACGGGGTTAATTCACTATTATTTATTTGAGGTTGAAGTAAAATATCATGGGCAAGTGTACTTAGTATCTGAAGGTATCGGGGATGGTTGGATGAAGATTCTTCAAGATCCTTGTTCGAGCTTATTATCAAAAATGAAGACTTAGAAATCTAGTTATTGTTGGGTGTCTTTTACCTTTTCTTTTACCACTTGGGGGAATTGGGCTCATACCACCACAAAATAACTATCACTTTAAGGAGTTACGTTGTAGTGCTCGATGTCACATTCAATTGTGGATTTTCAAGAGGTAATGTCGTCTTATACTTGATGGTTGGTTGGTTGAAGGTATAGAGTACATAGAGTACTTATAGATGCTAATGGAAATCGGCACCGCTCTTTGTTACATAGGTACAAGTTTAAGTCACAAGTTCGGGGTAGTTTACTTTGGTCAAATTCATCATCTTGGGTTTCTCCATCATTTGTCACAACAAAGAGCCTCTTGAATGATAATGGGGTTGATTACAAGTTTTGCCAAAGAGAGTTGAAAAGAGAGATTATGACGTTTGAACACAACAGTTCAAGCCTCGTATTCTAAAGAAAAGAAAAGTATGCGCTTGATTAGCTTTATCTTAAGAAGAGAAATCTTCTTATTATGACCATTCTCATCCACATGCTTCATACTTTTCCATGCGCTTGGTCATCAAGTGAACGGGCTACCAGCGATTGTTTTCTCATTCCACTTGCTCGATTATAATGAAGATGGCGACATCATGTGCTTATTTTTGCGGGAGAAGTGTGAATAGAACATTCGGTGATTTTCACTTATTTAATCAAGAATGGCAACTCGTATGCAATTCTTGAGGGGAGAAGAAGTGTGAAATTGCGCATGGTTTCGAGAATTAATGGTCATACGGCTCCAAACTCATGTAAGAACCGAGCTTCTTATCGGATCATTTCTACATGGAGTTTCGCTAAGAGTCGTTGGTTGACATCTTCACGGTGATATGATTAAATGACAAAGTGCTTCTAGTTCTTTGGTGATTTCTTTGATGAACATCTTTACATTCTTGTTTGATTGGGAGGGATTTTAGTTAAGGAGATTTGCTACATATAAGGTAATTGGAGCAGCATTTGGTAAGATGAAGATGTTAACTATCTATTCCCCAATTGGACAATCTTGAAGAAGGTCGAGTCTCGGTCTTTCTACATGTTACGCTACATGTTAGAAGACTAAAGGCAGTTGCATTTAATGATCTAAAGACTTCTTCTTAATTGGGTATTTATTAAAGATTGTGCATTTGGGGAGAGCACTAATTGGGGAGAGTGAAATGCCATATTTAATCCCCAATTAGACTTGCTCATTCTGTTCTTGACAAGTTGATTCTCACAAAGACTTCAAGCGATCTTCTCATGATTTCAAGTATTTGGGTGATAATATGTTCTTGATTTTGAAGTGTCAAAACCAGCAAGGGGAAGGAGACAAGCATCTAGCGAGTAAACTTGATGAACTTAATACTTCTAAGTAATTGAAGGTATCCGGGAAGACAAATGTTATTACATGAGAGAAACTCAAGGTTTGACTCATGGCGAGTAAACTTGATGAACTTAATTCTTCTAAGTGATTGAAGATATCCGGTAAGACAATTGTCATGACCATGAGAGAAACTTAAGGTTTTACTCATCAAGGCGTTTAATGTTCTTATTCCAACTACGTGGGGAAGAGATGTAAGAGTTAGTTTCGATGATGAAAGAGGTACACAAGTGTGTGATGATTTCGATGTTATCGCAATCATCAAGGAGAGAAAATTGTGTACATTGGGGCGCTCAATTGTTTCACTTGAGTGCTTAATTAGTTATTGAGAGATATAATCACTTATTCGGGTTGAAATCCATAGAGAGTCCTCCATGAGAGATAATCGATGATTGACTGCTTCTTCAATGTTATCGGTTATTCTCTCTTTGGGCATTGGTGCCGGGTTCTTGAGCTTCATACACTTTCTTGATGGGAGAAAAGTATACATCGGGGTTATTCTTTGGCTATTGGACTTAATCGCTACTTTGATGGTATAAGTTTCTTTGTCTTGGTATGTGTATTCGGGTTCGTGAGCTCTAGTTTAAGAGGCGGCGCATCAATTCAACTACTCGGAAGTGATCTCTTGACACCTTTTGGAATGGATTGCGTCGAGACTTGGTGGAATGAAATTTGAGAAGAGTTACTTATGTGTGGGATGATACGTTGCTGTTCTTCTATTGGATGATATAACCTCGAACAATGAATCACGGTGATTATTCTTAAAAGGAGCAGCAAGTTTGATGATAATGGTGTGCTTCTTTGTGCACCTGGCTAAGGGAAACTTGTAAGAAAGCTTTGAATCCGCTCAGCTAAAGGATTTTCGGTTTGGGGGGAAGCTGCCAAAGTCTCATTTTCAAGTGGCTCAATTTCTCTCTTCGAGTCAAGAGTCTTGGAAGCTTTGGTGGTGAAAGTTTTAGGGATGATGACTTCTATCTTCTACGACGTTCTGCTCGATATCCTTATCTCGGTACTCGTATCATCTTCCCTCTTAAACTATATCATCTACTCTATCTTTGTATATATTTATCAGAAAAACAAAATACAAAAATATAAAACCAGAAAAACCAAAATAGAAAAATATAAAACCAACAAAAACCCATAAAAATCAGAAAATTTGAAAAATTCCAAAAATATGTTTTCTAAAGACATGTCTTCTGGTATCGATAACATCTACGGTCTTAGAAATGTCATTCAATAATGGCACGGGACCATAGATGAAGTTCGAGCAGAAGGTGTATATATTCTTTTCCAAATCATGTCTTAAAAAAAATGGCTTGCAGTTATTTCAGACTGTAACCCGTGCTTTAACTAAGGCTTTCTATCATTTCCGATTGCAACCCGCTCTTTAAGAAAGGAAAGTGTTGCGTTAATCCAATTTTCAAAATATTTCGTGCACTTATCCTAAAAACTAAATGAGGAAAGTATGTCGAAGGACTGCTGTTCCTACTCAAATATTTTTCCGTCTAAAATTCTTCAGAAAAATATTTGTTTTAACTTAATGGTGGTAAATGAGTTGCTTGCAAATCAATCAGTTTCAGAGTTTTAGAAAAAAATTGAAAACTCAATCAATGACTTCCGCGCTTTTAATCTTTTCAGAAAATAAGTCGTTGATTGAGGGGGAGAATGTTTTCAAATCTGTATCATCTAACGAGATTATCTTAATCATCCTACGTGCTTATCTGTAAAATACAATTGCCTATGTTGAAGGACTAGGTTTCTAGGATGTGATTGTTAGGTTTAGATGATTAGAGTTTGATGAACACATAATTCCCATACCTTATATGAACTGATTGATATGTTGAATTGACTTGAATTAGTCAATTGTTGTTTGGGTGATGTCGACCACCATATATCTGTATGTGTGTTCACTAACATATGCAGGTATATTGGTATATAAGAATGTTCCCAATCCGGATCCCACAAATGAAGATGATTGGATGCCAAAAGGAAAGGGTAACTATTTCTTGGGTTGACAAATGAAGAAAGCGAAGCTTAATTGGACTTCAATGGAGGTTGGCATAAATGCAGCGTAAGAGGTGTCCTTGCATCGTGAGATGGTTTTCTCTAAGTGATTGAAGAAGCGGAGCTTAATTTGACCTCGGTTGGCATTATAATGCAACGTAAGAAGTCTCACCTGCATCGATGAGCGGTCTTTCTTCCAACCCTCAGCAACAACAACAAAAGCTTCTCAACCACCTAACGTATCTTTGTGCATGTATAACAGTGATGATACCATTTTTAAACAATTTTTGAAAAATATTGTTTTGAAAATGAAAAAAATATTGTTTTGAAAATAATTGAACTAAATTTTTGGAAATCAACTGGACTTCATTTCAAACTAAAGTCACTCAATCAACGACTAATGTCATGGATTGAGGGGGAGAGTGATTTCAAATTAAATATTTTCAAGCGATATTTCATCTATTAAGTCCGGATTGTACAACAAAATGTGGTGATCTAAATATTTAATGTTATGTTATGGTATGATTTTCTTCAAAGGTCAAAGGTCTTTCAAAATAAAATTTTTTCTGTTCTTGTTTGATTGTGAAATTGTTTTATTTTACTTAAAGATCTCTTAAAACTATCATACTTGACACTAACAATCTTTAAATGTCTAAAATTGATCCTTATCAATCATTTTTTAAAATTAAATTTTGCTTAAATCAGGCACAAGTTCTCCCATGTTTATAAACCTTATTAAATCACTTGGGATCCAAAATCTCAAAGGGTTTGATATTTTTGATCGGGGGAGAATTTGTGATTTAATAATGGAATTTTATAAAAGGTGATCGTTTTGATTCAAATTGCAAGTTCTCTGTAATATGTGCTAAACTCTTTCAAATCTCGAGGCACATATTGAGGGGGAGCAAATGGTTTTCTATATGGCATGTGTGATCGTGAAAGTACTTATAAGAACTCTTTCCTCTATGTGATAAAATGTTTTAAAATATCCTACGCACATATTGAGGGGGATAATTTACCAAGAAAATCAAATGGTTTTTTCTATGAAAATTGTGATCAAGAATATATTTCAAAGAACTCTTGCCTCCATATGCGAAACAATTTCAAAATCATACGCATATGTTGAGGAGGAGCATTTCTAAAAGATCAAAAACAGTTAAGGTACAAAATGCTTTGATCTCGTATCACAAGTACCTTGATTGATTTTCCAAATGATTTTTCAATTGGTTTCAAGAAGGAAAGAACAATATCAAAAGACCGACCAATTTACTTTATGCATGGTGTTATAAGGATGGTTAGGTTAGGTATTCGTTCCTACGATCCCTTGAGCGGAGGATATACCGAGGACAATCCACTAGATAGTGTAGAGTCCTTAGGTATATTGAGAAAGGAGAAAAGTGAGAAATGGGAAGAGTGCAGATGAGGCAGCTAGTCTTGGAATAAACCCAACAAGGTTCTAGTAATGAAGTCTCGGTAAGCTTGAAGGGGTTGAAGAATGAAAAAGAATTGAATGTGAAAAGGGTGAAAAGAAATAGCCTCCAATAATTCAACCTTAGGAGAAACCGGGTTCAATACATATCTCTTGGTGGTTACTCGGGTAACACTAGTATTGAAGACAAGACATCATGGACCCGGTGATGCATCGCACTAAACTTCCCAAGCTACTCAAGTTCCTCTTAAAAGGGCTTGTTTCATTCTCACGGGGAACCGACATTATCTATCGACTTTCTCTTAGAGATGGTTGATATTGAAGAAGGAAACCCTATCCCTAGTCTCCGACATAGGAAACCAAATGTGCACTATTGAGTCTAGAGCCAAGAGATCATTCACAATATCTCATTAGGACACATAATTAATGAAGACTTGTTGTTTCACACAATGTGGAAAGTGAGAATATACCTACGCATTATCCTTGTGGTATTGCCAGAACATCCGAGTGATATATTAAATATTCACGATGAAGATGAAATCCTTCAGAGCCAACATCAAACAAGCTCTTGGTGGGTGACATGAGATCTTGCAAAGATCAAGCTTGTGACAATGGATAGAAAATATGGGGCGATTCATTCTTGAATCAACCTTGGTCGAGAAATGAATTGGCGGATACCTTTGAAAAACCGGTCGTTGTGCTTAAAATTTCTTTTCTATAGCACATCGATCGTAATAATGTTTCAAAATTAAAGGGTATTTATGATTGATAATTGATTTTCCATAAAACCTTCGTTGTATTGCAAAACACTTTCTATTAAGCAATACACGATTGTTTTCAAATCACTTTTCATCAATCGGTGAATCTCTATTCATTTGGTTCACTCACTCCGTGTTGTCTTCTTTGAGGCGTTCGGTTTGAGAACAACTAGAGCATTGCGAAACCACATCAAGGAGATTCTTGAATTATACCTAATCACAGGCAGTACTTGTACTGATCAACGGGGAACCGTGGGCCGTGTACCTCAATTCATCGAAAGTGGTCAAAGACACTTTCGTGTGTTTTATTGCTAATTGTTGAACAGGATGCTCCTCTATAGGTGCATATATCGCAAGCCTTTCATTTATCAAGCATGTTTCAGAATCGTGTACCTAAGGAAGGCCGTCAGTGTCAAAGACCGAGCCGTCTTCAGTGTCATTTAGATGAAGTACCTGCATATTAGCCATCATGATAACCGATGCATTTGATTCTAAGTCTTTCATGTCATCATCTGACCCAACATCGATCATGAAGTCATGTTTCTCCTCTGTGAGTTTGCCCCCTGCTTCATCGTCCTTGGCAATTAACAATGCTTGTGTGAAATATGCGGATACTCTTTTCCTTGGTTTAGGACATGCATTAGCCAGATGACCCTTCTGGTTAAAATTGTAGCAGCGAATAACTTTGACTCCACTTTGTGCAACTTCTATATCAACAATATCAACGCTTTTACGGCGACTCCTGCATTTCAAAATAACCCGTGTTCCCAGCAGTTCTTGTAAGTAACCTTTGACCATATCCCAAATTCCTTCCTTGCATCTACCCTTTCACCTTGTACTACTTCACGATTTTGGGATTAGATGAAGTTCTAAGGCGATTATTTGTTGGTGAAGAGAACCTAGAAAATGCCTTGGCAAGAAATATCATTCCACAGTTTAAGTCATCAAATGGATCTTGGGATCATCGGTTTGTGTGAAGTACATTTGTTGTTGGCGTCCTTGAAGAGCAAAGTTTGGTGATGAAGGATAAGCAAAGTGTTGCTGTTGTTGAATGTATGCATGATTGGATTAGGGGTATGGTAATGGTGCAAAATGAGTTTATGTTATGAGTGTTAAGGGGTCACGAGAAGGTGATGGTTGAATCAGTTTCTTTGCAGCACCATCCTTCTCAACTTTAGTTTGGTGATGTTTCAGATAATCGTACAACAACCCATACTTGACATTTTGAATCTGATGTTTCGGAAACTTGGTGTTTATAGCAATTTTAGGTAGATGAATCTCGTTTTGTTCCAAGTCATTGAAAATATTCGTGAAGCGATGTTAGTAAGACCCTAGTGGTTCCCCAGGTTCAGCCTCAAAATTTTCAAAGATATGATACAATTTTGATTCCATGTCTATTTTGTTCAACTAAGTGCCTTCCATTAGAAGAGGCACATGTTCCCACATAGTTTTAGCACTTGTTTAAGAGTTAACACTTCGGTAGATTTTGGTTGGTATACCAAGAAGAAACTGATGCATAACAATTCCATCTGCTTCATAATGCAATCTTTCCTCAGCAGTCAACTTACTCTCTAGAAACTTTCTCACTGTTGGAAGTCTTGGTGAATCAATAGTATCGTCTCCGATAATAGTAACAGTTGGCAACTCAAATGGACCATCAGAAATAACTTGTCACGAATACTTTCCATGAGGTTTCTTGTATCCTAAGTAACTCAAGAACCTACTAGCCCATTGAGTGTAGTTACTGAAAGAAAACATCGGTGGTCGAGCTTCTGAACCAGCTTCATAAATGGATTGTTGAACAAAATCATCTTGATGATTTGGTTAAGGAAACCATTGTTGTTGACGGTATTGTTGAGAAAATTGTTGAGAGTATTGTTGAGGGTATTGTTGAGGGTGTTGTTGAGAAAAATAAGGTGGGAATAGTTGATTAGATATATTTATACTTATCTGTATAACGATGATTTGGATCTTGTAGACGATAAAGGTTGTTGTTGAAACTTTTATTGTTAAACTACAAAATTAGGAGAAACACTAAAATATGGAGAACTACAAAATTCGAAGAAACACTAAAGTCTGAAGAACTATATTATTCAGAGAATCTTCAAAATCTGGAGAGCAGCGGAGTAACCACGAAATCCGGAGAACTTTAAAGTCCAGAGTAACACAAAACTCAGAGAATCAAATGTGAGAATTGAAACTCATAGTTTATCAAAACTCGAAAAGTTCAAGTTGTCCCAAAATCGGAATACACTTCCTTTGCTGAGCTTTGGGACTAAATTTAGGAAGCACCAAAATACGGAAGAGGACAATTACAAAATCCGAATAAAGGTTTTCAAAATCCGGAGATTGAGGGTTATAATATATGGATGACATCGGTTTCTGAACCTTTTTCAAACCACTTATCTAATCATTTGTAACCTATAACTTTAGCTAAAACAACTAATGAACACTAAATCTAATGTAAAATGCTAACTTTTAAGTTTTTAAAGTTAAGAAATTGTTTCTTCTGAAGGAAAACTCGAAAAAGCGATTACAAAAAACTTGAAAATTTTGAATCTTTAACACTAAAACACAACCTAAATCATCTTTCGGCGATGATACCACATGTTAGGTCACATATTCTATCGTGATTACACAAGAGATGTCGTTATTTCTAGAGAGAGAAATAGAGTAGATATAGAGAGAGTGGGAGGAACTAGTTTAAAAGAAATGAAAATGATATTACTAGAACCAACACCCTTCCCTTGATGGGAAGGGGTATTTACAGTATATGTACAAGTGTTGGGCCGCCCATGGGCTTGCTACATGGGCGGACCATCAAATAAACATAAAAGCCCGATAAATAAACGACCTATTACAATAACTAAATGACGACACTTTATCATTTTCCAACATTCATACATTTTTGTCCGGTTTATACGTTTTGGGCCATTTTTAGATATTTTCATATGTTTTTGTCCGTTTTCATACATTTTCATCCGTTTTCATATGCTTGCGGCCTTTTTCAGACATTTTCATACGTTTTCATCCGTTTTCAGACTTATTCCTATGTTTTCATACATTTCGTCCGTTTTCATACGATTTTATACGTTTTCATCCGTTTTTGTACGTTTTCTTACAGTTTATATATTTTCGTCCGTTTTTATATATTTTCATTTGTTTTCACACGTTTTGTACATTTACATATGTTTCGTACATTTTGTCCGTTTCATATATTTTATACAATAACGTATGAAAGCAGATAAAAACGCATAAAACGTATGAAAACATACAAAAAGTATAAAAGCGAACAAAGGCGTATAAAGCGTATACAACCAAAAAATAAATAAATAAATAAATAAACCTTTGACATCTAAACCCAAGTTTAACCAACGGTCTCAAATTGTCACTTGTGATATTTTAAGTTTATGATAATGTAATTTTGTTCACTAGTTAAGTTGTTTAGTTTAATTTTGCTTTAAATTACATTGAATTGATGTGTTTTTTTTTATGTGATTGCTTCATATTAAAGTTGTATTAGTTGTAGTATTTTAAGTTGATGATAATTTACAATGCTTATTAGTTAAACTATATTATATGACGTGTCTAATATCATTTGTGATATTTTATAAAAAAAAAAAGTTAATGTCTAATATCGCTTGTGATATTTCATAAATAAACAAGTATATTTTTTAACCTTTAATATCACCTAAGATATTTCATTGCCCTGTATATTCTTTATATATTATCACCTATGTGTTTTCTAATATTTTTATATTTTTCAAAAGTGTTATTAGACATTAACTATGTTTATAAAATATCACAAGTGATATTAGACATTAACTATGTTTATGAAATTTCACAAGTGATATTAGACATTAACTATGTTTTTTATTCATTTTGATATTTGTAGGGGACACTTATTTACCTCTTGTGATATAACACTGTAAGGAAGAGGAAGAGTATTTAAACTATCATTCTTACTTAATTAAAAGTAATAACTCATGTGATAAACAAATATATTGTGATACTAATTTTGTTATTATAACTTATTAGTAATATCTCACGTGATAAAACAATATAATATGACACTAATTCTATTATTTTACATATGAGTAATACTAAAGGCGATAAAGCAATAAAATGACTGTTAAGTAGACATCATTCATGTATGGTCATATATATTCAAATAACTCAAACACATCTAAATCTGCATCATTATGTACAACAGTAAATATCTAATATCACTTGTGATATTTCATAAACATAGTTAATGTCTAATATCACTTGTGATATTTCATAAACAAAACCATCTTGTACTTGAAAAATATAATTTTTTTAGAAAACACATATGAAAACGGACATATAAAATATAGAAACATTACAAAAACATATGAAAATGTATGAAAACGGACGGAATGTATAAAACGGAAAAAAACATATAAAATGTGCGAAAGCGTAGGAAAGCGGCAAAAATGTATGAAACTTGACAAAAGCGAATTTTAAGTGCGAAAGCGACCGAAAGCAGACGGCGTATGAAGCGGACGGCGTGTACGAAAATGGGCGAAACATATGAAAGCGTGTGAAAGCGAAGGAAAGCGTGGGAAAGCGTGTGAAAATGTATGATAACGGATGAAAGCGTGTGAAAGCGAGCAGCGTGTGAAAGCGAGCGAAATACGAAAATGGGCGGCGTTGAAAGCGAGCGGCGTGTGAAAACATATGAAAGCGGACGAAAACATATTAAAGCGAGCGAAAAATATGTAAGCGGACGAAACGCAACAAAGTAGGCGTGTGAAAGCGTGAAAGCGACTAAAGCGTGCAACGAGCGAAACCGTATGAAAGCAAGCGAAAACACATAAAACAAGAAAATATTTTTATTGTGAGATAGTTATTTTCCGTTCTAAAAAAGTGTAGTATACATAAATAAATGAGAAAGATAAGAAAATAAGAAAGAAAAGAAACAAAGCGGGAAAGACAAGAAAATATGTTCAATCAATTAAATCTTAGATTAAATCATCACTATTACATAAAATTAAATGGGCGAATGATTGAAAAAATATCATATACCACCATTTTTTTTTGTGGGTAGCGAAATAATTTTTTTACTTTTGTAGGTAATTTTCTTTCAATTTTATCCTTTTTAGGGTATTTTGCGAAATTTTTGGACATTTTTGCCCTTCTTAGTTAGTAGAAAATATTTTTCCCGAAGGCAAAATGTCACATATTACCCTAAAAGGATGAATTTGAAAGAAAATCGCGAAAAAAAAATTTATTCTTACCATGCAAAAAATGATGACAAATATGATATTTTTTTTAATCATTTGCCAAAATTAAATTGATGTTGAGGATGTGCCTAGCAAAATAAGGCTATGCAACCTCTTAATTGTGATTTCATTACCGTCTTATGACATGACTTTATTTTTTGTCATGTATTTTTTTTATTTTTTTTTTCTTTTTATAACCTTCTCTTTCATTGTATCTTGATATCAAACTGACAAAAAAGATATAAAAAGTTTATATTTTGTTTTCATTTATCGTTTTTCTCCAAAAATTTTGGCCATAAAAATTTATATATACACTAATAGCAGGGATGTATCAAAAACTATGATGGTTTATTCCCGCCCCGCCAATAAACTGTTATATCAATTGGATCCGAATAGTCAGCCCATTTTGCTGCCCGGCCCAGTGTACCACACCTTTGTAGATACGTGTCAACAACGGTTCTTCAAAGATCAGGTTGATTAATAAGATTGTTGCCAACGAAATAAGATTGCGTGTAAGTGATTTCACTTAATTGTGTTTTTGAATACATTTTCATATTTAAATGGGTTTTTGATGATTTGTGAACAAGATGAAATCTCTGTGACTAGATTTACTGATAATAATTTGTGTTGAAAATTTTGTTAAAGATAATAAGACAAAAATAACTAAAGATATAAATAATCAAAGTTAAAGCAGTAATGCTATAATAAAATAAAAGTGTATGGCAACTAAATGATAAAAAAATATAAAAAGGAAATAAGATATAATAGATAAATATAGATGACGTATTGTTTATAAGAAAAAGGTAGTGGTATATATCCTAAACCAATCTTAGCGATAAGGCTTACTTTTAGATGGTTATAAGTAGGCGTGACAATTTGGGTCGTGTTTGAATTGACGAGTTTAAGTTGGTGTGTTTAAATATCTCAACTCAAACATAAAATAGTTGAGTCTTATTATAATGAAATTAAACACATAACTTTTAATATTTAATTATTTTTAATGTATTTTTAAACGGGTTGACGAGTTATAATCGGGTTATAATCGGTTGGTTGTGTCGACTTATTTTTAACCCGAACTTATTTAGCCAGAACCTAACTCATTTATTTTTGTGTCAGTCTCGGGTCATATTTCGTGTCATGTCAAGAATTACTACCTCTAATTATAAGAATATTTTTAACATGCTCAAAAGGGTGATAAACCGTAGTTCTACATAATGGTGAAGGAGTTTGCCAAAAACAAATAAATACCGGTTTTAAAAACGGGCTCGTTGCAATTTTAGGTTTTATAAAAATAAGAATAAAGCCCGGTTTTCTATGGTATTAAATGTTGAATTTAAGATACATGAATAACAATAAAACATGTAGACACCACAGAGTACACAGCGGAAGACTTAAGATCATAACAAATAAATAATTAATTGAATTAAATGCGTAACGTACCTCTTGCAAATGTCAGATCTCTTTTGAACAAAACAGATGAAGTGGTTTAAAAAGTTGTCTCTTACCGTTTTACAACTCAAACCAATAGGTGTAAGAATAGTGTCTTACAACCACAGTTTTGTACACACGAATTAACTAACGAATCAAGCGATAGCTAGATCTAACGCAAGTCCTTGTTTTATGAAAAAACAAAACCAAAACACCCCTTGGAGGAGGGTTCGGCCGAACAAGAGCAAGAGAGGAAGAGAGAGAGATCTAGGGTTAATTCAATGCACAAAGTGATATGAAACCCTAAACCACAGCCTCTGTATATATAGTGGATACAAATCTTTGGGAACAAGTTAGGGTTTGGGTTGAGATAACCCCATGGCGGCCATCATGCAAGCCCAAAGGGATACCGAATCTTTTCCATATTAAGATTTTACACTACAAGTCCTTCTCTTCTGAGTTAACGGTCGTTAGTTATTTTCCGTTAAATACTTAACGATCGTTAGAGCGGACTTTATGTGCAATAATTAATCGTAAACATTAACATTAATTATTTAACTTTAATTCTCATTCGCTAATGTGTGCAATCTCATGGTCACGAGTTCGAATCCGAACATTCACGTATTTATAAATATATACATTTCCAATGACTCCCACTTGGATATGTTTACAAAAGTGAAATAACATTGGTTAGCGTCTAGCAACACGCCAATGCTCCGGTACAACTCGTGTATGGTTTTGGAGAAAACCAAGTTTCGATGATTCATCATCATATTCATCCTTTGTTTCTAATACCATGTTAATAAGAATATGGATCTCACCCATTTCTTAATTAACTATTACATTTCTCGCTTTATGTGATTGATCAAGATTACCAAATCTTACGAACATATTCGAAGACCTTGGGCATGGCCATGCAAACATCTTAACAACCCTACGAGGGCTCAAGCGATTATACTTCAAAATAAGTTTGAAGGAAACAAATCTATTTTGACTATAGCGAAATCATAAATTTCGCAACACTACGAAAACAACCCTTATAACTACCGATTCGTATAGCGTTAGATTGCTTCACAAAAATGCACTACATCCATGACATATCTACGGTATCTCAAGTCGGAGGATAAATATCCATGATATACTTAATGACAAAGATCCATAAAGTATATTCTAACTAATACTCAGTTGTCTTAATTCAATATCATTCCCATGTTATTGATCGACAACGGACTATTTAGAATAACTTAAGTTATTCAAGGATTTAAACATGCAAATACAGGACACAATATTATAAATGAAATTAAACGTATACCGTACTTTAATTCATTATAAATAATAATTGTTTAACATCCTTTATCCAAATACTAAATAGATCAATGCATGATAATACTAGTTAATGAATTTTGTCACAAGTCATGAGAATCATACTTGTTGACAAGGCATAACTTTAATTAACTTTGATCTATAGGAATTTTGAGAATACTTATTTCAAGAATTCAATAAGTGAATTTCTTGTATGTGTTTACATATCTTGATATTGTCATAACATTCCATAAGGTGCGTGACAACACGAACCACCTTTTATGACAAACATCTTTCAAAACTTTAAAGTTTAAAGTATTCTTTATTATTTAATGTATAATGCAACTATGCTCTTAGTTGAGCATAACTAGTCAACATGGTCATCACCAACGATACCATGACTAGAATTGAGTGTCATCTCAATTATACTAGTATCATTGTGTACAACAATATGCTCTTTAAACATCCGTAAACTTTGAACAGTTATAGTGTAATGTTGGTGCCTACCAAAACTCAAGTTTGTTGGCAATGACAATTATGAAACAATTGCCATGTTTCCATCCATAGAATCTAGGATCATCTCCAGACTGTGAAATGTGATTCTAAATCCAAACATATTTCCTTTTAAAATATTTATTACACTAACAACTTTCAATGTTGTCAAATCATCTTGTAATCAAGCATGATACAACAATCTTATACACAACATGATGTACATGATGAATCTTCAAGTTAGACTTTAAGATCTCATTCATATTCTATCTTGTCAAAGATATGTATCCATCATGTTCTTTTAGACTCATTTATTTACCGCATATGTTTATAGTAATAAACATATATTCCAAGGTTGTATTTCTTATTTCCAAATCTTACAAGCGAAGTTTCATTCCCAATTAAAACTTAATTTAGGTGGAATGTAGTTGCCCATACAACATATAAGATTTAAGAAAATAATACTCCCACTAGCTTTCGGGAATACTTATGAGCTATCTTATTTTAATTTTAAATCAAACATGGATTTAATATTAAACATAAGAATCATCTCATAGATGCATGCATATATCCATTCATGGATTCTTGCGGTTTGTACATATTCAAAGATTATTTGAATTCATAAAACTACTTTGTATTACTTATCGTCCTCGCAAAAGTAATTCCACAACAAAGAGTTTTTATATTCATTGTCAAAATTTCATGTCAATGAAACTAAGTACGACAATTATAATCTTTATACTTCTATTTAATGTATCTAGAAAAGAATATTCAATCATAGTTAATTGCTTAAATATGATTAATATTATTATCACTAGACATGCATTAAATATGTGTACAATATTGTCCACATGATTTTTACACAAAGATTTAAACCACTAGGGTTTCCATCCTTTGAAGAAACTCATTTTCATTATTAAGATAAACCAAGTATCTAAAGTTGATTATCTTTATGGACAGCATCTCAACATTCATAGTATGATTGATTTACCACAATTCAACATTTGGTAAATTCATCATCATGATTAACAGGCTTACCATGATCATGTAACTCATAATCCTCAGCATATTAAATATCTGAGATATCCTTACGGATCTATGAATGACAATTCCATCATATTGAGGTCTATCATTTACATGTTTAACCTCATCATGATATTTGCTAGTGTAATTTAGAAGATTATATATTTTGTAATTTAATCTTTCAAGATCTAAACAAAACTCCCACTTGCCTTTAACAATTTAAAGATTACCTTTAAATAGTTTAGCAAGTAGAGCAACAATACATTGTTCTCTTTTGGGATATTACAAAAAACATTTACAGTTCCTGACATTAGTTTGTTACGACTCACTTTACAAGTAATTTAACAAATTCAGAACTTCATTATAAGACTTAATGTGATTCATCACATTCCATAAACAAATGGTGTCTTATCAATCTTCTAGGTTGGAGTCTTATTGAGTATTTGGGGTGACCGACACTTCACAATGGAATTTTCTAATTCCTAACAATCTCCCCCTAAGGGAGGTCACCCCATGTTTTACATTTCGAATCCTAGCATTCTATTTTATCTTCAGTCTTGAGCTCGTAGACTTTAATTCTTCACTTTCGCAATCTTTGTGCTTAAGTAGTGCAACTTCAAAGTCCGCATAGATTTGTACTTTTGTGGAGGCCTTTAAGCGATCCACATCTTTGATGATCTTGAGTTTTGATTGAGATCATCGACCACGATAAACCTCTGGATCACCCTTTATTGTGTTGCCATCATGTAAAGTTGTGACTTTCGGACACATGCTCACACTTTTGGATCATGACATCTTTCCATCGAGTAGTGGAAGCCTTCTTGGTTCATGATATTTGCGGCGTAGCGAAGCATAGTATAAAATATCGAACCGGTTATGTAGATATGCACCGGTCATGATTTCTTCAATTAAGTGTGGATCTTTGTGAGCATGCGACTTTGGATTGACTCTTCAATTACGATCGGTGCAACCGTCCGGATGTACCGCAAACAACGAGTTAGCAATAAACACACGAAAGTGTCTTTGATGACTTCGTTGAATTGAGGTACTACGACCCACGGTTCCCGTTGATCGATACAAATCTTTTGTGATCGGTAGGATTTCTAAGAATCTCCTTGACGGGGTTTCGCATTTGTTCTAGTTGTTCTCAAACCGAAGCGTCTCAAAGAAGACAACATGGAGTGAGTGAACCGACAAATTGAGATTCACCGATTGATGAAAAATGATTTGAAAAACAATCGCGTATTGCTTGAAGAAAGAGTTTTCCAATACGACGAAGGTTTTATGAGAAAGATCAATTTTCAATCAAAATACTTTTGTATTAGAGAATGAGTACACATTTGACGTGCTAGCGAAAAGAAGAGATTCGCACATCGAGCGGTTTTCTAAGCGTATTTTTCAATCGAGATACTTTTTGAGTTTGAAATGAATACACATTCGACGTGCTAGAAAAGAAGGTTTGCACATCGAACGGTTTTCCAAAAGTATTCGTCAAATCCATTCTGGACCAAGGTTGATTCAAGAATGAATCTCCCCATCGTTTCTATCCGGTTGTCACAAGCTTGATCTTACGAGAAGATCTCACATGTCACCCACCAAGAGCTTGTTTGATGTTGGCTCTAGAAGGATTTTCATCTTCATCGTGAATACTTTTACATACCACTCGGATGTTACGGCAACACCACAAGGATAATCGTGGGACTCTTAATATATACTTACTTTTCACATTGTGTGAAACGACAAGTCTTCATGAATTTAGTGTCCTAACGAGATATTGTGGATGATCTCTTGGCTCTAGACTCAATTGTGCATATTTGGTTCTGTCTGCGGAGACTAGGGAGAGGTCTCCTTCTTCAATATCAACAATCTCTAAGAGAAAGTCGATAGATTATGTCGGTTCCCGTGAGAATGAAACAAGCCCTTTTAAGAGGAACTTGAGTGGCTTGGGAAGTTTAGTGCGATCGTCATTGGGTCCATGACGTCTTGTCTTCAATACCAGTGTTACCTTAGTAACCACTTAGTAGCATATGTATTGAACCCGATTCTTGCCCTAAGGTTGAATTATTGGAGGGCTATTTCTTTTTACCCTTTTCACATTCAATTCTTTTCATTCTTCAACCCTTGGTGCTTACGAGACTTCATAACTAGAACCTTGTTGGGTTTATTCGATTACTAGCTACATCTCGATCCGCACTCTTCCCATTTCTCATTTTTTCTCCTTTTTCATCATTCCTAAGGACTCTACACTATCTAGTGGATTATCCACAGGAAGATCCCTCAGGTTACGGCGGATCGTGGGAACAAATACCTAACCTAACCATCCTTATAACACCATGCATAAAGTAAATTGGTCGGTCTTTTGGTATTGTTCTTTCCTTCATGAAACCAATCGAAAAATCATTTGGAAAAACAATCAAGGTACTTGTGATACGAGATTAAAGCATTTTGTACCTTAATAGTTTTGATCATTTTAGAAATGCTCCCCCTCAACATGTGCATATGATATTGAAATTGTTTGGCACATGGAGGCAAGAGTTCTTTGAAATAATTTCTTTGAAATAATTTCATGATCACAATTTTCATAGAAAAAGCCATTTGATTTTCTTGGTAAATTCTCCCCCTCAATATGTGCGTAGGATATTTGAAATCATTTTATCACATAGAGGCAAAAGTTCTTTTGAAGCACATTTACGATCACACAAGCCATTAAGAAACCATTAAAAAAACTCAATCAAGGTACTTTATGTTAAAACATAAAAGCATTTGCACCTCGATAGTTTCTTTTCTTTTAAAATGCTCCCCTCAATATATGCTTCGAGATTCGGCGTTTAGCACATAAGAGAGCGACTGCACAATTGAATCAAAGCGATCAACTTTTATCAAATTTCATTATTAAATCACAAATTCTCCCCCGATCAAAAATATCAAACCCTTTGAGATTTTGGATCCCAAGTGATTTAATTCGGTTTAGAAAACATGGGAGAAAATGTGGCCTTGTTTAAATACTCATCTGGTCTTTGGATAAATCCTCCTCCTCAACATGTGCATTGTGTATTTGAAATCGGTTGGCACATGGAGGCGGGAGTGCCTTTGAAGGACTAAAATCAATTCCATTTAAAGCATTTGAGATTTAAATCACGATCTCTACCCCGATCGAAATATCAAACCATTTGAGATTTGTGATCCCAATGATTAAATCATTTAGAAAAATTTGGGGAAAGGCGTGGCAAGATTCAATTTTGAAAGATGATGATAAGGACCATTTTAAGACATTAAAGATTGTTAGTGTCGGTATGATAGTTTTTAAGAGATCTTTTAAGTAAAACAAAACAATTTCACAATCAAACAAGAGCAGAAAAATTTCATTTTGAAAGACCTTGATTCTAAAGAAAAATCATACCATGACATAACATTAAATCTTTAGATCACCACTTATATTGTACAATCCGGACTTTTATGAAGCAATATTGATTGAAAATAATTTATTTTAAATCACTCTCCCCTCAATCGATGACCGAAGTCGATAATTGAGTGACTTAAGTTTTGATAAAATGAAGTCCGTGATTTTCAAAATTTAGTCCAATATATTTTCAAAACAACATTTTCCATTTTCAAAACAATTTAATTCATTTTACTCAAAATTGTTTAAAATGGTATCTGCCTAAAGATTAGTTAGGTGGTTGAGCCGCTTTTGTTGTTATTCTTTGTTGTAGGGTTTGGAAGAAAAACCATCTGCGATGCGGTGAGACTTCTTCTTACGTTGCATTTTGAATGCCAACCGAGGTCAAATTAAGCTCCGTTTCTTCAATCACTTAGAAGAAAACCATCTGCGATGCGGTGAGACCTCTTCGTTGCATTTATGCCAACTCTCCATTGAAGTCCAATTAAGCTCCGTTTCTTCATTTGTCAACCCAAGAAATAGTTACCCTTTCCTTTCGGCATCCAATCATCTTCATTTGTGGGATCCGGATCGGGAACATTCTTATATACCAATATACCTGCATATGTTAGTGAACACACATACAAATATATGGTGGTCGACATCACCCAAACACCAATCGACTAATAAAAGTCAATTCAACATATCAATCAGATCATATAAGGTATGGGAATAATGTGTTCATCAAACTCTAATCATCTAATCCTAGCAATCATATCCTAGGCACCTAGTCCTTCAACATAGGTTAACATCATTTTTAATTAAGCATATTAGGATAATTAAGAAAGCCTGTTAGATGATGTAGATTTGAAAACATTATCCCCTCAATCCATGACTCATTTTATGAAAAGTTTAAAAGTCTTTGAAGTCATTGATTGAGTTCTCAATTTACAAAACTACGAATCGATTGTTTATAAAGCATCTCATTTACCATCATTTTTAAAACACCAAATATTTTTCAAGAATTTTAGGCGGAAAAACATTTGTATAGGAACAATGATCCTTGACATACTTTCCTTGTTTTGTTTATAGGATAAGTGCACGAAATATTTTGAAAATAGGTTTAGCGCAACACTTTCCTTCCTTTAAAAAGCAGGTTGCTATATGAAATAATAGCAAACCATAGTTTAAGCACGGGTCACGATCTGAAAGTAACTGCAAGCCATCATTTGAAGCCGGGTTACTGATCAAGTATAGCGTAAGCCAAATTTTGAAGCCTTGAGTTCGATGCAGAAATCATCGTAAGCCATTTTTTTTAAGACATGATTAGAAAAGAATATTTATACCTACATTCGAACTTCATCTAAAGTCCCGTGCCATTATTGAATGACATTTTTAAGACCGTAGATGTTATCGATACCGAAGACATGTCATGAGAAAACAATATTTTGGTATTTTCAAATTTTCGATTTTATGGGTTTTGAAGGTTTTATAATTTTCTATTTTCTTTTGTTGGTTTTATAATTTTGTATTTGGTTTTCGAAAAATATATACAAAGATAGAATAGATGATATAGTTAAAGAAGATGATGATCTGATGCAGAGATAAGGATATCGAAGCGACCCGTTGTAGAAGATAAAAGTCATCATCCTTAAACATTCACCACCAAAGCTTCGAGGCTCTAGAATCGAAGAAAGAAATTGAACCAATGAAAGTGAGACTTTGCGACTTCCCCAAACCGAAAATCCTTTAGGTGAATGATTCAAGCTCTATTTCAAGCTTGCCTTAGCGGTGCACAAAGAAGCACACCATCATCATAAATCCATTGCTCCTTTCAAGAATAATCACCGTGATTCTTCGTTCGAGGTTATATCATCAACAAGAACAACAACGTATCATCCCACATAAATAACTCTTCTCAAAATTCATTACCGGTGAATTCGAAGCAATCCATTCAACGGTGTCAAGAGAACACTTCCCGAGTAGTTGACTTGATGCGGTCAATCTCTTAGACTAGAGCTCACGAACCCGAATACACATACCGAAGACAAAGAAACTTATACCATCAAGTAGCGGATTAAGTCCAATAGCCAAAGAATAACCCGATGTATACTTTTCTCTCCGAAGGCAGTGCATGAAGCTCAAGAACCCGAAGTACCGAATGCCCAAAGAGAATAACCGATAACATTGAAGAAGCGGGCCGAATCACGATTATCTGCGGAGGACTATCTCTGCGGATTTCAACTCGGAATAAGTGATTATATATCGAATCAGCGATTAAGCACTCAAGTGAAACAATTTGGCGTCCCAATGTACACAATCCTCTCTCCCGATGATTGCGATAACATCGAAATCATCACACACTAATGTACCTCTTTTATCATCGAAACTAACTCTTACATCTCTTCCCCACGTCGTTGGAATAATAAAACTAAATGCCTTGATGAGTAAAACCTTGAGTTTCTCTGCGGTCATGACATTTGTTTTCCGGGATAACTTCAATCACTTAGAAGTATTAAGTCCATCAAGTTTACTCGCCATGAGTCAAACCTTGAGTTTCTCTGCTGATAATAACATTTGTCTTCCGGGATATCTTCAATTACTTAGAAGTATTAAGTTCATCAAGTTTAGATGATTGTCTCCTTCCCCTTCTTTGGTTTTGACACTTGGTCGACAAATCATTATAAGCCGAATACTAGAAATTTGTTGAGAAGAACACATGTAATCTTTGTGAGAATCAACATCTTTGAAATCTGATGTGAGCAAGTCTAATTGGGGATTAAATCGGACATATCACTCTCCCCAATTAGTACTCTCCCGAAACCGACAATCTGTTTGATAAATGCCAAGATTAAGAAGAAGTCTTTAGATCGTTAAATTGCAACTCGTCTTTAGTCTTCTATCATGTAGCAGAAAATGTAGAACGGATGTAGACTCGACCTTCTTCAAGATTGTCCGGTTGGGAATAGATAGTTAACATCTTCAACTCACCAAAACAAGAACATCACCAAAAGCATCCCAATCAACTTACATCTTGCAAATCCCTTAACTAAAATCCCTCCTAATCAAACAAGAACGAAAGATGTTCATCAAGGAAATCGACAATCGGGCCATAGCGAACACACAAGATGGTAACACCAAACTACCAATCACATCAAACAAAACAGATAGATTGTTCGAATCATCATGTTGATGTATCGTGAAGCATTAACGGAAGCACTTTGTCGATAAAATCATCAATCCGAGTGGAGATGTCAACCAACGGCTCTTAGAAGAGAAAAACTCCATGTGAAGATGACCCGATAAGAAGAAGCTCGGTTCTCACATGAGTTTGGAGCCGTATGACCATTTTTAATCTCAAATATCAATCAACAATGCCAAAAATTCACACTTCTTCTCCCCCTCAAGAATTGCATACGGAGATGCCATTCTTGATTAAATAAGTGAAATCATCCAAATGTAGTCTATTCACACTTCTCCCCCGCAAGATTAGCACATGATGTCGCCATCGTCATTATAGTTGAGCAAGTGGAATCAGAAAACAATCAACTGTAGCCCGGTTCACTTGATAATTGAAAGCACATGGAAAAAGCATGAAGCATGTTGATGAGAATGGTCATTAACTAGAAGATTTCTCTTCTTCCGAAGATAAAGCGCACTGACACGTACACTTTTCTTTTCTTTGAGGAACGAGGCTTGAACTGTTGTGTTCAAACGTCATAGTCAATTGAATATCAATGTTGAGTAACTTGAACCCGTGAATTATGAGATATCAATCCTTTGTTATCCATACTTTAAGCGATCCATGTATTGAAGGATCAAGTATTTGCAATCGAGTAAGGACTACGAACTAATATTACAAACTTGATTGCATATATTATGGTTAGTGACATCGATATCCAAACCCTTTGGGGTTTCACGGTCAACATTGAGAATGCCATTGGTAAACATCTTTCCTGTAGGTATCCACCTAAGTCCGACATCCTTAAAATTCTACGGATGGTATCCACTTATGGCAAGGTCTAGGATTGTTAGGCTTATGCATAGTGAGAGACTTATCCTTATTTCTAGTTTCCAAAGATTTAGCGGTTGGTAACCATCTAGGTGAGGCTTTTGGTTTCATTTGCTTCATATGTCTTGTGGATGACTTAGTGTGAATCCTAGACTTAACAGGTTGTACCATTGCATGAGCATATACTTTCTTGAGGATTTTGTGAAACATTTATCATGATTAGCATTAAAGATACATTTCGAGACATTTGAGCGGACAACTTGTTTGGATTCGAAATAGATCTAGATTTCTTAGAGTGATCGCTATGGAATAGCTTTACTCGAAATGCAACTACTCTTAGATGTACGCCAATCCCTAGTCTTTAGATTAGTGTACCTAGGTAATGGTTTAGAACTACTAGCAGTGCCTTGAAATCTTGAAGAATTCATCATCCTAGGTCTTGCACCTAAAATTCCGTCTTTACGATTTTGTGCCTTCTTTCTAGCCATTTCAAGATAAGAGTTCTTATACAAGTCATTCATATCAACTTTCCTAGGCAAGTGAGGTGAAGTGACTGGTTTTGTCAAAACTTGTTTCGCATCAACTTGGGAGGCAAACCGCGTTTTTGAAAATTTTGGTCGTTCAGATCTAAACGCATTCGGTTGTCTAATAACTGGTTTCCCCAAGTTTGATGGTTTTGAAAACTTAGTGTTCACACTATTCCCTGTTGTTTTTCTGAGCTCATTTTTTAAAGCAACAATGGCGAAACTCTTTTCCTGAAGTTGAGCTTTGAGATCATCAATTTTAGCTATCAAAGAGTTTGTTTGTTCCATTGATGTAGTTCTAGCTTCTTTGATAGAGTCACTTAGTTCTATGTGATGCTTTCTCAAAGACTCATTTTCCTTTAGTAATTTGGCCACACAAACCGCTAATTCATCATTTCTCATTTGAATATCATCAATAGCATTAATATCGTAATTACTTGTAACCAAATTACTTTTCACATGCATATCGAAATATGTTTCTTCAAATTGTTGATGGTTGAGTCTTTGTCTTGGTGAGCTTTCAAATTGTTTATTTCAAAAGTTCACGAATTCGGGAAGTTCGGATTTTTACTTGGTTTGTTATTTTGGAAACTTTCTTCTTTACTTTGTATCGCAATTTCAAGTGAAATGCAATGTTTTCAAGATTTGAGAGTTTGTTTGAAAGTTCATCAAAAGCCCTTTATCAATCATATCATTTGTTTTGAAGTTATTAGACTCAGCCTCAACCAAGGAACATTTATCATAATCATGTTCAGCATTAAGACCAGTATGTATAGGTACATTAGCAGATGCACTATGTTGAACAGTTAAGGGTACCTCATCACATGATACTTGTTCAATTGTCGGTCCGATATCGCATCCACATCATGTGTAACAAGAATCTTTGGATCGTTGGTTTGTGTCAAGGTTATCTATCTACGAGCCTCTCGTATTCGGTGTCCATTGATCCAACATCCGGTGCCGCATCGATCTCAACACACCAATTTATTGATTGTAGCGAGATTCATTCGCCTTTACGATCACGGCATCTACTTCTTGTGTGACGGAGTTCTTGACATTGGTTACATCATTCGTGTTGTTTCGATATTACGCATTCGACAACACCCGACCTTTCGATACATTACCCGACTCATCACAACAATCTCTTAACCGCACTGGACACATCCACTTTTTCATCTTTCGAGTAACTTCCTCAATATACTTCTCCACATTATGCATGAGATGAATAAGTGACTCAATGAACATGCTAATTTCCATTCCGGTGTGCCCTTGAAGATATCTCGATCAAGTCTTGATCATAATCGATGAGTATTCCCCATTTATGAATGGTTTGAAATTGTTTGTGGATCACATGAAGTGCAGACTGGAACTATCCTTTGAACCTTTTCTTTATCAAGTTGTTGCTCTAGTTTTCTAAGTTCAATAGAAACGTTCCGTTAATGTGGTTAAGTCTTGACGGAAAATGGCAATGCATGTTCGTTCCATTCTTAGCGGATTGAGTAACATGAGGTGTGAGTGAAGTTGTTGATAAGATTCAATCTTGCTTTCCTTTTGCATGGCATTCGTAGCCTAAGCAGTGCAAATCTTTCTCATTGGAATCGGAGCATGAAGAACTCAAATCATCATTGATTGATTCCATCATCTGTAACTGTTCGGTATAGCTAATATTCTCATGGTTGTCTACAACATCATACAGTTTGAGTACTACGAAATCTTTGAATCGAGTGTAAGACATGATGTTGATGAATCCACGGATTTTACAAGTCAATGATTTAAACCGAGAAATAGAATCTTTCACGGGATTTTACTAAAATCAAGACCAAACCGTTAAGAAATGACCAATGGAACGTGTTAGGATGAGTGATGAATTGTCACAATGATAGAAAATTGTGTGTTAGGACTTAGGATTGTTTGTAGGAATATCAGATATGTTGTTTGGTTGAGATTTGAATTTGGTTGATGCACGATTTTACGGAGAAATTTAGGTCTAAAACTTAAAACCTCAATAACTTCCTTCCGAGGCGATTTGGGCCTCAAAATTCGTTTCTGACTTTGCGGTGAAACCTCACCATATTCAACTGTTCAGCTCGTTTGATTGGTATTTATTTGAAAACAGATTCTGATTCAAAAGTTATGGCGTTTGAAGTTTTAGTAAAAGTCAACTTTTGGTCAAACCGCTTCAATCAACTCGCATCCAGGACAACTCGCTTCCAAGACAACTAAGCAAGGACAACTCGCTTAAGGCTGACTCGCATAAGATGACAACTTGCTTAATAGATAAGTCGCATGAAACCTGACTCGCATAGACAACTCGCAAGCAACTCGATAGCCAACTCTCTTTAGATCGTTGAATCGGACAAGTCGCATAGGCAACTCTCTTTAGTATCAACTCGCTACACAATCAACTCGCTTAAATAAACAAGTCGCAATAACCAACTCGCATAAATAGTCAACTAGCTAAGTAGCCAGTCGCTTATACCAACTCGCTTCTAATGAAGAAGCAACTCGCATCAAGAAACTCAACTACGAGTCTCAACTCGCTTTAGTCATCTACTCTCTTCCAAGCAACTCTCTTCCAAGCAACTCGCTTCCAAGAAAATCACTACGAGACTCAACTCGCTTTGTATCAACTTCAAAAATAACCACTTTATCAATCAAAAACAACCAAACCACAATGATTTAAGCCTTCCAATTCAAAACATAAACACATATGATGATCCTAAACACAAAAGTACTAGCAAAATTCAAACTTTAACACTAGAATTTGTCCAAATGAATCAAACTCTCCTAAACCCTTAATATCCAAAAACCTTATGAAATCCACCAAAACAAAAAGCATGAAAGATGAATGATCCAACCATGACTCTTGATACCAATTGTAAGATATTGGATTTCATAAACACATCACATAACAATATATGGTTTGAATTATGTATAGTTTAGAGAGAGAAAGTGGGATCCTTTCTAGAGAGAGAAAGTGAAAGAAAACATAGAAGGTTAGATTAAGATGAATGAAAGGTCCAACCCTCTACCTTGGGAGGTATAGGGTATTTATAGTTTACATAATACGTCCTCTAAGCAGATGTGGATCGAGGCATACTGATGGGTAAAACCCATCCGTCCTCCACGGTGATGCACTAAACTAAACTACGCTAATAACTAACTAATAAACTAACAAATAACGTAACTAATGATATGTCTACGAGCTAACTTATGCTAGATAATATTTGGGGTGACCGACACTTCACAATGGAATTTTCTAATTCCTAACATGCATATATCTTAAAACATAGCAAGTTAACGTCTTACTTTATATTGTAAGTCTTGTATTAAAAGACTTCATGTTTGTGACTTTACAAAATCATAAACATTTAAAATTAAAGTAATTATGAACACCACCTCGGGTTTCAATTAAGATTTCAAGTTAATATTTACTACATATATTTAAGTCATTTAACGAATACTTAAATTCAAAGTAGTATTAGATTATTTCATTTAATTATGTTATTTCATGAAATGTTCAACGTAAGAAACTGCAAAATCATCCATGCTCGTTCTCACGACACGTGGATATTTTACCTTGGGCTACAATCTAGTTCACGTTCTCACGTAACGTAAATTGTAACTACAAGTGTTTCTTAAATATTGAATGACATAAATATTTAAAGTAGTCTTTGTTATCATCTTGACACATGTTCTTAATAGCGCAATCATACATATTTAAATGTATAATTCATATTAGAACGTAACACTCTTACCTTGCGGTCAAGAAAATCCATTTAAATCATATTTATATGTGTTGTACCTTGCACACAATAAAGATTTCTCCCACTTGTGCATGGAACAACATCATGTAGCAGATAAACAACACGATACACGTTCGTTTATTTGATTAATATGATTTGTGTCATAGATATAACAAGTAGATGTAGGACTATATTGTTTAGTAAGGAAACGCACATGACAATCCTTAAAACATAAGTGCCTATAATTGGAAAGTAATTATCTACATGATATTCAAGAGATAATTTAGATTACTACACGACAAATAAGGCTTGTAGCTCACTTAATTAGAAATCGTTTCAACAACTTCTTATTCGAGTAATGCAACACAATGCTCCACTGAATTTGACAACATTTTAAATGTTTCATAACCGATGAAAACAACTTGCTTGCTTTTAACTTTCCTACACCTTTAAGAACCATACGTAATCATTATTAAGGTACTAAAGGTGTATTCTACTTATGAATGATAGGTTATCCATCAATGTTATTAACTCGAAAATTGGGTATGCAATTTCTTCCTATGAGCCTACCATGCCCATAATGGTATGTAGCACCTTTAAAGGTTAAAGCAAAAACTAGATAAATAAAGCTAGTTTGCCTTTTACCAATTTTCGCGGTAATTAGTCTAGCTTCTAATTTAGTAACTCATATACATGTTTTACACTTAACCAACATTCATGTTTGTTACACAAGAATTCATTCACCAAATGAGGGTAATGAAATCTTTATGGAAAATAAGTTGTGCAATTCATTGCAATGAGTTACATTAGAATTTAGACAATTCAAATGTTCTATTATACCTTTCTCATTCATGAAAAGGAATAGGATTGAGTCTCATTCTTCTCGCATGGAAAGAGACTTTGTTTTGTCTTTTCGGTAAATTATTCTCGATCAAACATTTGTTTGAAAGCGAATCGATCAATTTACTAAAAGACTAAACCACGTTCTGATTAAATGTTGCATTTATACATTCAAAAGAATTACAAAATTCAATTTTAGTATTTTCGATAATTAACCTTTTCACTGAAAACTAGGATCCAAATTGACATATTTTCATCACATCAGTTGATCTGCTAGTAATGAAAGTATTCAAAATAGTACGAGTCGAACCTCAATTGCCAATTTTCAAATTGCAACTCCAAGATTTATGGGATTTACATTTAGCCAATTTCAATTGCCATGTAAACATGTTTTATCCCCATCTTATGCCTTGAGTTGCCAGTTCTCACTACAAAACTCAATTAAGTTGTCCAACTTAAGCGCAAAATCATCCATGCCCGTTCTCACGTCATGTGGATATTTTACCCGTTGATTCTGATCTAAATCACGTTCTCATGCAAATAAAAGGTAATCCCGGTGTTTCCGTTTCGTTGGATGGCAAATAACTTAAATTAAGGGTAATAATTTTGATGTCAAATCAAATATGTACAAAGATGTCATGCATTCATCTTCGTAGCATAGTTTTTATTAAAACATTTATATATCTTGTTTTAATGTATAAGCTTTTCATCCTCAAACTTAATTGAGGTATTGGATAACCAATTAAAGAATCACCTTAATTACCACTATATCCTACTACTGCATGAGTCATAAGACCCAAGTTATTCGGATAATTACCACAAAAGTGGTGCGTAGAAATTAAAGTAATTCACCCTTAAGATTTTCTGCACACATATAGGAATACTTGGTAGCTCCATTAAGACGCACAAGCGAGCGAGAGAATCGGTCGTATGAGCATATTAAAACCCTCATCTTTAGGGCGTCACAATTTAATCGTTCCTCCTTGTACCCATCACACGGTTTGTCATTAATGGGTGGTATTCTAACTATTTTGTGCAAAAATCAATCAATTAAACGATTACGATTACTATGCTTAAAATACATGTTTCACCATTGTTTAGGTCGGTTTATTTTCTTATCAAAATACCCTTGTTACACATAACAACAAGCAAGTATTTAAAATAAACACATAAACAATGAATGCATAATAAATCATGCATATCAAATAGCCACATGCAAACCTTTTGATAAATCTAATTAATAACCAATTCTAGATCGTCAATATGTACATGTTTAATTAAGACTCACCCGTTTTCAGCAACGTACAAAGTGAGCCACATGCATCGATTCATCGATTGCGTGAGTCGAAATCAAAAACATACCACATAGCACATAATTGATTAAATTAATAATTATTGAGGTCTTCCCCAATTAAAGATCTATCATTAATATTTAGTGTATATCACTTAACCAAGTAAAGCATACAATAAAAGCAGATCCATGATAAAACATGCATGTAATTATCATGGATGTAAATCACACTTAACAATTAATGCAATTAAATGAGTTCGCAATTTAATACACATAAAATTGCATGCAACCTAGGGTTTCTAATCCAATTAAAACTGAAGTTTACAAAACCCTAAGTAGGGCACCAAAAAATGCCCCCACAAAAATTAGGGTTTAGGTTTTGCAAACCCTAGATCTACGCATACAAATAATAACACAATCATGTTTATTTTATTTATGTGTTTCAGTAATTAATTACTTGTTATACAAGGCTCGTGATGCCACTGTTGAGTTTAAAATATATGAATAACAATAAAACATGTAGACACCACAGAGTACACAGCGGAAGACTTAAGATCATAACAAATAAATAATTAACTGAATTAAATGCGTAACGTACCTCTTGCAAATGTCATATCTCTTTTGAACAAAACATATGAAGTGGTTTAAAAAGTTGTCCCTTACCGTTTTACAACTCAAACCAATAGGTGTAAGAATAGTGTCTTACAACCACAGTTTTGTACACACGAATTAACCAACGAATCAAGCGATTGCTAGATCTAACACAAGTCCTTGTTTTATGAAAAAACAAAACCAAAACACCCCTTGGAGGATGGTTCGGCCGAACAAGAGCAAGAGAGGAAGAGAGAGAGATCTAGGGTTAATTCAATGCACAAAGTGATATGAAACCTAAACCACAACCTCAGATATATAGTGGATACAAATCTTTGGGAACAAGTTAGGGTTTGGGTTGAGATAACCCTATGGCCGGCCATCATGCAAGCCCAAAGGATACCGAATCTTTTCCATATTAAAATTTTACACTACAAGTCCTTCTCTTTAGAGTTAACGGCCGTTAGTTATTTTCCGTTAAATACTTAACGATCGTTAGACGGACTTTATGTGCAATAATTAATCGTAAACATTAACATTAATTATTTAACTTTAATTCTCATTCGCTAATGTGTGCAATCCCATGGTCACGAGTTCGAATCCGGACATTAACGTATTTATAAATATATACATTTCCAACATTAAAAAGCATATATCTATCTCAAAAAATAGTTAAAATAATTATGTTTTTTATGTTGTATCTTCATTCATTATGTCAAACCTTGGAGCTAAGAAGAACCAAATCAACAAGACCCCTCAAACCAATCCAAAATGTAGCTGAAATGATTCACATACCAAAATAAACATCGATCCAAGTTTTTAAACATATTTTTAAAAACAGTCACAAATACTTGGTTATATCTTTAGACACGAAGTAGCATTGAGTCATCTTGTTCTTCAGTTTCGTTCTTGCCGACCCATCAAACATAGACTAAGGTCGTAAATGTTGGTGATTTTGCATCACCGATATTATTTAAATATAATAAATTGACTTAGTTGATCAATGTGTAATTGTAATAAATGTTCAACAAGTCGGGGGTTGTGTGGAGTGCATACTTGTATGACGTTATTATGATTATCATTCGGGGCGAAGCCCCGAATGATGGAGGTCGGGGCGCACCCACGGTTGCGAGGTCAAGGCGCCCGCCAGTCGACTTGAAAAAATTTATTTGGTATAAAGTGCTATTTTAAAAACGCACTAGAAAATAAAATTTTCGGTTATTTACCCCTTATTTTCTAACTGGTTTGGTGGTTATTAAAACTACCATAGCAGTTATAACCGACAGTTGATTGGTTGGTCATATGTATGATTTCTGGTTCCGTTTTCATGACAGACAAAACATATTCACGTTCTAAAAATCTGAGTTTTATCCGATTTAAGATTTCGGTAGAACCACCGAAATACTTCAATCTGAAAGTGTTTACACGACTCTCAGATTACTGTGATCCAAATTTCCTAACAAAGATTGAAGTATTATGTGATCATGACGAACGGAGAATCTGTGAAGGATATGACGAGCAAGTTCGATAAGTTGGCAAAGTTTGAAGGGCAAGACTTTCGTCGCTGGCAAAAGAAGATGCATTTTCTTCTTACCACCCTGAAAGTTGTGTACGTTCTGAGTACACCCAGTCCGGAATGGGATGAGAATGAAACTTTGGATACGACCAGGAAGAGGATGAAGTAGGAGAACAACGACTACATATGCCGTGGTCATATTCTGAATGGTATGTCTGATTCCCTATTTGATATTTGTAACACCCCAACCCGACGAGGGTAGAAGTATCACACTTATGGTGTCAAATCAGAACAAAACATATAAACAACGCAAGCGGAAGTCTTATAATAACTACCAAAAGATAACAAGTCAACGCGACTTGTACAATACAAGAGTTCCAAAAGATGTCCAAATGAAATGAAACATAACCATGTCTAAGTCTCCAAAATAAATAACAATGGTATCAAAAGTCTATGATGACTAGGTTCAATCCACACTCAGCATCCTACTCTCAAATCCCAAGAAAGCCCCCAGCTCCTAGGTTAATAACCTGCCGCATGAAAAGAAACGCGGCTGAGCTTAAAAAGCCCAGTGAACAGATATAACAATACAATAGCAATGATAACAAACTGAAGTCAAGATAAGAAACAATAGGCAATATATGAAGTGTAACAATAAAAGGAGTAGGGTAAAGGAAAGAGGAAAGGGTTAGTAATCCACCACGAGCCAACAATACAATCAATAGTAGCAATAGCAGTCTAGTATCCAATAGTAACCATTGTATTCAGAGGGGTGACCTCGGAATACCAATCCAATAGGAGGGGAGACCTCAAGTAGCCAGTGGAGTGATCAGCTCCCAATATGTGGGGGGGGGGGGTGTATTGCACACACGCACCACATCACCAATACAATATACCAATGTCAATACAATAAAATACAAATCTAGGATGCATCCATACGCCCCCTGTAAACAATAGTGTCCATACAATATATCTGAAGCGCGCATAATCAATACAATATGGGGACGGTGTGGAGCATCACTCAACCACACTAGAGTCATGCCATTGGTGCATCAATGACACGGACATGGAACCCCCATGCCTAGTTTAATGGCTCGGGTATCAAACTGACAGGTCACTGCAAAAGGTCCAAAGTATACAATATGTGAATCATCATAATCAAAGGTTCACTATCAATAGTCCACAATTCAAAGGTTCATAGTAATAGTCCAATATCAAGGTCCAATATCAAGGGTTCAATATCAAAGGATCAATATCAAGGGTTCAATATCAAAGGATCAATATCAAGGTTCAATATAAGGTTTAATATCAAAATGGCAAGAGATCAAAGATGCAAAGAGATCATGAGAAACCTTATGAGAAAGGTCAGAATATATGTACCTTATTCGAAGCAAGCAAAACAAGAAAGTAAGGTCACGAAATGAATCAATCCCGCTGCCCGGAACCTATATGAATTAGATAACGCTTTTAAGATCAGATTACTCATTTTAGACGGCTTTCCATTTTTAGCAGGTTTCCACTTTTATTAACTTTCTATTTTAGGTAACTTTCTATTTTAGACAGCTTTCATTAATTAGTAACTTTTCATAAATAGCAGGTTTCCATATTTAGTAAGTTTAACCATTTATGATGCATTTAATGTCATATTAGGTCAAATGTTGAAAAATGAGTATTATAATAGTTTAAGGATCATTTATGCCAAATTACACAAGTTTAGGGTCTAAAGGTGTAAATATATCATACCCCTTTTATTATCAAGTTAACACATCCAACCTTTAAGTTTCATTAATTATAAATCTAACATTTAGTTTATATAAGTCATAAGTATATCTATACAATTTAGTCTAGCTTTTAAATCTTGTATACCATTACGTTATAAGCCATTATAAATCGATAGTACAAGTTTATATAATCTCCTTGTGTAAACCCTTTTAATGTCGAGCCATATACCCTCCCCAAATCAGTTTTATATACGCCCCTTTCAACATCAAAACGAAGCCCTAGACCTTAAGCCATTCGACCCAATATCATACCAAGCATACACGCATGTTTTAGTTTCATTTAGGCACGATAATAACAAAAGAAAACACATGTCGAGATGTCCATAAAATTAGATTTAAAACCAAGGTTTTTAGTGCATATTAAATCCACATATATAGAGTTTATTTCATGATTTCATGTAACCTTTTACTTGTTCAAACTTAGCCTTGTTTTATCATTTTATGTAACATGTTATATAGGTTCAATAAAGCATGCGCAAGGCTGGACATAGCCACGTCCCAATTCAGAAAACAAAAGGAAAAGACGAGGTCATGTGATACCTTTGAAGCGTGAGACAAGGAAGAAGAAACAAGGTCAAAACAAACAAACCAAAGCACCCTCTTGTGCTTTCTAACCCACGACAGCAGCAGTAAACAACACACGACCAAAAACCAAGCAACCTGCGTACCAATCACACGAATTCAGCCCCTACACGAAGCTTACGAACCCTTCTTGGACCTCTCTTCTTGGCGACATAAATTAAATGGAATGGAGGAGTGATTTTTTTTGCCGTAACTTTTTCTATCTAGGGTTTTAGATGTAATGTGTTTTGAATGAGACTAAGGGGATATAAGGGATAAGAATGAGCTATATTTGGCAAAGATGTGGGAGCCTTGGGTGTTGGAATAGGCCGAACAAAAAGGGGAGCAAAAAGGCCAAATCACAATTTTTATTTACCTTCCATTTTAACATTGTAACATTATTTATTTTGTCTAGTAATTATATTAAGTAAAGTCCATGGAACATTTTAATGTGTTATATTCATTAGTAAATAATATGTAACTTTTATTTTCAATGTATCGTGTAACCATTATAATTAAATGTCCAACGTAATTAACGAGCTCGTTTTACTTTACGGATTATTAGTTGAGGGGTATAATGGTCATTTGACGCGTTCACGTTTTTAGGGTTTTACAACTCTTCCTCTCTAATTTTTTTTTCGTCCTCGAAAGTTGAAAGAAAACGAAAGAAGCAAATGAAGACATACCAGATTGTGAAAAGAAATGAGGGTAACTTGTTCGCATCGATTCCTCGATCTCCTAGGTAGCCTCACACTCTGGATGATTTCTCCAAAGAATCTTTACAAACGGGATCACTTTGTTTCTCATGACTTGATCTTGCCGACCCAAAATAGCCTCGGGTTCCTTCGGAAGAGACATATGAGGTTGGATTTGATCAAAAGGATATGATGCCACATGCAAAGGATGATAGTTGTATCCCCTCAGAAGAGATACATGAAAGACGTCGTGCACATGAGATAACTGCGGCAGAAGAGCCAAACGATAAGAAACCTCTCCAATGCGCTCAAGGATCTCAAACGACCCAATAAAACGAGGATTGAGCTTCCCTTTAATCCCAAAACGTTTAACACCCCGAAACGGAAATACCTTCAGAAATACCCAATCACCAACCTGAAACTCCAAATCACGATGATGTTTATCCGCATAACTCTTTTGTTGTGTATGAGCCTCCTTCAAATTTTCCCTAGCAACCGGCACTTTCTCATTAGTGATCTCAATAATCCCAGGCCCCTCAATCAAACGTTCACCTACTTCGTCCCGACAAATAGGTGCTCTACATTTCCTCCTATATAGCAGCTCATAAGGTGCAACCTTGATGCTAGCATGCCAAATATTGTTGTAGGCAAACTCCACCAAGCATAAATACTCATCCCAACTCCCGGTCCACTCTAAAGCACACGCCCTCAACATGTCTTCCAACATCTGGATGGTCCTCTCCGACTGACCATCTGTCTGAGGATGAAACGTCGTACTGAACTTAAGACGAGTACCCCAAGCCCTATGTAAACTCTTCCAAAAACGAGACGTGAACCGCAGATCCCTATCTGACACAATTGCTGTTGGGGTACCATGGAGCCGAACAGTCTCTTGCTGAAAGATCTCTGCCAACCTACTAACACGATCGGTCATACGGATGGGTAAGAAATGAGCAGACTTGGTTAGCCGATCAACGACCACCCAAATAGCATCATGTATTTTACGAGTGAGAGGAAAACCGGTGACAAAATCCATAGAAATCTCTTCCCACTTCCAAGTAGGAATATCCAACGGTTGAAGCAAACCACTAGCCCGCTGATGCTCGATTTTAACCTGCTGACACGTCATACACCTGGAAACATGCAATGCTACATCCTGCTTCATGCCGTTCCACCAAAAATGTTGCTTGAGATCTCGGTACATCTTAGTAGAACCAGGATGAATAGTGAATGGGGAGCTGTGAGCTTCAGACAACACCGTCTCACGCAAATCAGGATCATTAGGAACACAAAGCCGATCTCCAAACCATACCACGCCCGCACCATCAACTCTAAACTCCGACTGTTTCCCCTCCTCAATATTCTGAACAGTGGACCAAAGCTCACCATCGTCCTTTTGATCTTCCTTAATCCGCAATATAAGGTTGGACTCCACTTTCATATTAGCCCAATATCCGCCATAACCTCGTACACAAAGCTCAACATCCAAAATCTCCAAATTGTTAAGGATCCGAGGTTCGATTTCCAGACCTGCTATCATACCAGATTTCCGGCTAAGTGCGTGAGCAACAATATTCGCTTTGCCCGGATGGTATTGAATATTCGTGTCATAATCCTTGAGAAGCTCCAACCATCGCCTCTGTCTCATGTTGAGCTCCTTCTGGGTGAAGATGTATTTGAGACTCTTATGGTCAGTGAAGATGTCACATGACTCGCCATACAAATAGTGTCTCCAAATTTTCAATGCGAAAACCATAGCAGCCAATTCAAGATCATGGGTCGGGTAATTCTCCTCGTAAGATTTCAACTGCCTTGAAGCGTAAACCCAAACCCTTCTTCGATGCATCACAATCAATAGTAGCAATAGCAGTCCGAAGATCCAATAGTAACCATTGTATTCGGAGGGTGACCTCGAATACCAATCCAATAGGAGGAGACCTCAGTAGCAATGGAGTGATCAACCCCAATATGTGGGGTGTATTGCACACACGCACCACATCACTAATACAATATATCAATGTCAATAGAATACAATACAAATCTAGGATGCATCCATCGCCGCTATGAAAACAATAGTGGACATACAATATATCTGAAGCGCGCATAATCAATACAATATGGGGACGGTGTGGAGCATCACTCAACCACACTAGAGTCATGCCATTGGTGCATCAATAACACAGACGTGGAACCACCATGCCTAGTTTAATGGCTCGGGTATCAAACTGACAGGTCAATGCAAAAGGTCCAAAGTATACAATATGTGAATCATCATAATCAAAGGTTCAATATCAATAGTCCACAATTCAAAGGTTCATAGCAATAGTCCAATATCAAGGTCCAATATCAAGGGTTCAATATCAAAGGATCAATATCAAGGGTTCAATATCAAAGGATCAATATCAAGGTTCAATAGCAAAGGGGTCAAAAGCAAAGCAAATGTTCAATATCAAAATGGCAAGAGGTCAAAGATGCAAAGAGATCATCAGAACCTTATGAGAAAGGTCAGAATACCTGTACCTTATTCGAAGCAAGCAAAACAAGGAAGTAAGGTCACGAAATGAATCAATCCCGCTGCCCGAAACCTATATGAATTAGATAACGCTTATTAAGATCAGATTACTCATTTTAGACAGCTTTCCATTTTTAGCAGGTTTCCACTTTTAGTAACTTCCCATTTTAGGTAAATTTCTATTTTAGGCAGGTTTCCTTAATTAGTAACTTTCCATAAATAGCATATTTCCATATTTAGTAAGTTTCACCATTTATGATTCATTTAATGTCATATTAGGTCAAATGATGAAAAATGAGTATTATAATAGTTTAAGGATCATTTATGCCAAATTACACAAGTTTAGGGTCTAAAGGTGTAAATATATCGTACTTACTCATTTTACTCATTTACCCCTTTTATTATAAAGTTAACACATCAAACCTTTAAGTTTCATTACTTATAAATCTAACCTTTAGTTTATATAAGTCATATGTATATCTATACAATTTAGTCTAGCTTTTAAATCTTGTATACCATTACGTTATAAGCCATTATAAATCGATAGTACAAGTTTGTATAATCTCCTTGTGTAAACCCTTTTAATGTTGAGCCATATACCCTCCCCAAATCAGTTTTATAGACGCCCCTTTCAACATCAAAAAGAAGCCCTAGACCTTAAGCCATTCGACCTAATATCATACCAAGCATACACACATGTTTTAGTTTCATTTAGGCACGATAATAACAAAAGAAAACACATGTCGAGATGTCCATAAAATCAGATTCAAAACCAAGGTTTTAATTGCATATTAAATCGAAATATATAGAGTTTATTTCATGATTTCATGTAACCTTTTACTTGTTCAAACTTAGCCTTGTTTTATCATTTTATATAACATGTTATATAGGTTCAATAAAGCATGCACAAGGCTGGACATAGCCACATCCCAATTCAGAAAACAAAAGGAAAATATGAGGTCATGTGATACCTTTGAAGCGTGAGACAAGGAAGAACAAACAAGGTCAAAACAAACAAACCAAAGCACCCTCTTGTGCTTTCTAACCCACGACAGCAGCAGTAAACAACCCACGACCAAAAACCAAGCAACCTTCGTACCAATCACACGAATTCAACCCCTACACGTAGCTTATGAACCCTTCTTGGACCTCTCTTCTTGGCGACAGAAATTAAATGGAATGGATGAGTGATTTTTTTTTGCCGTAACTTTTTCTATCTAGGGTTTTAGATGTAATGTGTTTTGAATGAGACAAAGGGGATATAAGGGATAAGAATGAGCTATATTTGGCAAAGATGTGGGAGCCTTGGGCGTTGGAATATGCCGAACAAAAAGGGGAGCAAAAAGACCAAATCACAATTTTTATTTACCTTCCATTTTAACATTGTAACATTATTTATTTTGTCTAGTAATTATATTAAGTAAAGTCCATGGAACATTTGAATGTGTTATATTCATTAGTAAATTAAATGTAACTTTTATTTTCAATGTATTGTGTAACCATTATAATTAAATGTCCAACGTAATTAACAAGCTTGTTTTACTTTACGGATTATTAGTTGATGGGTATAATGGTCATTTGACGCGTTCACGTTTTTAGGGTTTTATAATATCTATCAAAACGCTGAATCTGCAAAAGCACTATGGGAGTCCCTAGAATCCAAATACATGGCAGAAGATGCTTCTGTAAAGAAGTTTCTTGTGAGTAATTTTATGAATTACAAGATGGTTGATACCAGGCCTGTCATGGAGCAATATCATGAAATGTTAAGGATTATGGGACAGTATACCCAACATAATTTGATGATGGATGAAGCCATCTCTGTTGCAGTTATCATTGATAAACTGTCTCCTTCCTGGAGAGAATTCAAACATAGTTTGAAACATAAAAAGGAAGAGTTAAATTTGGTTCAACTCGGTAGTCATCTACGAATTGAGGAAGGATTACGAAATCAGGAACTTGATAATAATCCTAAAGAAAATAACCAAACTGGATCTTTTTCTATTAACATGGTTGAAGGAGATGGAGCCAAAAATTCTAACAATAATTTTAACAACAACAAGAACAAAAGAAAGTTCAAAGGTGGTGATAATAAATTTGCCAACAAAAAGGGTGCATTGACTTGTTGGAAATGTAACAAGCCTGGTCATATGAAGAAGGATTGTCGCTCTAAAAAGGGCTATAATGGCGCTGGTCCAAGTGGGTCTAAGGATCCTGAAAAGCAAAAAGGTTATAATTCTGATTTTTTACAGAACTTTGATAATGTTTTACATTATGTTTCTGTAATTTCTGATGCATTTTATGTACAGGATGATGAAGTTTCTTGGTAGGTTAATTCGGGTGCAACAAGTCATGTTTGCAAGAATCTTCGTTGGTTTCAAGTATGTAATCCGATTGAAGATAGCTCATGTGTAAAAATGGGAAACATTGCAACCGAACCAATAAAAGGAATAGGGCGTGTTTTATTAACTTTCACTTATGGAAAAACTTTATGTTTAGATAATGTATTGTATGTACCCGGGATTCGAAAGAATCTTGTTTCTGAAATTGTGTTGAATAAGTTTAGCTACAAACAAGTGTTGGAAAGTGACAAGTATATCTTGTCAAGACATGGTTCATTTGTTGGATTTGGTTATGTATGTAATGGAATGATTAGATTAAATTTGAATTATCCTTTGTTTAATGCTTTTGCTTGTATGCTTACTTCTAGTCATAACAATAGTTTAAGCAAATCTGAATTATGGCATGCTAGACTAAGACATGTTCATTACAAGAGAATGAAAGATATGTCTAAAATGAGTTTAATACCTGCTTTTGACATGATACCAGAAAGTTGTAAGACTTGTATGTTAACAAAGATCACTAGGCATCCATTTAAGAGTGTTAACCGGGAAAGCAAAGTATTAGATCTCATACATAGTGATTTATGTGATTTTCATGCCAATCCTTCACTAGGACATAATAAGTATGTCATTACTTTTATTGATGATGCTTCTAGATATTGTTATGTCTATCTACTACATGTGAAACATGAAGCTCTAGATAAATTTAAAATTTATAAACAAGAAGTAGAACTTCAAAGACAATATTTGATAAAAGTATTGCGTACTGATAGAGGTGGTGAGTATTATGATCCAGTTTATTTTCAATCAACTGAAATAATACATCAAACCACGGCTCCTTACACGCCACAACAAAATGGTGTGGCTGAAAGGAAGAATAGGACTTTAAAGGAAATGGTGAATTCCATGTTATCCTATCCTGGACTAAGTGAAGGGTTTTGGGGTGAGGCTATGTTGACAGCCTGTTATATTCTGAATATAACACAAAAAAAGAATAGTAAACAAACCCCTTATGAAATTTGCACCAAGAAGGTATCAAATTTGACTTATTTGAGGGTTTGGGTTGTAGAGAAGTTGTAAGACTAACTAAACTTAAAATGAAAAATCTGGGTGAGAAAGGTATAGATTGCATCTTCATTGGGTATGCTGAGCATTCCAAGTGTTATAGGTTTTATGCTATAGAACCTAATGATTATGTGTCGGTGAACTCTATAATAGAGTCAAGATATGCTATGTTTGATGAAGAACGGTTTACGTCTATACCTAGACTAACATGTATGATTCAGCCATCTTCGAGTAAGATATTTAAAGATGATGTTGAAGGTACTGATGATGTACCTGGTCCATATGTTCCTAGGAAAAGCACTAGAACAAGAAAAGCTAAGTCTTTTGGGTCTGATTTTCAACTTTATTTAGTTGAAGGAACAAGAGATAAGACTTTATCTCAACGTGAATATTACTTTATTATTGAGGAGGATCCAAGGACCTTGAGTGAAGCAATGGCTTCTAGGGATGTTTCTTTCTGGAAAGAAGCAATTCAAAGTGAGATTGATTCCATCATGCAAAATGATACTTGGGAAGTCACTGATTTGCCTCCTGGATGCAAAGCATTAGGAAGTAAATGGATCCTTAAAAGGAAGATGAAAGTGGATGGAAGCATAGACAAATATAAAGCCAGATTGGTTATCCAAGGCTTTAGACAAAAAGAGGGAATTGACTTCTTTGATACTTATGCTCCTGTTGCTAGAATTTCCACTATCAGATTGTTGTTAGCTCTTGCAGCTATACATGATCTAGTTATTCACCAAATGGATATGAAAACTGCATTCTTAAATGGTGATTTGGATAAGGAAATTTACATGAAACAACCTGAGGGGTTTGTAATGCCTGGACATGAAAACAAGGTACGTAAATTGAAGAAATCATTGTATGGTCTCAAACAAGCACCTAAACAATGGCATCAAAAGTTTGATGATGTGGTCTTGTCTAATGGTTTTCTTTAAACCAAGTTGACAAGCGTGTATATAGCAAATTTGATGCTTCGGTAAAGGAGTAATAATTTGCTTATATGTGGATGACATGTTGATCTTTAGTACTGACCAAGATCAAGTTGATAAGACAAAGGAATTCTTGTCATCTAATTTTGATATGAAAGATCTGTGGGATGCTGAGGTGATTCTTGGTATTAGAATCAAACAAGGAAACAATGGTATCTCCATTTCTCAATCACATTATATTGAGAAGATACTATTGGGAATAATCCGTTACCACAGATAGTTATGGTTTATACTGCTTGGTTTAACACTAGCAGTGGAAACATATTCCCACTGCAAGTTCTTCATTACCACTGCTATCAGTTAATGATAAGGTTAAACGCATCTTGATAAGTATAGAATAGATCTTGTGTATATTCTATTATGTTAGCTATATACTTATCTTGTAAAGGACTCCTTCTTGTATAAAAGGAGATCCTAGGTCATAGTCTTAGGTACGTATTACATTACAAGATTACCTACGAAAGCTTCAAGGTGTAACCCTAGTGATACCAAGATCACTCGTATTATTTCATTAATAATATTGGAGCTTGAGTTTTGTGTTAACTTGTGTTTATTCTCATACATCATATAATTCGTCTTCAAAGTATTACTTAAGTAAATTCCGCTTGCTTGATAATATTATACAAAATATCATTGACACAAGGAGAGTGTCTTAGATCCAACAAGTGGTATCAAAGCAAGGTTCTGATATTTTTTTTTAGAAGATCCAAAGAATTAGCTTGACTTACTCTCTCAAGACAATAGAGATGGAAAACAATCAATCAAACTCTTCTTCTACACCCAGACTCCCTAAGCTTAAGCTTAATGAGTTTGAGATGTGGAGGATACTGATTGAGCAATACTTCCTCATACAGGACTATGCTCTATGGGAGATCATTCAACTTGGTGATTCTTTCAAATCTGTGACCACTACTTCAAAAGTTGGTGACACAGATGTTGTGAAAGTTTGTTCTCGAATCAAATTCGAAAAACTCAAAAGAAGAATGATCTTAAAGCTAGAAGTCTATTGCCGATGACTCTTCCTAGAGACCATATTATTGCATTCAGCAAATTCAAGACTGCTAAAGAATTTGTAGGATCGTATATTTATTTTGTGTTGATGATTCGGGTGGTCTTGGATGATCAAAATACATGTTTTCCATATTTAGAGAGAGAAAGTAGAGAGAGTTGGGTGTTTTCTTGGTAGAGAGTTACTTCACAAATTTTAGAATATTAGATTGAAAAGCACCACCCCTTCCATGGATGGAAGGGTATTTATACTTACAAAATACACGACCTCCTATCGGCCGTGGATCGTGTATACATGGGTAAAGACCCGTCCTTCCTCCACGGTGTTACACTAAACTATACTACGCTACAAACTAACTAATAAACGCTAAATAACGTAAATAACTACAAGTCTACGAGCTAACTTATGCTAGATAATATTTGGGGTATTGACTCTTCACTATGGAATTTTCTAATTCCTAACAATCTCCCTAAGGAGGTCACCCCATGATTTACATTTCAATCCTAGCATTCTATTTTAACTTCGCCTTGAGCTCGAGACTTGAATTCTTCATTTCGCAATCTTTGTGCTTTAGTAGCGATTCTTCAAAGTCCGCATAGATTTGTACTTTTAGTGGAGGTCTTTGGTCCGATCCACATCTTTGATGATCTTCGAGCTTTCATTGAGATCATCACCACAATGAAATCTCTGGATCGCCTTTATTGTGTTGCCATCATGTGAAGTTGGGACCGACATGCTCACACTTTTGAATCATGACATCTTTCCATCGAGTAGCGGAAGCCTTCATCGGTTCATGATATTTGCAGCAATAAGCGGAAGCATAGTATGAAATATCGAGCCGTGTTATGTAGATATACACCGGTCATGATTTCTTCAAATTAAGTGTGGATCTTGTGAGCATGCGGCTTTGGATTGACTCTCAATTTTGATCACCGCAACCGTCCAAATGTACCGCAAACAACGATTAGCAATAAAGCACACGAAGTGTCTTTGATCACTTCGTTGAATTGAGGTACACGCCCACGGTTCCCGTTGATCGCGACAAGTATCGCTGTGATCGATAGGATTCCTAAGAATCTCCTTGACAGGTTTCGCAATTGTTCTAAATGTTCTCAAACCGAACGCCTCAAAGAATACAACACGGAGTAAGTGAACCAAAGAAATTGAGATTCACCGATTGATGAAAATGATTTGAAAACAATCGCGTATTGCGTGAAGAAAGAGTTTTGCAATCGACGAAGGTTTTATGAGAAAGATCAATTTTCAAACAAAATACTTTTGTATTAGAGAATGAGTACACATTCGACGTCTTAGCGAAAAGAAGAGATTCGCACATCGAACGGTTTTTCTAAAAGTATTTTCAATCGAGATACTTTTGAATTTGAAATGAATACACATTCGACGTGCTAGAGAAAAGAAGGTTTGCACATCGAACGGTTTTTCCAAAAGTATTCGTCAATTCCAATCCTGGACCAAGGTTGATTCAAGATTGAATCTCCCCATCGTTTCTATCCAGTTGTCACAAGTTTGATCTTACTAGAAGATCTCACATGTTACACACCAAGAGCTTGTTTGATGTTGGCTCTAGAAGGATTTCCATCTTCATTGTGAATATTTTTACATATCACTCAGATGTTCTGGCAATACCACAAGGATAATCGTGGGACTCTCAATATCTACTTACTTTCCACATTGTGTGAAACAAAGAAGTCTTCATTACTTTAGTGTCCAAATGAGATATTGTAGATGATCTCTTGGCTCTAGACTCAATAGTGCACATTTGGTTCTGTGTCGGAGACTAGGGAGAGGGTCTCCTTCTTCAATATCAACAATCTCAAGAGAAAGTCGATAGATTATGTCGGTTCCCATGAGAATGAAACAAGCCCTTTTAAGAGGAACTTGAGTGGCTTGGGAAGTTTAGTCTTGATCGTCCATCGGGTCCATGACGTCTTGTCTTCAATACCAAGTGTTACCTTAGTAACAACCAAGAGTATGTGTATTGAACCCAGTTTACCCTAAAGTTGAATTGATGGAGGGCTATTTCTTTTCACCCTTTTCACATTCGATTCTTTTTCATTCTTCAACCCCTTCATGCTTACGAGACTTCATAACTAGAACCTTGTTGGGTTTATTCCAAGACTAGCTCGTCTCGATCCGCACTCTTCCCATTTCTCATTTTCTCCTTTTTCATCATACCTAAGGACTCTACACTATCTAGTGGATTGTCCTCGGTAGATCCTCCGGTTTGGCGGATCGTGGGAACTAATACCTAACCTCACCATCCTTATAACTCCTTACATAAAGTAAAATGGTCGGTCTTTCGGTACAGTTCATTCTTCCTTGAAACCAATTGAAAAATCATTTGGAAAAACAATCAAGGTACTTGTGATACGAGATCAAAGCATTTTGTACCTTGATAGTTTTGATCATTTAGAAAACCTCCCCCTCAACATGTGCGTGTGATTTAGAAATTTTTTAGCACAAGGAGGCAAGAGGACATTGAAATATTTTCTTTGATCACAATTTTCATACGAAAAAGCCATTTGATTTTCATGGTAAAATTCTCCCCCTCAATATGTGCATAGGATATTTGAAATCATTTTATCACATAGAGGCAAGAGTTCTTTTGAAGCACATCCACGATCACACAAGCCATTAAGAAACCATTTAAAACTCAATCAAGGTACTTTATAAATGACGTTTTTTTTAAAAACTTTTGTACCTCGATAGTTATGCTCCCCCTCAATATGTGCTTCGAGATTCGAAAGCGTTTAGCACATATGAGAGAGCAGCCTGCACAATTGAATCAAAACGATCATCATTCATCAAATTTCATAATTAAATCACAAATTCTCCCCCGATCAAAAATATCAAACCCTTTGAGATTTTGGATCCCAAGTGATTTAATTAGGTTTAGAAAACATGGGAGAAAATGTGGCCTTGTTTAAATACTCATCTGGTTTTTGGATAAATCCTCCTCCTCAACATGTGCATTGTGTATTTGAAATCGTTTGGCACATGGAGGCAGGAGTGCCTATAAAGGACTAAAATCAATTCCATTTAAAACAGATTTGAGATTTAAATCACGATCTCTACCCCGATTAGAAATATCAAACCATTTGAGATTTGTGATCCCAACTGATTTAAATAATTTTAGAAAACTTTGGGGAAAGACGTGGCAAGATTCAATTTTGAAAGATGACAGATAAGGACCATTTTAAGACATTAAAGATTGTTAGTGTCCGGTATGATTGTTTTAAAAGACCTTTAAGTAAAATAAAACAATTTCACAATCAAACAAGAACAGAAAAAATTTCATTTTGACAGATCTTTGAGTTTTAAAGAGAATCATACCATAACATAACATTAAATCTTTAGATCACCACATTTTAACGTACAAAGCGGAACTTTTGTAAAGAAATATCGTTTGAAAATATTTTATTTTAAATCACACTCCCCCACAAACCATGACATAAGTCAATAGTTGAGTGACTTAGGTTTTGATAAAAAGAAGTCCGGTGATTTTCAAAATTTAGTCCAATTTATTTTCAAAACAATATTTTTCCATTAAAAACAATATTATTCAAAGTTTTAGAAAAATGGTATCATCACTATAATGCCCGCACAAAGATACATAAGGTGGATGAGAAGCTTTCTTTTGTTGTCAGAGGGTTTGGAAGAAAACCATCTGCAGATGCGGTGAGACTTCTTTTACGCTGCATTTGAATGCCAACCGAGGTCAAATTAAGCTCCGTTTCTTCAATCACTTAGAAGAAAACCATCTGCTGATGCAGTGAGACCTCTTACGTTGCATTTATGCCAACTCTCCATAGAAGTCCAATTAAGCTCCGTTTCTTCATTTGTCAACCCAAGATATAGTTACCCTTTCCTTTCGGCATCCAATCATCTTCAATTGTGGGATCCGGATCGGGAACATTCTTTTATACCAATATACCTGCATATGTTAGTGAACACACATACAAATATATATGGTGGTCGACATCACCCAAACAACAATCGACTAATAAAAGTCAATGCAACATATCAATCAGATCATATAAATGTATGGGAATAATGTGTTCATCAAACTCTAATCATCTAATCCTAGCAATCATATCCTAGGCACCTAGTCCTTCAACATAGGTTAACATCATTTTTAATTAAGCATATTAGGATAATTAAGAAAGCCCGTTAGATGATGTAGATTTGAAAAACATTATCCCCCTCAATCCATGGCTCATTTTATGAAAAGTTTAAAAGCGTTGAAGTCATTGATTGGGTTTTCAATTTTTACTAAAAACTCTGAATCTGAAAGATTTTAAGCAACTCATTTTACCACCATTTTGAAATACAACAAATATTTTTCTGAAGAAGTTTAGACGGAAAAACATTTGTGTAGGAACAGCAGTCCTTCGACATACTTTCCTCAATATATTTTAGGATAAGTGCACGAAATATTTGAAAATTGGTTTAGCGCAACACTTTCCTTTCTTTAAAGAACGGGTTGCTATCGAAATAATAGCAAACCATGGTATAAGCACGGGTCACGGTCTCAAGTAATCGTAAGCCATTATTTGAAGCCCGGTTCTGATCAAATAATCGTAAGCCATATTTTGAGACATGTTTAAAAGAAATATTTACACCTCCCGCCGAACTTCATCTAAAGTCCCGTGCCATTATTGAATGACATTTCTAAGACCGTAGATGTTATCGATACCGGAAGACATGTCTTGAGAAAACATATTTTGGTCTTTTTCAAATTTTTGATTTTTATGGATTTTTAAAGATTTTATATTTTTCTATTTTCTTTTGTTGGTTTTATATTTTGTATTTGGTTTTTAATAAATATATACAAAGATAGAATAGATGATATAGTTAAAGAGGATGATGATACGAGTACCGAGATAAGGATATCGAGCAAAGACCGTAGAAGAAAGAATTCGTCATCTCTTAAACATCCACCACCAAAGCTTCCAAGGGCTCTTGAATTGAAAGAAATAGAACCATCTCAGAAGTGAGACTTTGCGCTTCCCCCAAACCGAAAATCCTTTAATGAAAGCAGATTCAAAGCTTTCTTTCAAGATTCTCTTAGCGGTGCACAAAGAAGCACACCATTATCATCGAACTTGTCGCTCCTTTTAAGAATAATCACCGTGATTCTTCGCTCGAGGTTATATCATCCAATAGAACACCAAAGAACCTTTCATCCCACACTTAAATAATCTTCTCAAATTTCTTTTCCATTCAAGTCTCAAGCAATCCATTCCAAAAGGTGTCAAGAGACCACTTCCCCAAGTAGTTGAATTGATGCGGTCAATCTCTTAGACTAGAGCTCACGAACCCGAATACATACCGAAGACAAAGAAACTTATACCATCAAGTACCAGATTAAGTCCAATAGCCAAAGAATAACCCCGATGTATACTTTTCTCTCCTCAAGAAAGTGTATGAAGCTCAAGAACCCAAGTACCCGAATGCCCAAAGAGAGAATAACCGATAACATTGAAGAAGCATGCCGAATCACCGATTATCTCTGCGGGTGATAATCTCTGCGGATGTCAACACCGGAATAAGGGATTATATCTACAATCACGATTAAGCCCTCGGGTAAAACAGTTGAGCATCCCCAATGTACACAATCTCTATCCCCGATGATTGTGATAAAATCAAAATCATCACACACTTGTGTACCTCTTTCATCTTCGTAAACTAACTCTTCCATCTCTTCCCCACGTCGTTGGAATAATAACACAAAAGCCTTCATGAGTAAAACCTTGAGTTTCTCTGCGGTCATGACATTTGTTTTACCGGATATCTTCAATCACTTAGAAGAATTAAGTTCATCAAGTTTACTCGTCATGAGTCAAACCTTGAGTTTCTCTCTGTAATAACATTTGTCTTCCCGGATATCTTCAATCACTTAGAAGAATTAAGTTCATCAAGTTTACTCGCTTTGTGTTTATATGTGAGTCTCCTTTCTCCTTCTTGGTTTTGACACTTGTAATCAAGAACTCTTTGAATGCCCAAATACTTGAAATTTGTTGAGAAGATCGCTTGAAGTCTTTGTGAGAATCAACATGTCAATAATGTGAGCAAGTCTAATTGGGGATTAAATTTGACATATCACATTCCCCAATTAGTGCTCTCCCTAGACCGACAATCTTTTGATAGATGCCCAAATTAAGAAGAAGTCTTTAGATCGTTAAATGTAACTCGCCTTGGTCTTCTAACATATAGCAAGAAATGTAGAACATATTGTAGACTCGACCTTCTTCAAGATTGTACAGTTGGGGAATAGATAATTAACATCTTCAACTCACACCAAAAAGCATCCCACCAAAAGCATCCCATTAACTTACATCTTGCAAATCCCTTAACTAAAATCCTCCCAATCAAACAAGAACAGAAAGATGTTCATCAAGGAAATCGCAATCGAGGCCGAACGAACACAAGATGGTAACACCAAACTACCAATCACATCAAACAAGAACGAGAGATTGTTCGAATCATCATGTTGATGTATACGTGAAGCATTAACCGAAGCACTTTGTCGATAAACTCATCAATCCGAGTGAAGATGTCAACCAACGGCTCTTAGAAGAGAAAAACTCCATGTGAAGATAACCCGATAAGAAGAAGCTCGGTTCTTACATGAGTTTAGAGCCGATGACCATTTATATTCTCAAATATCAATCAACAATGCAAAAATTAACACTTCTTCTCCCTCAAGAATTGCATACGGAGATGCCATTCTTGACTAAACAAGTGAACATTATCCAAATGTAGTCTATTCACACTTTCCCCGCAAAATCAGACAGATGTCGCCATCGTCATTATAGTTGAGAAAGTGGAATCGAAAACAATCAACAAGAGTCTGGTTTACTTGATGACCAAGCGCATGGAAACCGACAACCGATGGAGAAAACCCAATATGATGAATTTGACCTCAAGTAAACTAACCCGAACTCGTGACTTAAACTTGCACATGTGTAACAAAGAGCGGTGCGAGACTTCATGCCCATTTGAATCTCTAAGTACTCTATACTCTTCAACCAACCAACCATCGAGTATAAGACGTATATCACCTCTTGAAAATCCACAATTGAATGTGACACTGAGCACTACACTGTAACTTCTTTAAGTGATAGTTATTTTGAGGTGATAAGAGCCTAATTCCCCCAAGTGGTAAAAGAAAAGGTAAAAGACACCCAACAATAACTAGATTTCCAAGTCTTCATTTTTGATAATAAGCTCGAACAAGGATCTCGAAGAATCTTCATCCATCCATCCCCGATACCTTCAGATACTAAGTACACTTGCCCGTGATATTTCACTTCAACCTCAAATAAATAATAGTGAATTAACTCCGTTGTCACATCTTCTGATTAAAAGTTCAAATCTAGCCTCCTTTGATGTTTTAAGTGAACTATGATAATGGATTCATCCGACCATGGTTAAAAGCACATAACCCCGTAAAACCATGTAATAACCAAACTGCCATGAAGACAACCCAAACATACACCCAATTCATGAAGTACATCCTTTTATCCCTTCTTTGAAGCAGAAACCGTAGCACCAACATCAGAAAAGATCCCGAAATACACTTTCCTTTTCTCCAGGATGGTTCCATCATTACGGGATTTTTCAACTCTATGGTTTAAACCGAAAAATAGATTCTTTCGCGGGATTTTACAAAACCAAGAATAAACCGTAAGATAGATCCGGAAATGCACTTTACTAATACCAGGATGTTTGCATTGTCACGGGATTTTACAAGTCTATGATTTAAACCGAGAAATAGGTTCTTTCGCGGGAACATCAAGACAAAACCGTAAACAATGTCAGCTTGAATGTGTTATGACAGCTTTGGTTTTGGTGAATATCTGTTTTAGGGGAATATGCAGCGGTTCATCAGCGGTTCAATAATCCAACATCAACAATATCATCAACCATCCAATCAACACTTTGGAAAACACATCAATCACGCAATCTGTCGGCTATTGTAATGACCACATGGAGAAGTAAACCCGATATGTCAAACTTGATCATGAAGTAAAATTCCCCAGATTTGTTACTTAAACTTGTACTAATCCACGTGAAAGAAACGGTGTACCCAATGTACAAAACCTCTTGACATTCTCAATCGAGTGAGACACAAGTGATAGTTACGTTGTGGGTTAAACGAGAAAGAATCACAACCGTAATTAAATAGCCAAGTCTTTATCACCCTCAATAAACGCCTAAAAAGTCATCTTCACGGAAGAGTAGAAAGAAGACGAAAGAAGTAAACACGCACGAAAGCCTCACTTCAAATCCAAATAAGAAATACCAGCCAAACAACCCAGTAGTCAACATTTTCCAATAAACACTTCAAGCCGTGACAAAATACCCTTCGTGAAAAATGCATAATCCAAAGTATCAAGTCGCATACCACAACACTCTCATCATCATATCAAATCCCATCATCAAAAACTCATTATCACAATAAATTACAAAAAATCCAAATCTCACAATATCGATCCAATATAGAGAAGCTCAACTGCAACTTTGAACCCATTCTAAAATAATAACTCAATCTCAGATCTATTTAGGCTTCAGAAGACCTCATGTCCATATATGTTCATAACGAGATCCAATAATTAGCTCAAGCTAAAAATTGATCATGGCCCAGAATTACATTAAATCAAAATTCAACAAATCAGATTGAACCAAATTACTCATAAATCCACACATCACTTTGTCTATACCAATCTTCTAGAAAATACATGACTCATATCAAACTTCGCCAAGTCCATTCCAAATTATATGCCCACCGAGAAGAAAGTTGTTCCAACAAAGTGATCCAAGTACACTTACTCATAAAATACCACTCAAATCCAAAAAAAAACAAATGTCCAAAGCATAATCGTGGTATACCATTAAAGTAACGTAAGTGAACTTATATAATTATTACGGAACACAATATTCAGTCCACGTCAAATCCTTGATACACATTTGGTCCAAGTACACGTTAGCCACATGAGATACATACCAGCCCACGAGAACATTGATTAGATAAGGTCCAATAAACAAATTTACCATCAACCCATTCCAGGCCCACGAAGACAAACTGGTACTCAAGTGATCGGGTTATAAAACACATCATAACCTAATTTTTCTCACAATGCAAACCCTAAACACACACAATCCGCCCATTTCCAACTATCTCAAACCCTAAAATAACTCAACACAAAATGAACGCCACTTTATCTTGCACGTAAGAGACATAACAACAATCATCCTTGTAAACATTTGACTTCGCCACGAGATGGCTTGAAGGTCATTGGTGTGAAGGTTTTGATATGCCAAAGGGATGGCTCGTGGTAGAAACAGCCACAAACATGGTTATGTAAATGAGACAGCCATTCACAAACAAGGTACAAGGTAGGTTTGTTCAATCTTGATACAAATTAAAATAGACGAACGAATGAAAATGAGTTAACGTTAATTGTTAAACTCACTTCATGGCTTCGAATATGTTTGATGATAGACGTAACGAATCAAGATGTTCAATTAATGATTTGTTAGTTGAAATATCTTAAACATTCGGATAAAATAGCAAACATATTAAGATCAATGAAGTACACGTTCATTAGTGAGTAGATCTTTTGAGATCTATGAGTTATTTTAGAACCATTCACAAAAATGAACAAGGTGAGATCTCGTATCATTTTAACGTTCGAGTTATGGTAATAGAGTCATAGATCTATGATGGGATGGATATCTTTCATAAGGCTTGACCTCCAAAAGTTTGAAAGAAACTTTTAATGGAATGAGAGATATGATTCGAGATCTATTTTAATTACAATTGCTCAAATGAGTCTTGATGAGTTGAGTTGTTGTTGGTTTAGATGAGTGATGATGACGGTTTAGTCATGTACCGATGATGGATAACCTGAGGTCACGAGGTTGTATTTAGTTTTGTTGTATGGTCTGGTCAAGCAATCAAGTCGCTACCCTTTTATCATTCTTTCTTCATCATTTTATGTTGCAAGTCGCTAGCCAAAATCATAGAGACAAGTTGCTACCACTTTAGATTTTTACAACTCGCTATAACGAGTCGCTAACTTATAAATATAAGTCGCTAGGTCTTTTAATTCACACAACTCGCTACACATTTTCACAACAAGTCGCTACAACTTATTCAAGAACAAGTCGCTACCAATTTTATTACCACAACTCGCTAACTTGTAAAGACAAGTTGCTAGCAGATAAAGACCAACTCGCCATTGACTTGTTGACCATACGATCGAACGGACAACAGAACAAGTCGCTATTAAGAACAATGTTATGACCGCTTTTTCACCAAGTTGCAAAACCCGGAAAAATACATAAAAAGCATCGGTTTTACCCATTTGACCATAAGAAATTTGACAACTTTATCCACACTAAAAGTCTATTTGAGCACATAACTATTTACCCACAAAGATATACATAAAGTCGAAAAGTAAACATAACTGCTTTGACGATTAAGCTTGACACATGATGTATTTAATCAAAAAGCAGACCGATATTCATTAAAACAGATGACTCATACCTCAAAAATGTACCAAACACGCTTTTACAAGATACGAAGACCACAATAAATCATTAAAACACAAAACCTTGGCTCGTACCAATTGTAGGATCGTATATTTATTTTGTGTTGATGATTCGGGTGGTCTTGGATGATCAAAATACATGTTTTCCATATTTAGAGAGAGAAAGTAGAGAGAGTTGGGTGTTTTCTTGGTAGAGAGTTACTTCACAAATTGTAGAATATTAGATTGAAAAGCACCACCCCTTCCATGGATGGAAGGGGTATTTATACTACAAAATACACGACCTCCTATCGGCTGTGGATCGTGTATGGTGGGTAAAGACCCGTCCTTCCTCCACGGTGTTACACTAAACTATACTACGCTACAAACTAACTAATAAACCGCTAAATAACGTAAATAACTACAAGTCTACGAGCTAACTTATGCTAGATAATATTTGGAGGATGACTCTTCACTATGGAATTTTCTAATTCCTAATGTAACTTTTAAGAGATTTGCTCGGTGTTTGGTGGTAATGATGCAATAAAGAAGACTCATAAGACATTGTTAAAGCAAAGTTATGAAAACTTCTCTCGCTCAAGCAATGACTCACTTGATAGCATTTTACCAAACTTCGTAAGATTGTTACACAACTAATCGTGTTTGGCATTGAGGTAGAAAAGGAAGACCTCAATTTGAAGTTTCTAAGAAGTTTGCCTTGAGTTTCAAACCAATGTTATTGTATGGGAAAACAAAAGACATTGAAACAATGAAGCTCAATGATCTTACAACAACTTCAAACTTATTGAGCAAAGGTTGAAGAAGTGGAAACTTGGTACAAGCTCTAGTAGCTTGGCATTGTTGTCAAATTCTGATGTGATGATTCAAGATGAAAGTGATGATGATATTGCCACCGTAGGTTCTAAAGTTTCCTTTGGTAATGTTAATGTTACCACTACAGTTCCAAAAGAAGGTTGCTAGTATTGGAGATCCTACCTTTTATGCTTTTATCTCCACACAAGTTGATGGCTCTGTCTTAACTCATGAAGACATAGAGCAAATTGATGAAGATGACTTGGAAGAGATGGATATAAAATGGCAGATAGCTCTTCTTAGCATGAGGGCTATGAAGAAATTCTACAAGAAGACTGGCAAGCCTATTCACATTAATGGTGATGATACTGCAGGTTTTGATAAGAAGAAAGTGGAGTGCTTTAAGCGCCACAAGTTTGGACATTTGCTAGAGAATGTGAAGACCAAAGACCAAGGACAACAGTCTACATGGTACAAGCAAAAGAAGGACCAACGTGGAAGAACCAATGGCAATGTTGGCTATTGTTGGTGTGAGTTATGATTGGAGTTTCATGGATGATGAACAAGAAGAAGAACATTCGAGATGTCGCTCTTGTTGCTACCGAATTTGCTCTCATGGCCTCTCTCGACTACGAGGTACAAAACTCGAATGTTGCTCTAAAACATGTAGGCTGCTAGAAGTTGAAAGACTTAATAATTTATATTCTAATGAAAGAAGAGTTATACACTCGCTAATTATCTTCGTAGCTAATCTTAGGAGAGCCATGGCGCTTTAGAAAAACAAATAGAGCACTATCGTGAAAATGAGTCAAATTATAATGATGATATGATTCTTCTTAGAAGAGAGGTAGAACATACAACTGCTATGAATGAAGCATACCAAAAGGAGCTTGAAAAACTCCAAAAGAAACTTGAAAATGTCAATTTAACTATAGACACATGTTATCATCACCGAGTCAATTGATAAAATTTGGAATGCTCAAGTATATAATAAAGCTAAGTCCGGTATGGGTTATAATCTGCGCCTCCACCACTAAGGGGTGTTCATTCACCTCGGTATAGATTTAGCTCATACATGAGATATAGAGGATTTTAAGGATCTTGAAAGAGAATATGGCCCTTTAAAAGACACAGTTGTGAAGAGTGAAGTAGAGAGTAAGCTAGATAATGATGTTTTTGAGAGTGCTAGTGACTCATCTGTTGTAGATGAAAGTGTTAAAAAGAGTGTAGAGACTAATATCCCAAAAGTTGCTAATCATCATTACAGAGGAACTAGGAAACCGCTTAATAAACCTAGACCAACTGTAAGGTATTCTGAGATGTATAGGAACAAGCCTACAACTCCCAGGGGTAACCAGAGGAGTTGGAATCATGTTAAATCTCAACAACTAGGTAGTGATTTTGTGATGAACAATAAAGCATGCTATATCTGTGGTAGTTTTGATCATTTACATGCTTATTGTGACTTTCATTTTAGGAGAAGGGTAGTCTATGGGAACAAAAGGGTGGAGTCTAACAGATATCAACATAATGTACACCCTAATTCCCATTGCAAAATGATCCCAAGAGCAATTCAACATAGAAGTGGCCTCAAAACACTTGCCACCTGCAAAATCTGTTAACATCTTGCCACCTAAGTCACACGTTAAAGTGCAAACACTAAAACAAGTTTTAATAAATCTGCACAAACAGAAAAGAACCTTTCAAACTAAAAGGTTAATAATAACCAACAGTGGGTACCTAAAAGAAACCAAGATTACCAACGCTCATTCAAAAGTTACCACCGCAAGGGTTTTGAACAAGAAAATGGGGACATGGAAATCTTTGTGAAGGCCTCAAGACGTTGAGAATGGAAACCTAAAGGAAATACCTCTACAACCAATCCTAATGGTGTATCAATGACCTTTGATTTAGTAATTGGTACATGTTTTGTTAAACCCCCCATAAGGACCATATTCTGACTTTTTTTTGGACAATATCCAACAAGAGTTTCCATTGAATGAATAACGGATCCCGACCCTAAGAACAATAACACTTTTGAATAAGCATGAGTAATCAAATGAAATAAAACAAAAAAATTATTCTTCACGTCCAGGATTACGTCCTGGATCATTGGATAGGAATCCAAAGATGAAGAGAGAAACAAAGAATATTACTACTGTATAAACGAAAAGTTTGAGAGTAAGCATTACACAACCTCCAAGATCATTTTTTGAAAAAGAAAAACGAGAAAAGACAATAGATCCTCCATTTTTATATCACATATCCTATTTTGACACCAAGAAAAGAATTCTAGAAATAGAAAAGAATGTTCAGAAATTCAAATGAAGTTGAAATTTGTAATAAGAGTCTTTGATTACCACAAATCACTTTCATACCCAAATTAGATATTGTAAGGTACCCGAAGCTAATAAGGTATTTCGCCGTAAAAAGGATTAAAATCAGGAAATAGGGCGTCTCGTGGCTATCCGAGAATTTCAATGTTTGAATCGAAGGTTCATACTGTCAGACTTATTTGATCTTATCAATTGTTATAATTTTTCTCGAATAAATATGAATTTTCTAGGATAGTATTAAAGATCTTATCGAAAACTTACAGCAGCTTGCCAAACAAAGGCTAAAAGAAAAAAGAACAGGGGTATGACTGGCATAACATCTACGATTGGATTCAAAAAAGCATAGGCTTCGGGCAATTTGGCCAAGAAAAGACTACTCGGATAAAGGGCAGAATTAAGACAGATCAAACTAAAGATATTAAGCATAAGACATTTTTTCTACAATAAATTGGGGTAGGTCACTAATGGAGTTTCCTATCCACGATTACATTATTTCTTGGAATAATAATAATTTGTTGGATTAATATATAGGAATATAGGATGAATCTCGGGATGGGTAGAAATATAAAGTTTTTTCAATGCTTTGCTTATGTACAAGCGCAAAGTAATAAGAAACATTATAATTAGATTAGGTAGATAATTTTTGGTCATTCATTGAATGATAAATCACTACAAGTGACGGAGATCGCGATTTAAATAACGGAAAATCCAATATTTTAAAATTGTATCTAGAATGAGTGGAAAAGTGGAAGAAAATCCATTCTTGCTTCAAAAGGGACGTTTCTTTTGATGAATAAATGGAAATATTACTTTGTCAATTTCGAAATATTATTTTACCGTGGCCTCAACCGGAAGGATTTATATAAACCAATTATCCAATCATTCCCTTGACTTTCGGGTTATCGCTCAGTGTGCGGCTAAATCCTTCAACAGACGCAATCAAATGCTAGAAAATGCATTTCTAATCGATAATGCTATTAAGTTTGATACTCTTGTTCCAATTATGCCTCGATTGGATCACCGGCTAAATCCAAATTTTGTAACGCATTGGGGCATCCTATTGGCAAGGCGATTTGGATGATTTATCGATTCGATATTATTGAGCGCTTTGGGCGTATATCACGTAAATCTTTCTCATTATCATAGTGGATCTTCAAAAAAAGAGTTTGTATCGAGTAAAGTATATACTGACTTTCTTGTGCTAGAACTTTAGCTCGTAAGCATAAAAGTATTGTACGTGCTTTTTGAAAAGATTTGGTTGGAATTATTGGAAGAATTCTTTACGGAAGAAGAACAAGTTTTTCCTTGACCTTTCCAAGAGTTTCTTCTATTTCGAAGGTTATCTAGAAGGCGGATTTGGTATTTGGATATTATTTGTATCAATTATTTGGCCAATCATGAATGATTCGTTATGAAATGTTATAAATAAAAATTGGATCACTAAATAATCTAATATAAATAAGATAAGAATATAATAATAATTTAATATTAAATATTAAATAAAGAAGAGCTAAAAAAAAGAAAAAGAAAAAGGATTTATTTCTATTACGAAATGTTGATGTAGTAAGGATTAAATCAACCAAGTATTCAATCTTTTCTTGTTTAATGAAGAAACTTAGTTTTAGATGTATAGAGGAAAGCCGTGTGCAATGAAAAATGCAAGCACGGCTTGGGGAGGGAATTTTACTTATTTAACAAGGAAATTATCTACTCCATCCGACTAGTTCCGGGTTCGAATCCCGGGCAACCCATTGTCACAAAGCGGATTCGGAATTGTCTTTCATTCCAAGGCCTAACTTGTATCCATGCAACGCCATTTTTTTTTTATTTTTTGTCACTTCTTAAAATATCCTATATACGTAGGCGGAAACAGAGGAAGGGGCCAAATTTAGATTTAACTATATTGATACACGAGGCAGATCCAAGTCAATCATGGCTTGGGTCCCCAAAAGAAACTAACTCTTTACTCTTATGTGCAGGAACATCCAAGAACAAAAGATCGGATCAAGGATATACATATAGTGGGTGTTCAAGGCACATGGTGGCAACAAGTCCTATCTTCGGACTTTGAGCAATATGATGGACGGTATATCGGTTTGGAGGTGGAGTAAATGGTAAAGTTCTTTGGTAAAGGAGTTATTAAAGCGGTAACTTGGACTTTGAACACATGTATTATGTAAAAGAGCTTAAGTATAATCTTTTAGTGTGTCACAAATGTGTGACAAAATGAACAATGTTCTTTTCACCAAAGATATGTGTTTTGTATTCTCTAAGGATTTGAAGATGCCTGATGAAAGTCAAGTTCTTCTTAAAATTCCTAGAAAAGGCAATTTATATAGCTTTGATATGAACAACATTGTTGCTAAAATGACTATGCTTGCTTGCTTGCAAAGGCCACGATGGATGAATCCATGTTATGGCATAGAAGACTTGGTCATGTTAACTTTAAAACCATTAACAGAGATTGTCAAAGATGGTTTGGTGAGAGGTGCGCCTCGTAAAAGATTTGAAAATGATCAAACACAGTGGCTTGTCTTAAAGGCAAACAACACATAGCTTCTTCAGGTCAAAGTTGGTTAACTCTATTGCTCACCCACTTCAAATGTTACACATGGACTTGTTTGGTCCTACATCGGTGGCGACTTGAATCTAAAGAAATATTGTCTAGTGGTGATGATGATTTTAGCGATTTACATGGGTTTTCTTTCTTGGAACTAAGGATGAAACAAGCGGCATCCTCAAGATTTTTATCATAGAAGTAGAAAACCAATATGATATGAAAGTTAAAATCATTAGATGTGACAATGGAACCGAATTCAAGAATAGAGTTATGGATGAGTTTTTCGAGATAAAGGTATTAAAAGAGAATTTAGTGTGGCTAGAACTCCTCAACAAAATGGTGTTCTTTGAGAGGAGGAACATGACAACGATAGAGGTGCTAGAACCATGTTGGCGATTCAAAATTGCCAATTACTTTTTAATGAAGCGATTAACACTGCATGCTATGTGCAAAACAGGGTTTTAGTTGTAATGACAAAGAACAAGACATCTTATGAATTGTTTAGGGAAGACCACCTACCCTTGACTTCATGAGACCATTTGGGTGTCATGTATCTATTCTCAATACCTTGGATTATCCGGGCAAGTTTTGATGAGAAGTTGGAGTTAAAGGTGTATATCCGAGATACACATCAAATGGTTATTGATTCACCATGTCTAATACACATAAGAATCAACTAGTCCGAGCAAACGCCTCTCGGTAAAGACTTGACAAATCCGTTTATGGTTAATAGTTTACCAAAACTATATGGTTATCAACTCACCATATTCTTTATGATTAAGAGTTGGCTAGTCCATAGCAAACGGCTCATGGTAAAGACATATCAAATCCGTTGATAGTTGATAGTTTGCTAAAACTATAATGGGAGCAGATTGTTTTCTAATGATTTTATCTTCCATCGCTCTTTGAAATTTTTGTGAAAAATTACCACTGCTAGTTCACAGTTTCCACTGACAGTGTTATTTTACCACTGTTGTTCTAGCCGTTACAACTGATTATGTCAGTAATTAAATTTTTACTAGCCGTTGAAAGTAACCACTGATATTCATATATATAGGGTTAATATTTTAAGTAAAATATCTTCTTTCTATATTATACCTACTTTCTAAAGATAATTTTACTTGCGCATCAATTATAAACCCTAACCCTATATATCTTTTTCTCTCAATTGGCTAGTCATTCTTTCAATTCTTACTGACATAATAATATTTTTCCTCAAAAGTTTCTATGGCTTCTTTGAAATTTGCACATGAGCACAATCTAGTGGCCTACTTACAAAAGAATACCGAGAAGAGTGACCCTGTTTTTCATCAGATTGTGGATTTTCTTCATACCACTCATATAAGGTATGCTTTGCTTTTCAAACCCACAATCTATATCTCTCAAATCAAACAGTTTTGGACTTTTGCTCACCCATAACACTTGAGAATAGAGATACATGAAACATGGATGCTCTTAGAGCCACTATAGATGGGGTAATTATTGATGTTCTTGAGGCATCCCTAAGGAGAGTACTTCACTTGGATGATCTCAATGGTCACATCACATTACCTATGTCGACATTCATGATACTTTATCATCCATGGGGTATGATACCACCGATAAAAGGCTACTTTCAAAAGAGTGGTTTTGTCCCCACTGGAGATTTTTGATTCATACCTTTTACATTGTCTTAGTCCTAAGAAAACATCGATAAGATTTTCAACTGGTCCAACTATATTTTTACCAAAGATGAAAGGCAATGAACAAAGTAAACCAAATTTTTAATGTATCCAAGGTTTGTGCAAGTCGTGCTTAATGAATTTCAACCGCAACCTCATACTACATTTTATCAAATCGGTTGCCTAAAGCCTAAAGTTTTTCAAAATTTGAATAAAGATGGCAATATGATTTTACACCTCTCCTACCCCAAATTCTTGCTAAAATTTCAACCGAACAAACTACACCTATAATTAATGTACCCAACATTGATTATACACCACCGATTTCAAGAACCTATGAGAGAAGGTCAAAACAATCATCTCCTCTCATGACAACACAGCAAGTTTCGAACCTTTTGGTCTAGGAACAAGCGTTGGTGGTTCTAGACTTCCACCTAGTCCTACTATGGAGAGTGCGGACCAATGCCCATGATTCACCTCTCCCAACAGTAACACAGTTGGAAGTCTTGAGGCGTGGAAACCAATTGGAATTGATGGTTATGTGTACCAAATTAGCAAAACAGTTGATTCTCTACAAAAGACATTGGCTACTTTCATGAAGCAACATGCCAAGGATGTTCAACTGTTAAAGATGAGATTCGGACCTTAAAGAAGAGGTACAGAGGTTGCAAAAGCAAAAGAAGACCGCAAAGGCGGTGATTTCATCTTCATCCTTACCTTCTAATGGTGATTCGGTGATCAAGATTTGGGAAATTCTTCCAAACAGGGAGGAAAACAGTTCGACATCGATGGGAGGAAGATTGATTTTGAAGATGAAGGTGATACAAGTGAAGGAGCAAAAGAAGTGAAACTCATGGAGAGCAACTTAAAGATCAAGACATTTTCCAAACCGCAACCGATTTTACCATCGATGATATTTCCACTGCAGAGCCAATTCTTGTCACCGCAAGTGAAGAATTTGATACTTTGAAGGATAATAAGGTAAAGCGGTTATGGAAGATGTACTGACAACCTAAAGGGAAGGTTTCAAAGAAAAGACATGTTCAGATTGATCATGATAGAGAACTTGCTATGAAGATTTCGTAAGATCAAATTCTTGAAAGAGTTGTCGAAAAGAAAAGGTTGAAAGAAATAGAAGTTGCTAGCTTTTGGAAGCTCAAAGATTGGATAGAATGGAAGATCTTGATTCAATTTCCACCGTCCAACCCATTGTTATGAAAGAGAAAGCTCCGAGTTTAGTTATGTTCCCATCAAGAAGATATTCGTTTCGATAGATAATAATCCGTAAATCAAGAAAAGGCAATCGACCTTGTTGTCGATGCATCTTTAATCGAGGAACAAAGAACCGCTTTCGATTGAAAGGTTTCATTATGATGAAGAACAATCAAGCACTTGATAATGTAATCGATTCGACCAAGGAGAATCGAAGAAACAAAGACAACCAACCAAGGCACAAATACTTGCATATATGAAGACTTATTGTTGTCATGTTGGTAATCGGAAAAGGCATCAATTCATAGGAATGTCGATGATCAAGTTGAAAGGGCTTACTACGAAGCGTGAAACAAGATAAATCTTTTATTCCAATGGGTTCAAGAAGAAGAAAGAATATTTCCTAGATTGAAGAGAAAGGCCAAAGTTAGTGATTCTCAAACTATTAAGAAGACTAAGGTTGATGAAGATCATACAAAGTCTCGAGAAGGAGATTCCTCTTGAGAAGTTCACTAAAGATCAAATGACCGAAATGATTATGATTGAAGATGAGATTTTTATCCGTAACCACCGCAAATTCGACATCCTATCATTGATTGGGAAGTTTACACCGCTAGCAATCTTGCTTCAACATGGAAGATTACAAGGTGGGAGGAGAAACTTCATCTTTCATAACATTTGAAGATCTTATTAAAGCTTTTGTGAGAGATGACCTTAATACATTATGGAAATTAGTTCAAGAGAGGTTTAATGGTCAAGATCTCAAAGATACAAAGGAGATGCGATTATGGGTAAATCTTAGAAGGCTTTTGAACCAAATGTTGATGATGACTCTTTGAAAACCTTATTCACATGTCTTGGTACAAAATGGTTTTATTATGATTCATGTGATGTTCATCATGTCTCTACGACTAATGGAGAAGACTTTTTCATGCTTGCCGAGAAAGAATATCCACTTAGAGTGGAGCTCTTACAAGAATGTTAAGCTTACACATACGAGTTAATGAAGACAGTGAGAAGGTCGAGCATTATTACAAAGGCTTCAAGATCGGTTTTCAAGAGCTATACAAAAGTTAAGAGAAAGAAGTGAAGTGTTTGATTGAATTCCCCAAATCCTTGAAGTTAATACATATTGAAGAAACTTATTGATTTGCAGAGAAATCATAAGTTTAGGGAGGATTGTTGGAAATAATCCGTTACCACGGATAGTTATGGTTTATCTTGCTTGGTTTAACACTAGCGGTGGAAACATATTCCACCGCAAGTTCTTCATTACCACTGCTATCAGTTAATGATAAGGTTAAACGCATCTTGATAAGTATAGAATAGATCTTGTGTATATTCTATTATGTTAGCTATATACTTATCTTGTAAAGGACTCCTTCTTGTATAAAAGGAGATCCTAGGTCATAGTCTTAGGTACGTATTACATTACAAGATTACCTACGAAAGCTTCAAGGTGTAACCCTAGTGATACCAAGATCACTCGTATTATTTCATTAATAATATTGGAGCTTGAGTTTTGTGTTAACTTGTGTTTATTCTCATACATCATATAATTCGTCTTCTAAGTATTACTTAAGTAAATTCCGCTTGCTTGATAATATTATACAAAATATCATTGACACAAGGAGAGTGTCTTAGATCCAACAGATACTAACAAAGTTTAACTTTTCTAATTGTTCTCCTGTTTATACTCCTGTAGATCCTACTGTGAAGTTTTGACCTAATAAAGGAACTCCAGTATCTCAGCTAGAATACTCTAAAGCTATTGGATGTCTTATGTATGCCATGATTAGCACTAGACCAGATATAAATTTTGCTATAGGAAAGCTTAGTAGGTACACTAGCAATCTTAGTGCTCTACATTGGCAAGCTCTGGGTCAAGTATTTCAGTATTTGAAAGGAACCATGGATTATGGTTTGACTTATAGTGGTTATCCTTCTGTTATAGAAGGTTATTTCGATGCAAGTTGGATTAATAATATGGAGTATCACTCGCCTATGAGTGGTTGGGTATTCCTTCTTGGAGGAGGTGCTATTTCTTGGGCTTCAAAGAACAGACTTGTATTACAAACTCAACTATGGAGTCCGAATTTGTTGCTTTAGTCTGCGGTGGTAATGAAGTCGAGTGGTCGAGAATTTGGTTTATGAAATTCCTTTGTGGCCTAAACCGATATCTACCATTTCTATTAGATGTGATAGTCTTTCATCGTGGCTGTGGCTTATAGTCAAGTGTACAATGACAAGTCTAGACACTTATGTGTTAGACATAGCATGATTCGTGAGTTTATCATGAATAGTGTGATATCTGTGGAGTTTGTAAGAACTCAACTGAATTTAGCCGACCATTTAACCAAAGGGTTAACAAGAGATCTCGTACACAAGGCGGCTATTGGGATGGGTTTAAAGTCCACCTAATTAAATCCTTGTATCAAGATACCCAATTCCCATCTAACGTACTGTTAAATGCTGAATTCAATGAGGAAAGCTTGATATCTTTGGATTGGAACACATAATTACATCATCCCACGGTATTTGTTAAGAACTACAAGATAAAGGAGGTTGAAATTATATTTCTTAATGTTTTTTTGACAAATTGCATGTGCAGGTGCAAGAGTAAAGAACCACCTATATAAGCATAAAGTTTATCTGCTTCAAGAAGCTTGGAACTTGGCTTTGATATGCTTATTGAAGGATAGGACACAAGCTAGTAAAACATAGTGTCAAGTAGAATATGTGAATGTGTAAACTGTTGTGTATATTATCTTCATGAATTCACTATGAATAGAAGGAGTTCAATCCTTAGTGACACTCTTATATTCAAATATTTGGAATGCTAATGTACTAATGTGAAATTCAATCGTCTCGAAATTTCATTTATGCATCCGTTTGTTGTTTGTTATGAGTTTGTTTTAAGTTAATCAAGATTACACTTAAATGGGGGAGGATTGTTGGTGATTTTGCATCACCAATATTATTTAAGTGTAATGGATTGAGTTAGTTGACCAATGTGTAATTGTAATAAATGTTCAACAATTCGGGGTTGTGTGGAGTGCACACTTGTATGACATTATTATGATTATCATTCTGGGCGAAGCCCCGAATGACGGGGGTCCGGGGGCAGCACCCCTGCCAGGTCAGCTTGGAAAAAATTTATTTGGTGTATAAAGTGCTATGTTAAAAACGCACTAGAAAATAAAATTTCCAGTTATTTACCCCTTATTTTCTAATTGGTTTGGTGGTTATTATAACTGCCATAGCAGTTATAACCGACAGTTGGTTGGTTGGTCATATGTATGATTTCTGGTTTAGTTTTCATAACAGACAAAACATATTCACGATCTAAAAAACTGAGTTTTATCCGAGTTAAGATTTCGGTAGAACTACCGAAATACTTTAATCTGAAAGTGTTTACACGACTCTCAGATTACTGTGATCCAAATTTCCTAACATTAAATCATAAATCTAGATCATGCATATACAAGTAATGAGCAAATTAAAGAAGAATGATCAGCCTTTGTCCAGATATACTAGGCAACTTTTTCATTTTCGAGTCTAGGTAGATCTTTGTTATTATTGTGAGTTGGGAAGTGACCAATGGGTAGCCTAAAAAAAATCTTACGAAGTTAAAAATGTTTTTTTAATAATGTAACGGTTCCCTTTTTTGTTTTTTAGTCGAGTGAGTTATCGGTCGAGGGGACGAACCATTCGTCAATTTTGGAGCCGACCGAGCCAGTTCGAAAGGCGACCGAACCGGTCGACCGACCACTGCGGGCAGCCTAATGGTTTTATTTTTAAGCACTTGGCTTAGTAACTTGATTAGATTGTACATTCTGGTTAAATGATTGTATATTTTGGTAAATGGGTGAATTAAATAGTGTATTAATTTATATATTGAATAATATTTTTTTAGTTGTATTTGTGCTTCAAATGGTTGTAACTTAAGATTTTTTACTTGTATTTGCTTAAAAATCTACATTAAAAAGTGTTAAAAATTAATAAGGGAGAGGTATGACATGCATTATAAGATAGTATAGATAAATTCAATTCAAATTGTAAACCATGTAGTTAATTTTTTTTAAGTTTACATTGTTTGTCTAAGTTGTCATTAAAGAAACATTAAGAGGTATTAATAAGGGGGTAATTTAAAAACAACTTTACTATTGTAAATTAATATGAGCTTATGGGTTTTATGTCTATTCATCTAATCTTTAGGAACAAGTTAGGGTTTAGACTATTAGCCTTATAAATACGTCTTCTTGTAACCTCTTGGTATTCATTAATCAACAAGAGTTTGATATTTGAAAAAAAAGGACATTTTGTCAAATAATATACTTGTTTTTTTTATGTAGTTATAATGTCAAACTCAAAGCTTTCAAATATTGATTTTGATGTTCTTGACATCTCTGGAAAAGATTATCTCCCTTGGACTCTTGATGTTGAGATCCATTTAACTGCAAAAGATTTGGGAAAAACAATCAAAACTGGAAATACGGCATCTGCACAAGAGCATGCCAGAGCCATGATATTCCAACGTCATCATCTTCATGAGGATCTTAAAAAGGAATATTTAACGGTGAAAGACCCGTTAGAATTATGGAAAGTTTAAAAAATATATTTGATCATCAAAAGCAAGTTATTCTTCCAAAAGCTCGCTATGATTGGACGCACCTCAGGTTGCTAGATTTTAAAAGTGTAAGCGAGTACAGTTCCGCAATGTTCAGTATCACATCTAAATTAACATTGTGCGGAGAAAAAATTACTGACGAAGACATGCTAGAGAAAACTTTCTCTACTTTCCATGCTTCGAATATGCTTTTACAGCAGCAATATCGAGAACGTGGTTTCAAAAAATACCATGAACTAATATATGTTCTCCTTGTTGCTAGACAAAATAATGAACTTTTGATGAAAAATCATCAAGCACGCCCCACTGGTTCCACTGCGTTGCCTGAAGTGAATGCAACATCAAAAGTGCGGGGACGTGGTCGTGAACGCGACAACAACCGCGGTAATGAACAAGGCCGAGGCCATGGACGTGGTCGAAATAATGTTTGCCACCGTGATGGTTACAATCCCAAGCCATATGATTTTAAGAAAAAAATGATAAAGGCAAAAAGATGCAACGTCAAGCTCCTAAGAATTTTGGAAATGCTTGCCACAGGTGTGGCATGAACACTCATTGGGCGAAACAGTGTCGTACCTCCAAACACTTTGTTGACCTTTATCAAGCATCACTCAAAAACAAAGGAAAAGAGATTGAAACTAATTTCATTGATAATTTCAATGATTATGAGCCAAATGCTAATGTGCGCTTCGACCCCTCAGATTGCTTTGATGATGTCGAAGATGTTGTTGCTTCATTTTCCAATGATGGAAATAATAACTAGCTATCTAGTTGCATTTTTATTCTTCCGCAATAAGTATTTAAGTTTAAATTTTGTGTTGAATAAGCTAGGTTTGTTCTAGCATTGTAACTCATGTTTTGAATTTTAATTAATGAAGTATTTATTTTTTCCTTAAAGTTTTTTTTTACTTTGAAATGCTTATTTATTTATTATTATTTTTTTTTATCTTCAAGGATATGAAAAGCATTTTGGAAAACGGTGAAGACGAGTGTCTAGTAGATAGTGGAACAACAAATACCATTTTGAAAAACAGAAAATACTTTTATGAATTTTATATAGCAAATGCGAATGTCAACACAATTTGTGGTACTAGCAACTTGATTGAAGGCTCTGGCAAAGCCTGCATTTTGTTACCTAAAGGTACAAAGTTAATAATAAATGATGCGTTATATTCTAGTAGATCCAGGAGAAATCTACTAAGTTTTAAAGATATAAGACGCAATGGTTATCATCTTGAAACCATGACTGAAAATAATATTGAGTATCTCCAAATTACATCCATTAAAAATGGACAAAAGTCCATAATGGAAAGAATGAAAGGTCTGTCTTCTAGATTGTATGTTACATACATAAATCAGACAGAAATAAATATGGTTTCTACCGAAAGGTGTAGATCCCAAAATATTTACCTTTTGCATGATCAATTGGGTCATCCGGTGATATAATGATGAGGAGAATAATTGAGAGCTCAAATGGGCATCCACTAAAGGACCTTAAGATCCTTTTATCAAAAGATTTATCATGTGGAGCATGCTCTCTTGGAAAATGATAACTAGGCCCTCAATCAATAAGCTTGAAAATGAATCTCCTTTGTTTTGGAAAGAATTCAAGGAGACATTTGTGGGCCAATTACTCCTCCATGTCGACCATTTCGATACTTTATGGTATTAATTGATGCATCATCCCGATGGTCCCATGTCTGTCTGTTAGCATCTAGAAATGTTGCTTTTGCGAGGCTATTAGCCCAAATAATTCAATTAAGAGCACATTTCCTAGATTATCAAATAAAAAAGATCAAACTTGATAATGCAGAAGAATTTACATCTCAATCATTTAATGATTTTTGTATGTCAATTGGGATTATGGTTGAGCATCTTGTAGCACATGTGCATACACAAAATGGTCTAGCTAAATAATTAATAAAAAGATTACAACTAATTGCTAGACCACTACTTATGAAATCAAAATTGCCATCCTCTGCATGGAGACATGCTATCTTACATGCTGCTGCTCTTATTAGATTAAGACCAAGCGCATCTCATAAGTATTCTCCACTCCAACTGGTCTCTGAAAGAGAACCAAGTTTGTCTCATCTTAAAATATTTGGTTGTGGTGTCTATGTCCCAATTTTACCACCACAACGTACAAAGATGGGACCTCAAAGAAGATTGGGAATTTATGTTGGTTTTAATTCTCCATCAATCATAAAATATTTGGAACCATTAACTGGAGATGTTTTTACAGCATGTTTTGTTAATTGTCAGTTTGATGAAATAATGTTCCCAATCTTAGGAGGAGAAAATAAAAAGTTGGACAAACAAGATGTAACTTGGAATGCATCACAAATATCTTTTCTTGACCCTCGGAGTGGTCAATGTGAATTGGAGGTTCAAAAGCTCATTCACTTGCAAACAATAGCAAATGAATTGCCTGATGCATTTACGGATACAAAAAGAGTTACAAAATCATATATTCCAGCTTTAAATGCGCCTTCTCGAATTGATATTCCTGAAACTCTGAATGAGTCAAATTGTCACACCTCCAATTTACCTGTTTTACAGCGGAATGGAATACCTTGGGGAGGACTGTCATAGCATCAAAGTTACAGTTATATCGAACGACCTAAAGTGTCGTTTTGAAAATATCGTTTGATTCAGTAAAATAATTAGAGTTTACAAACATAAGGTCCCAAAAGATTTTCAATATATCAAAACGAGTTTGTTACAATCAAACGATAGTTAAGTGCATAAAATATAGGTGAGACGCGTCGACACCGCGACTCTTATGATATGTCCTCATGCATGCCATGAAGTGAAAGCCTTAGATACCTGAGATAAAACATGCTAAAAGTGTCAACACAATGGTTGAGTGAGTTCATAGAGTTTGTTTAACAAGTAAAGCTTTTAAAGAGCGCTCATGCAACAAAGACAAAGTTTTGGTCATATAGAATAGTCCACAAAGCAAAGGCATCAGAATCCACTCGGCCCAAGTTCGCCCATACAAAACTTGCAACTTTGTGTGTTCACAATCCACGCCAAAATATGTATAGTTTATGTTCATGCACACGCTGCCAAATGAGTTCACAAGCAAAGGCATTGTAAATCCACCCGGCCCAAGTTCCGCCCATACAAAACTTGCAACCGTGTGTTTACAACCCACCGCTAAAAATAGTACGTCAATCATGTATGCATGTATCATAGTAGTTAAAAGTATCAATGTTTTAAGTATGTAACTAGTATATTGATCACGTACACGTGCATCAAAACTTATGCAATTAGCCATGAGTCTCCACTCCATCTCCGTAAATCTCAAAGTGGGTATGATGCTCACAAGGAAAGTAATAGCATTGGTTCTACTTCATCTCCGAAACCCAATGCGTGTGTTATCCAAGGAGACTTTGTGTTGCTCATAAGGAAAGTAATAGCATTAGTTTTACTTCATCTCCGAAACCCAATGCATGTGTTATCCAAGGAGACTTATCATGCGAACGAGGGGACTGCTCCGTGTATGTTGGGAGACTTTCAAGTTTAGTATAACACAATCAAGTATACCGCAATCAAGTATATAACGCAATCAAGTATAATGCAATCAAGTATAAATGCTATCAAGTGTAAAAAGTATAGCGTAGCATAAAAGTGTAAATGTTTTGAGTATTCGTATTTGTAAAAGCAAGTAGTTGAGCATGTATCTCCCCCAAAAGTTTGTAAACAATTAATAGAAAGTAGGGCTATGAAAACTCACCTGATGCAATGTTTATGATGACAAAAGTAGATACATTGAAATGAGGTGCAATCTCTATCCGCAACCTAATGAATGATATGCTCTAATATAAGTCATGAAACAATGCCGTGCATGCAAACTCATATGATATCCATACCACTTGTGCATTTGAAAATAATGTTTGTCGTCGAAATATATGTTTATGACATCTCGTCATGTTATAAAATACTTTACAAGTATTTGCGTTTAAATAACATCCTACGATAGTCGTTTAGTGATTTATCAAGAATTTATAGCTTTTCGTCGCAAAATAATATAATTTGACAAGTCATGAAAGTGACTATATGGCCTCGAAAAGCTAGTCGTAAAATGGTGCACATCGAGTGTTAGGAAACAAACTCAAAGGTTTTGGGAAGCTTGTATCATTATCTCAAAGTTTTAGCATTTAAGTTTTCATCATCGAGGTCTCGATCATGGAGAAAAATATAGGTAAAGTATGGTACTTGTGTCCAAAATATTGTTTAAGGTAACTTTCGGCAAAGTTTGAGTGTCCATATTTTATTCGTTACAACTCCGCTTGACGAACGGTTGAACATTTTGGAAAATAGGCTAGGCGAACTTACTTTTACTAGAAGAAATCGTTTCATAAAAAGTACCCCATCAATGTTAAAAACGACCCTCAACATGGTCATTCGCGGCCGTAATGTTTGTCTAATAGAAAATATATTAATGTTGCTTATATAATAAAGTTACGGCAACTTTGTTTAACGCGTGTAATTTAATCGTTACAAATCCGTTTTCTACATCCTTAGATTCGTATTAAAGTATACTAATATATTTTTAATAAGTCGACACATTTCATAACACTTAAGCCTCATTTTTGACTCGTAAAAAGTGACATTTACATGCTGAAATTTCTGAAATTATTAGTTTTCATCGTCAAACTTCAAAATAGCATAACTTCTTCGTTATAACTCTGTTTTAACCCATTCAAGCGGCCACGTTTTCGTTTTAAAGTATATTTTCCAAATATTTAGCCCAAAATATTTTACCAACTGTCGAATTTTCCCAGATTTCACAGAACCAACAGACCCTGTTTTATGGTTGTCGAAATGGATTTTTCTCGCGCAAAACCTATTCTAACCAATTCAAAACAACTTCGAAGCTATTATAATCCTACCATACACCTTCTTAGGGTGTCATGGGTTCCTAGACATCACCAAAAGTGAGTTATTTCAAGGAGTAATTATAGGATAACATATATGAATTTATATAATTTATAAACAATTTAAGTGGTATAGACATCATATAACTTGTATGTTTTTCTCAAGCATGATAAAATGAACATGATATGAATATGAAAGATGAAAGTGAACATGAAATGCTTACTAGTTACTTGATGAGGTTTAAAAGAACAAAGGTTAAATCCTAAACACCCAAGGTTTTTATTTCACAACCTTAATCAAGAGTGTAACTAGATTGTTTAATTAACTTGACTTGAAAAGAAAATGGTCTTCTTGCTTGACCCACCCTTATGGCCGGTTGATACTAAGAAGGAAGAAGAGAGGAAATTTTTTATTTCACACTTGATATCTTATGCTTGTATGTGTTGAAGTAATAATATAATAAGGTAAGTATTATTGTATATTTAGATATTTGGTACTCAAAGTGTAGTTGAGTCATCCTCCTTGTCGACAAGCCCAAAAAAATTAATATTATATTGTATTTTGAGTAGCTAAGTACTTAGGTGTAGAAGTAAAGGTATTGTTATTTAAGAATAATTAGTAACTTTTGTACATATTTGAGCTTTTAGGGTAGCGTTAGCTAAAAATAAATTTTAACGGATCAAAATAAAATATATTGAAGTCATAAAATTATAAAATACATTTCTTACAAAATTGAGTGAAATAATAATTATCGTGTAGTATTTACTTAAAACCGTCAGTAATTATATAAATATAACAATTTATATATGAAATAAATTTAAAACACTGGTAAACTCATAATATTATTTTATAATCTTAATATGAGTATAAAATATATCGGAAAAGTTTTGGAAATGTCGGATCAAATGTTCAAATAATGTTTACTGCGATAGCGTTTATTTAATAAGAAAATAAACGTTTAATGTAAAATGCAAAACCCATGCATAAATTGATATGAAATGATGTTACTAATGATGTGTAGACTAAATCTAGTCTATATGAAATGTCCCGAAATTACGAGTTGTCACATTCGCCCACCCAAAAGGAATTCATCCTCGAATTCGATTCAGTGTTGGTCTCTCCGGTTTAGGGTTTGATGTGGCAAACTTTCCATTCTCGAGCAAAACCCTCAAAAGACTTTTCGGTAACCGATTTTACTTAATCTCACAACTCATCAAACAAAACCGTCATGAGATTAGGCTAAATCGGTTTGAGCAACAACTTGTTTCTAGCTTGATCTTTGCAACTCATCAAACAAGAAATGTCGCCGGATCAAACCGAAACAAGTGGTTTGAAGAAAATCTTTTGAAAATTTGGCTCGACACGGAATTGCTTACACATATGAGACTACTACTCCTTCATTACATGATTCTTCCCGAATTAGACATAGGTGATCACCTATGTATAATTTAGGAGTAACTATGCAATGCTTGGACTAATCGTCTCATATGATGTTTGGTGTTGAGTCATAAGTCCGCATGTATAAGGAGTATGCACTTATAATTATATGATGAGATGCTATGATGATGTAGTTATAGTCTAGGGTCAATGATGCAACCTAGTTCTCTATAACCGATGCTCGATACCAATCATCACACCCCAATTTACCTGCTTTACAGTGGAATGGAATACCTTGGGAGGACCGTCATAGCATCAAAGTTACGCTTATATCGAACGACCTAAAGTGTCGTTTTGAAAATATCGTTTGATTCAGTAAAATAATTAGAGTTTACAAACATAAGGTCCCAAAAGATTTTCAATATATCAAAACGAGTTTATTACAATCAAACGATAGTTAAGTGCATAAAATATAGGTGAGACGCGTCGACACCGCGACTCTTATGATATGTCCTCATGCATGCCATGAAGTGAAAGCCTTAGATACCTGAGATAAAACATGCTAAAAGTGTCAACACAATGGTTGAGTGAGTTCATAGAGTTTGGTTAACAAGTAAAGCTTTTAAAGAGTGTTCATGCAACAAAGGCAAAGTTTTGGTCATATAGAATAGTCCACAAAGCAAAGGCATCAGAATCCACTCGGCCCAAGTTCCGCCCATACAAAACTTGCAACCTGTGTGTTCACAATCCAACGCCAAAATATGTATAGTTTATGTTCATGCACATGTTGCCAAATGAGTTCACATAAAGCAAAGGCATTGTAAATCCACTCGGCCCAAGTTCCGCCCATACAAAACTTGCAACCCGTGTGTTTACAACCCACGCTAAAAATAGTACGTCAATCATGTATGCATGTATCATAGTAGTTAAAAGTATCAATGTTTTAAGTATGTAACTAGTATATTGATCACGTACACGTGCATCAAAACTTATGCAATTAGCCATGAGTCTCCACTCCATCTCCAGAAACCTCAGGTGGGTATGATGCTCACAAGGAAAGTAATAGCATTGGTTCTACTTCATCTCCGAAAACCAATGCGTGTGTTATCCAAGGAGACTTTGTGTTGCTCATAAGGAAAGTAATAGCATTAGTTTTACTTCATCTATGAAACCCAATGCGTGTGTTATCCAAGGAGACTTATCATGCGAACGAGGGGACTGCTCCGTGTATGTTGGGAGACTTTCAAGTTTAGTATAACACAATCAAGTATACCGCAATCAAGTATATAACGCAATCAAGTATAATGCAATCAAGTATAAATGCTATCAAGTATTATGCAATCAAGTATAAAAAGTATAGCGAGCATAAAAGTGTAAATTTTTGAGTATTTGTATTTGTAAAAGCAAGTAGTTGAGCATGTATCTCCCCAAAAGTTTGTAAACAATTAATAGAAAGTAGGGCTATAAAACTCACCGATGCAATGTTTATGATGACAAAAGTAGATACAATCGAAATGAGGTGCAATCTATCCGCAACCTAATGAATGATATGCTCTAATATAAGTCATGAAACAATGTCGTGCATGCAAACTCATATTATATCCATACCACTTGTGCATTTGAAAATAATGTTTGTCGTCGAATATATGTTTATGACATCTCGTCATGTTATAAAATACTTTACAAGTATTTGCGTTGAAACAACATCCTACGATAGTCGTTTAGTGATTTATCAAGAATTTATAGCTTTTCGTCGCAAAATCATATAATTTGACAAGTCATGAAAGTGACTATATGGCCTCGAAAAGCTAGTCGTAAAATGGTGCACATCGAGTGTTAGGAAACAAACTCAACGGTTTTGGGAAGCTTCTATCATTATCTCAAAGTTTTAGCATTTAAGTTTTCATCATAGAGGTCTCGATCATGGAGAAAAATATAGGTAAAGTATGGTACTTGTGTCAAAAATATTGTTTAAGGTAACTTTCGGCAAAGTTTGAGTGTCCATATTTTATTCGTTACAACTCCGCTTGACGAACGGTTGAACATTTTGGAAAATAGGCTAGGAGAACTTACTTTTACTAGAAGAAATCGTTTCATAAAAAGTACCCCATCAATGTTAAAAACGTCCATCAACATGGTCATTCGCGGCCGTAATGTTTGTCTAATAGAAAATATATTAATGTTGCTTATATAATAAAGTTACGGCAACTTTGTTTAACGCGTGTAATTTAATCGTTACAAGTCCGTTTTCTACGTTTTCTACATCCTTAGATTCGTATTAAAGTATACTAATATATTTTTGATAAGTCGACACATTTCATAACACTTAAGCCTCATTTTTGACTCGTAAAAAGTGACATTTACATGCTGAAATTTCAAATTATTAGTTTCGTCGTCAAACTTCAAAATAGCATAACTTTTCGTTATAACTCCGCTTTAACTCATTCAAGCGCCACGTTTTGCTTTTAAAGTATATTTTCCAAATATTTAGCCCAAAATATTTTACCAACTGTCGAATTTTCCCAGATTTCACGAACCAACAGACTGCTTTATGGTTGTCGAAATGGATTTTCTCGCAAGAAACCTATTCTAACCAATTCAAAACAACTCGAGCTATTCTAATCCTACCATACACCTTCTTAGGGTGTCATGGGTTCCTAGACATCACCAAAAGTGAGTTATTTCAAGGAGTAATTATAGGATAACATATATGAATTTATATAGTTTATAAACAATTTAAGTGGTATAGACATCATATAACTTGTATGTTTTTCTCAAGCATGATAAAATGAACATGATATGAATATGAAAGATGAAAGTGAACATGAAATGCTTACTAGTTACTTGATGAGGTTTAAAAGAACAAAGGTTAAATCCTAAACACCCAAGGTTTTTATTTCACAACCTTAATCAAGAGTGTAACTAGATTGTTTAATTAACTTGACTTGAAAAGAAAATGGTCTCCTTGCTTGACCCACCCTTATGGCCGGTTGATACTAAGAAGGAAGAAGAGAGGAAAATTTTTATTTCACACTTGATATCTTATGCTTGTATGTGTTGAAGTAATAATATAATAAGCTAAGTATTATTGTATATTTAGATATTTGGTACTCAAAGTGTAGTTGAGTCATCCTCCTTGTCGACAAGCCCAAAAAATTAATATTATATTGTATTTTGAGTAGCTAAGTACTTAGGTGTAGAAGTAAAGGTATTGTTATTTAAGAATAATTAGTAACTTGTGTACATATTTGAGCTTTTAGGGTAGCGTTAGCTAAAAATAAATTTTAACGGATCAAAATAAAATATATTGAAGTCATAAAAATTATAAAAATACATTTCTTACAAAAATTGAGTGAAATAATAATTATCGTGTAGTATTTACGAAAACCGTCGTAATTATATAAATATAACAATTTATATACGAAATAAATTTAAAACACTGGGTAAACTCATAATATTATTTTTATAATCTTAATATGAGTATAAAAATATATCGGGATAAGTTTTAGAAATGTCGGATCAAATGTTCAAATAATGTTTACGCGATAGCGTTTATTTAATAAGAAAATAAACGTTTAATGTAAAATGCAAAACCCATGCATAAATTGATATGAAATGATGTTACTAATGATGTGTAGACTAAATCTAGTCTATATGAAATGTCCTGAAATTACGAGTTGTCACACAAATGTACGCAGAAAGCATGGAAGACCATTGGGTTCTAAAGATACAAATCCACGGAAAAGGAAATAGCAGGATACAACTGGCAAAGTCCAAGAAGTTGTTATCAATAAAATCCCAAAAGAGATTAATGATAACACAAAAAATGTGGCTAAATCTCTTGAAGATGACCATGTACCAAATGACTATGAGATCTCAATAAACTTTGTACAAAATGGTACAAAATGGAATCGAAATGAAACATGTGTTGATGAAATCTTTGCATATGCTATAGCAAGTGAAATAATAAATGAAGAAGTTTCTGTGCCAAAATCTATTGGAGAATGTGACAAAGAATAGATTGGCAAAAATGGCAAGATGCCATACAAGCTGAACTAGATTTACTTGAAAAGCGCCAAGTTTTTGGCCCTGTGATATTAACCCCAAATAGTGTGAAGTCGGTAGGCTATAAATGGGTATTTGCAATAAAAAGAAACGACAAAATGAAATTGTGATATACAAAGCAAGACTTGTAGCACAAGGCTTCTCACAAATACCCGGTAGATTATGAGGAAACGATTCACTGTTGTGGATGCGACAACTCTCGATTTTAATCGATCTTGCAAATATGGAAAGGCTTCAAATGCGCCTTATGGACGTTGTCACAACTTACTGTATGGATCACTTGATAGTGATATTTACATGAAAATCCTCGAAGGATTAAAAATGCGGAAGCTTGTGGATCTAAACCCGTAAAATGTTCTCAATCAAACTAAAAAGATCTTTATACGGATTAAAACAATCAGGACGAATGTGGTATAATCGCCTGAGTGAATATCTTTCAAAAGAAGGGTATAAAAGTAATCAAATAAGTCCGTGTGTTTTTATTAAAAGATCAAAGGCAGGTTTCACAATCATTGCAGTGTATGTTGATGATTTAAATATCATTGGAACTCTTGATGAGATTGAACATAGTACAAATTTGCTAAAGAACGAATTTGAAATGAAAGACCTTGGTGTGACTAAATTTTGTCTCGGCTTGCAATTGAGCATTTATCAAATGGAATATATGTCCATCAATCAAACTATACAGAAAAATTATTGAAACGATTCAATATGGATAAAGCTCATCCACTAAGCTCACCAATGTTCGGTCGTTCGCTTGACCGAGAACTTGATCCATTTTGCCCGAAAGAACACGATGAGAACATTCTTGGTCCTGAAATACCATATCTAAGTGCAATCGGGGCTTTGACGTACCTTGCTAGTAATACACGGCCAAATATTGCTTTTTCAGTCAACTTACTAGCAAGATATAGTTCCGAGCCAACACGCCGACATTGGAATGGAATCAAACACATTTTTTGTCACACCCCAAATTACTCGCTTTTGCAATGAATGGAATTCACGGGATTGGTGTCATAGCATCATAATCATCAGTTATATTGAACGACCTAAAGTGTCGTTTGGAAAATACATCGCTTGATTTAATAAAATAATCGAGTTTACAAAGTAGGTCCCAAATGTAAATCAACTTGTGCGGAAATAAGTTTATTACAATTCAAACGATGTTTTAAAGTCACGTAAAACCCAAGTGAGACGCGTCGTCACCACGACTCCATGATGTGTCCAAATGCATGCCATGAAGTGAATGCCTTAGATACCGAGATAAAACATGCTAAAAGTGTCAACACAAAGGTTGAGTGAGTTCATAGAGTTTGTTTTGAAATGTAAAGCCTTTAGAAATCGTTTATGCAAAGAAAGGCATTGTGAATCCACTCGGTTCCAAGTCCGCCCATACAAAACTTGCAACTGTGTGTTCACAACCCATTGCCAAGATATGTACAGTCAATGATAATCCCAAGACATTCAAAGACAATGATAATCCCAAGACATTCAAAGACAATGATAATCCCAAGACATTCAAAGACAATGAAAATCCCAAGACATTCAAATTTCAATGATAATCCCAAGACATTCAAATCCAATGATAATCCCAAGACATTCATCCAATGATAATCCCAAGACATTCAATCCAATGATTTATGATGTAGGATATGACTAAACATTACGTTCGATTAAGCATGTAGTTTGAAAATAGATATGAATGTCATAAAAGATGATGAGCATGTATCTCCCCAAACAGCTTATGAAAGCAAGTAAAGGTAGGGGCTATGAAACTCACATGGACAATAATGCGATGGCAAAAGTGGATACACCGAGGTATAGCGTGAATCTCGTAAATGACCTATTACGAATGATATGATATGTAATGAGTTGCAATGTAATGTTATGCATGCACTTCAGTATGTTATTTATACCATTTACGGTTTTGAAAATATTACTCGTCGTCGAAAAATACTCTTTGACGTCTTGACCCTTCAAAATGACTTTACATGTTTTACGTCAAAATGTCATCCTACAATGGTTTTATAATGATTTTGGTGAAATTACCATTTTCGTCGCAAAACAATGTCGTCGGAAAAATCATGAAATCAACAAAATGGCTCCGAAAACTAGTCGTAAACGGTGTACGCCGATCGTTGAGAACGAGCTCGACAGTTTGGAAAGTTTGTATCGATATCTAAAGTTTCAGTTCAGAGTTTTCGTCAAAAGGTCTCGATCATAAAGATATTAAAGGCTAAAGATGGTGGTTTTGTTAATTGTGTGCGAGAAAATGAGTTTCGCCAATGTTTGAACATCCGCAATTAAATCACTATAACTCCGCTTGACAAACGGCTTTTTGTTTTGAAAAATATGGCGGTGAACTTGATTTTACTAGAAGACAATTTGTTCCAAAAAGTTTTGCATCATGGTTAAAACAACCGCAAACATAGCCTTTGACTAATGAAATACTTGAATCGTAGAAATAATATAATTTTTCGAAAATAATAGTTACGGCAACTTTATAAAACGTGCATATATTTGTCGTTTCAAGTCCGTTTTCTCGTAAAATATGTCCTTAGCTTCAGATCAAGTAAACTAATATATTTTTGACTAGTCGAAATAATTTGTGAAGCTTAAGGCTGCTTTTGACCCGAAATATGTAGAAACAGCAAGCTGATTTTTCGGAAAAAATACGTTCGTCGTCAAACTTCAAAAATTCACCACGGCCGTTATAACTCCGTTTTGTCCGCTCAAAAGGCCACGGATTCGTTTTAAAGTATATTTTCTAAATATGAAGGCCAAAATGTCGTACCATCAGTAGGTTTTTCCAGAAATTCGATTTAAGGACAGAACCTAAAATATAGTTTACGAAAATAGTTTTTCTCGGACAAAACCTATTCTAATCCCTTCAAATCAACTCCAAAGCTAATCTAATCCTACCATACACCTTCTTAGGGTGTCATGGGTTCCTAATCACCATCAAGACCAAAGAATACTATGGGAGTAATTATAGGATGACTATAAATATATATATAACTCAAAAATCATAAGAAAATGGTATAAATTACATAACATGCATATAAGCTCCAAAAATGAAAAGAAACTTATGAAAATGAAGAGGAAACATAAAAATGATAAGAATATGCTTACTAGTGAAAATGAAGAGGTGCTAGTAACAAGGATTAACTTAAATATCCTTGGTTTTTATTTCAAAACCATATAAAGGATATAAACTAGGTTGTATACACACTTGATTTTGCAAAAACTTTTGATCCCTTGTGAGCTTGATGCTTGGCCGGTTTTATGGAGCAAAAGAAGAGAGGAAATATTTTGTTTAACCCTTAGAGAAATGAAGATGTATGTGAAATGAATGAAGTAAAATAAGAATATCAAGTAAGACTTTTGTAGAATATGAATTATTGAGAAAACATGAACCTTACCAACATTTAATACAAGCCCTCCCCTATGGCCGGTTTTTGGGGAGGGTTTGTCTCTCCAATTTATATATATTTTTTTTTTTTTAAACTATTATTTGTATAATTAATTGTAAGACTTGTAAAGAAAAATGTATGTAAAGTATAATTTGTGTAGTAATTGGTAGTACTTGGTGCAAGTAAGTTTTTTTTTTTAGTAAATCAAAATAGATTGTAATGAGTTAATAAAAATTGTAAAAATACTTTCCTTGTGAAAATCGGGTGATAAAATAATTATCGTCAAATTTTTAAGAAAACGACGTAATAATTAAATTTTAACGATTTAAGTACCAAATAAATTTTAAACACTAGGAAAACTAAAATATAGTTTTATAAACTAAATGTGAGTTTAAAAATACCTCGGATCATTTTTGAAAGTAACGGGTTAAATAATCAAAATAAAACTCACGATAAAAAATTATTAAATAAAATTACGCGTTGCAAGTGAAAATGGAATGTCGTGAATGTACTAATGAGATGCACATGATGTCAATGAAATGTAGACTAATCATAGTCCATATGAAATGTACGTGATGTCATGATCATGAATTCGCCGCTAAACCTCCAAGGTTACGCGAATTTGAAACAAGTAAACCAAGTTTACTAAAATGTTGAAATAATGAGACATGAATCGTGTCGAGAAATGACCTGAAAGTACGGATTGTCACATTTTTCGTTATCTTTGTGGTACCCGTGATACGGGATTATTTTACTAAAATAATCATCAAAGTTGGTTGGATATGTCCTAAACAAGATTTCAAGTATTTATATTTCATATGTCAAATCAGGTAGCTTTATTATGGCCTTTATGTTTGTTTAAGGTCAAGCATGTTATGTGAAGACAAGGCCCATCAAGGAAGAGTATTAGAGCCCAAGCCCACATATGATACAAAAGGATGGAGTTATTGATGGAATCAAGTAACAATTTGGAGATTTATTCGCAAAATCTTTAGTTGGAATCACTCCTGCTTAGTATTTATATTTCATATGTAATACCCTCATTATGATGTTTGGTTAGAAGGGTAGCCCAAGCCCATAAGAAAGGATCAAGCTTCCTCCTATAAATCTCTTGTAAACCCTCATTTGACTCTTTCACATATGCCTAACATAACCGCTATTATTATTGTGTGTGTGTGTGTTTGATACTTGTTCAATCGCCTTATCTCTTTCTCTATAACTTGTGTTTGTAAAACTAGTGACCTAACAATGGTATCAATCGCCAAATAGTTGGGTGTACTCGCTTGTTTTTGAAGTTTTTGGTTTTGGGTCTTACGCGTAAAGATAACGCATTCTTTTGCTCTTTTAAAACTTGTTTTTACACTTTTTAATCCAAGATTCTTGTACTTTCAACGCTTTAAGGTGTTAAAATACTTGTTTTGGCAAAAGTTTCAAACTTTATGCGTGGATCATTGTTTTGAACTAGTTTTTATTCGTGGGTGTATTTCACACATAACTGCTTTGAGAGCTTTGGATCATCAAGTTTCACACTTTTGTGTTATTTTGGTGTTATTGAAGCTATTTCATCACACAAAACCGGTTTAGAAACATCTTTGGGCAAAATCAAAATTACGAGTAATCCTACGCGCATCGAAACCCTAAAATTACGCGTAAGATTTTCCTTGGTTTGATCTTCATTTTCGTGGTTTATTCCGTGTTTTCTTACTTGGATAAGTCCGAAAATACGTCGACTTTGGATATCTTTTGCACCGTGATAGTGTAAAAGATCATTTGGGCAAAACCCTAAAATTACGCATAAGCATAAGCTACGCCAGAAATCTACGATAAGATTCACTTTACGCAGAAACCCGTCCCACGATAAGGTAATCCCACGCCTAACTTTCTACGCCTAACTTTTGTCTACGCATAACTTTAGTGCTTTTATCCTACTTACGCAGAAGCTAAATCCACGCGTAACTCCTTATTGTTACGCGTAACTTTTGGTGTTTTTACGCATAAGTGCTACTTGGTTCTTGTCTTTCTACGCCTAAGGACACTTCATCAACAAAGGTTCATTCGACTACAAAGATCCATCAACACAAGTTTTCAAAAAAAAAAAAAAAAAAAAAAAATTACGAAAAGTTGAGTAAAATTTAAAAAGTTGAGTAAAAAAAAATTTACGCGAAAAGTTGAGTAAAAAGTTTTTGGCGGAAAAGTTGAGTAAAATTTAATTTTTCGAGGAGACTAAACGTTCAATTTTTACGAGATTCAAATTTTGGTTTAACTGTGAAAATTTTGGTCAAAATTCAAATTTTGGGCCTAAATTCAAATTTTTTGGTCAAATTTACGCCAAAATTGTCATAACTCAAATTTTTCCTACATTCTTAGAATTGAATTTTATAGTGAATTTCAAATTTTGAGAGTCAAAATTTTCAAAATAATTTTGAGGAAATTGCAATTTCACTATATCGACCTTCATGTGCTATATCGACTTCGACCTCTTCTTCTCTTTGATTCTTCGCAGAAAGTGAAATGGATTATGATCATAAAGATCCATTTGTAGCATTGCAAGAAGGATTCATGGCTATATCTCGGCATTCAAGCGCCGACAACATCTAATTCCCAATATCCCGCAATGTATAAGGTGCAAGATTTTGTACATGAAAGGAATGCTCAAATGGACGTTGAGAATGTTGTGAGTATCGCATCCGTCGGTAATGCGGACAATGAGGTTGTAGCATTGGAAAAGCAAGATGACATCAGCAGATCCGAGAAGATATCATACTTAACTACGACACCGAGCCTAACTGCGTGACGAAGAACAAATGGTTGAGGAAGATATCCTACCCACCTATGACATCGACATAGAATGATGGTCGAGGTACAACCCATCGTTGATCATATTTCGCTCAGAATGCGATACAACATACCGAGCAACCCGAATTCAAGAATGAAGGAAAGGTTGACGGTGTGTTGCACAATGTCCCGACAACTATCTCATGTCCGAGCCCTTACTTGTTAACAATTCAATCAAACGTCAAATCAAACTCTTGAATCAAATCATTCTTCTCAAAAAGACCATTGCTCGCTTCATAAAGATTTTTCAAAACTAGAGGCACATTGCATCTCTTGAACTTAAATTACAAAACAAATCTTTTCCTCGTAACACAATGGTCACTTTCAAATGAACAAAGTAATCGTGTGGATTTATTAGTAAAAGAAAATGAGCATTTAAAGGCTCAACTTCAAGCAAAGGGGCTTGCACATGTTGCTTTACAAAACAAACCGAGAAGATTCACCGACAAGAATGTGGATACTAATTTTGCAAAACCAACAATCTTGGGAAATCGCTCTAAAACCAATCGAAAACAATCAAGAGTTAGACAACCAACCGCTTTTCAATCGAACGCTCAAAATCGTCAAAACCACGGTTTCCTCCCAAGTTGTTGAGAATAATCATTTGATAAAACCACCATTCCACATTCCGGCCTAAGAATAATGCTTCTTTCATTAAACATGTTTCTATTAAACATGTTTCATTATCATAAACCTCAACTTGTGGTCGCTCGCAAATCTAGGATTAGTTCGAACACCGTGTCTAAATTGAGCATTAAAAGTAAAGATTCATATGATTCACATGACATACAAGAACTATGATCTAGAAAAGGCTAGGAAAAGGGCACTTCTTCAAAAGGATGGAATCTTAGGTTCACGACCTAGTGTATCACCTTCGAGTGTATTATCGAACACCACCGTAGTAGCAAACCAAAACCTAAGTTAACTCAACAACAGTTAGAAATAAACCCGCTGATCTAAACGTAAAATTTCGAAACCTAATAGGTGGATCCATATAGACGCAGACTCTTCCCAAAAGAAGTTTCAACATCCCTAGATCTAACCTTAGATGGATACCAACGGTAGGATTTTCAAAACTGTTAGTCTTAGGTGGATTCCTATAGCAAGATACTAAGTAGTTGCACCAAAACAAGTGGGATACCAACAACATCCATCCCCGAGGGTGAAAGGAAATCATCAAAATAGCATGTTCGTGTGTCAAGAAGATAATTGACACTACATATTTATGTTTAACATCCGGAACCCGCCACACTTGGGATCCATTTTTTCTTTCTTGCCCCCTTCTATTTCTCTATGCAGTACAACAACTATGGCTCCTACCGCAAAACAAGATAGGACCCGCTTCTCACCGTCAAAAATATCATGATCCATCACCGTTCCACCATTGTACTTAATCGTCATGAATTGGAAACATTGCTTGCTCCTCCGATTAAAGATTTCGCCAAAAGTCGTGCTTCGGATGTATCGAATGTTTCATTGCACAACCGATAATACTCTAATTTCGTATACACCAATCTACAACAACAATTGAATCTTCTATAACGTAAGATCAAACTGCCTCCAACAACAATGACACAACCGATGATCAACATAATGAATGAGATGTTTTATCGCCAGCTGACTCTCTCAAAATATTTTTGGTACTTCACACTTGTTCGATCAATTGGACATACATGGTTTCATTCTCCTTATACATGGTTTCATTGCCTTCAATTCATCATCAACATACGTGGTGTATGATTCTCGAATCATTGAAAACATCGAGGGGAGAGAGTGTAGGTGGTCATTGCTTCCTTGTTCTTCTACATGCTTCTTTGCGAAACCCAATGCCTTCTTGAATTTCTTCAATTAAGGGAAGAAATAAGACGATCCGTGGCTCAAACGTCTCACTTTGGTTTTATCGCCTCAATTTCACGGGTGATCTTGTGTGAAGTTACCCAAATATGATGTTATGATGCCGAAGACCACAACATTCTGGGAAAGTCGATCATTTCGCCTTTCGTGGTTTGTTTGGTGTGATGCGTCTACATACGTGAGAAGATCTTGTTGGTTTCGCATGTTACCCTCGAACGGATCTTCCGCAATTAGTCGATTTTCTTTGTGTGGTTTATCGCTCATCTACAAATTTCACGACATCGAAACCTTCAAAAGTTAGAGGAAATGTAGACTTCATCAAAGTTTCAAATGCTAAAGACAGCTTGTCATTGGGGAAACCGATTATGAAACTTCTTCATAATGGCTTCGAGTATATGACTTAGAACCCGGTCACAACCGCTTAAACTTCCTCAACCCCATCATCACCGAACAAAGCCCCTACTAACTCGTCAACAAATGGAAAGGTTATTTGCTCCTCCGCTCGTGACGATATTGATGAACGTGCTCTGTGTATCCATTGCTTCACCGCACAACCCGATAATATTCCTATACCGATACACTGCTACAACAACCATCGTTGAAGATGCACCTACACCGCTTGACTCCAACACAACAATTGAACACACCGCTTCCAACAATGATGAACCAATGATGATATTCGAATGAAGTACCCCACCGCATATTTTGATCCAAATGCGTTCTTCAACCCGTTTGCTAATGAGATCGCCGCACGGATGTCGCGGAATCTTCAACAAACCATTTGAATCCTCGAATCGCACAATGTATACCAACATCAACCTCTACACACCGATGGACAAAAGACCATCCTCCGCTAACATTATTGGCAACCCGAATCAACCAACCGTTACGAGACAACGACTTCACACAGACGGTGAACATTGCATTTATGCACTCACCGTCTCGCCAACTGAGCCTAAAAACATTAAAGATGCAATGACAAAAGACAACCGGATTGAATCCATGCGGGAAGAACTCAACCAATTCAAACGCCTTGAAGTATGGAATCGGTTGAAAGACCAACAGGGTCTACGCCATTGGTCTAAAATGGATTTGGAAAACAAATTGGATGTCAAGGAACGTCATCCGAAACAAGTCACGACTAGTTACTAAGGGTTATCGCCGTGAAGAGGAATAGACTTTGAAGAATCTTTTGCTCCGGTTGCTCGCCTTGAGGTCGTTCGATATTTCTCTCGTCAGCTCATATGAATATGACGGTTCATCGATGGATGTCAAAACGGCGCTTCTCAATGGACAACTTAAAGAAACGGTCTATGTCACCAACCGATGGATTCGTTGATCCCGAGTTCCCGAACCATGTCTACAAACCGAACAAAGCTCTTTATGGTCTCAAACAAGCCCCTAGGGCATGGTACGATAAGCTATCATCTTTCCTCATTGCCAATAATTTCACCAAAGGCTCGGTTGACCCAACTCTTTTATACAATATCACGGGCACACATCTTAATTGTTCAAATTTACGTGGATGACATCATTTTTGGGTCTACACATAAAAGTTTTCAATCGCTTTTGCAAAACTAATGAAGAAAAATTTTGAAATGTCCATGATGGGTGAACTTACGTTCTTTCTAGGACCGCAAGTTCATCAATCACCCCGTGGTATTTTCTTGAGTCAATCCAAATATGCCCTTGAACTGTTAAACAAATTTGGAATGACAACTGTGACACTTATGCCACACCAATGGCTCATACCAAGAAGCTAGATGTCGATTTACATGGGAAATTAGTTGACCCTACCAAATACCAAGTATTATTGGGTCCTCATGTATCTAACAACTAGACCGATATTGTCTTTGCCGCTTATCTATGCTCCCGCTATCGATCGCGACCAATCGAAACCCACCTCTCGAGGCTAAAAGAATCCTCCGATACATCAAGGGAACCATTAACTTGGGGATCCGTATCCGAAGGATTCGGTTTTGAACTAATCGCTTTTCAGACGCCGACCACGCAGGATGCTTAGACTCAAGGAAAAGTACTTCAGAGCTCTACAATTTCTCGATGATAAACGGTGTCTTGGCAATCAAAGAAACAGATTGTACATCGTCATCAACCGGCGAATATGTAGCCATGTCCGCGTGTTGTGCTCAAATCATCCGGATGAGAACACAACTCAAAGACTATGGTTACGTATTTGATGTAATCCCGATGTATCGCGACAATCGGAGTGCCATTGCGATCTCGCAACTCGATTCAAAGACTCAAATCAAAGCACATCGATCACGCTATCATTTCATCAAGGACCACGTGGAATGTGGTACCGTTGAATTATACTTTGTGGTATCGAATACCAATTGGCGATCCGCTCACCAAAGCCTTGCCTCCCGCTAGGTTTAATGAGTTGGTCCACCGAATTGGTATGAGGTGTTTGACTCAAGAGGAATTAGATGACCTCTTAAAACAGCCTTAAAACCCGTCAAACACCAAAACATCTTATGTAAATATCTTTTCAAAACAAAATACAAAAATATAAAATCCGATAAAACAACAAAATATTCTCCTAATCTATCTTTCTTTCAACATGGCAAGTACATTTTTCCTTCAACACTTTAATCTTTCAAAATTCAATATTTTTCCGATCAAGTGTTGAGGGGAGAAAATAATCTTTAACTGCTTCAAAACATCTGTACTTGCATGTTATCATATCTCGGTTGATTCCTTTACAAATGGTGGTACATTTTCGGTTCAAAGACACTCCTCGGACTTAAATTAATAACCTTTCATTATTTTCTCAAGTCGAGGGGAGTGTCGTCATGTTTCTTTCCTAAAATCTTTGTTTAGTAACCAAATGGAAGTTAAAAGGCTTTTTTTTTTTTTTTTTGTTTGAAAAAGGAAAAGGTGGAGGGACCAAAACTGTCAAAAGGTTAAACTCCTTTTAAAAAATCCACCTACTTTCACTTCTCATTTATTGCAAAAACCTAAAACCATCCTACGCTTAAAATTCACTCAAGAAACCGTGTTTCGATCATCATTTTGTAAGTGAATTAATGTTTTAACATGTTTTTGAACATTGGTTTTGTTTTTCAAATGAATCCAACGGTCAACTTTGTATAATCTCGATTTTGTGTTCTTCGCCAAGCGTAAGAACACATGATCAAGATTGTGTGTTTTGGAGAAAAGGATAGTGTCAAAATGTTATTATTACATCAATGAATACATTTTCATCATTTAAACACACCCGTAATCACGAATTGATTGATTTTCAAAAATTAGGGTTTATGTGTTAAATTGGGTGTTTTCAAATGTGAAGTGTTTTTGTGATAAAGATTGTTGTATGCGGTTGCTTTCAAGTTGAATTGATGATATCCAAGGTTTCTAATCACCCGTAAACACGAATGGAATCATTAATTGAAAATTAGGGTTCTAGTTCATACGAATTGGGTATTTTTGATTCATGGCTTATTTGATGTTAAAACTTGGATAAACATACTCTACACACTTCTTTGTCCTCCCGTAAACACTTTAGTGCAAATCCATGGCTAAATCTTTTACGTAAACCTTGAACTATTAGGGTTTAGACTACGCGTAAGAGTTTCTACGCCAGAATCGATAAACCGTCCAATAGTGTTTTGATCGTCATTAAATGAATGTTATGTGTTAAACATTGATGATATGATGCTTTGTTTCGTGCTTTCTACACTTAATATTCGTAATCAAGGTTGTTGTTACTCACGATAAGGATCACCTTACGCGTAGCTTGTTATGCGAAGATTTGTCTTACGCGTAGCTTCTACGCATAAGGTTCTACATATGGGACTACGCGTATCCCGTGAAGGATATGCGAACAATGACCTCACGCATAAGGTCAACTCTTACGAGTAGCCTTACGCGTAAGGTTAATATATGCTCTACGCATAAGGTACCCTTTTCCCACGCGTAACACTTCTTACGCGTAGTTAGGATCCCACGCGTAAGTTTACGCCACGCATATATCATTTCGCTCACGCATAACTTTACCAATCCTACGCATAAGCCGAGATCATACCTTCGTTATGAATTGTTACGTGTACAAACTTGTAAATAAACTAATCATATCATCACGAATCCAATAATGTCACTAATAAACTTAAATCGCTTGATATGTTGTGAACAATAAGTGATAAAATAAACTTTAAAACTTAAAGTTAACTAACTCACGAAACATTTCACGACATCATTGAACTATTGAACATACAAGTGACTTAGGACTCAGAACAATCATTGACACCGTACATTCAATAACTAGACAATAAGACCTTCGTTGACTAACATTATGTCTTTCGATATGTTGGTTCTTTTGGCTAATGTTATTTCGCATCACAACATGGTCGAACATATGAATGTGGATGCATCCAAGTTCTCTCCATTGTTGACATCTATCCTCATGGCTATCCAATGAAGATTGGAAAGAACAATCTCCGTGTTGACTTTGACACCCTCACTTGCTCGTAATCTTCGTGTCTAATTGCTATTGATATTCGAGGACTCATCCGATCGTAACATGCTCACTCACTCGCAACCGTCCCGAGATCTATATCCAACAGCCGGAACACTATGGAAAGGGTCAGCGACGATCACGTGACGGTGACTCAATCACAAACAAGTCACCATTACACCGCAGACTTAAGGGTCGTTCTCCTAATTCCTCAAGTCGATCCAACCAAACTATATGCCACACCGTTGAAGAGCTCACTCTCCAATTCTTAATCGATATCGGTTATGACGAGGCTACAGGAGTAATCACCAAGCATTCTCACGTAGAGCTTAAGAGTATTCCTCAACCCCGAGAACTCTCTACATGATCATCACCAAGTCTGCTTCGGTCGCGACAATGGCTATGAGCACCCTAAGCTCATGGAACCGCAAATATTTTCGGCATTGGTCAACAAGAAACACATCGCTATCGAAGCTCGATTTGGGATGACATGATGTCATTTCTCAACAAACTTGGCTCAAAGATTCCCTACATCGATATACTAAATTATTGATCCAAAGAGCACTTAGACTTCATCCCGATATTCCCAAGAGGCTCAATGACCCCGACAATCACGATATGTTGACGGAACCTATTCTATCCGTTAGAATCAAGGAAACGTCTACAAAGAAACAAGGTGTCAGGTCGCTGATTTCCTTCTAATCAAGATGTCGAAAGCTCAAACGCATAAAAGGTATCCGAAGCGCTAGACAAGGCAAAGTTGGTCATCTCGACGAAAAATCTTCTCGAACACCTGTAAGGAGAACCGTAAAAGGAAGTGCTGGAAGTGTCACAAGTACAGATAGTCGAGGAATGTTCCAAAGAAGAAACCTATTCCAAAGAGGAAACCTACCCCTAAGAAGAAAGTTCCTTCTCGTGAAGCCACTCCGATCCTTCACCGAACCGCAAAGAAAGCTCATGGACGAGGACTCGATGCTACCGACACGTATGAAGAGATCACATACTCAAACCGCAAAGGATGAAAATCCTCAGACCAAAACCTCCAAGTCCTCAAACTATTAAAGGAAAAGGAAGACTCGCACTTGAGCCACATGATGAAAGCTCAAGATGAAGAAGAGCAACCGGATCAATCATACAGAAGAAGTTTCACAACGCCGACACCTTCAAAAGGTCAAGAATTTGCTAAAGATCAAATGGGTGGCCCGGAGGATCAAGTGGTGTCGCCACTCCTCTCCGCATCCCGATGCGTTAATCGACCCGATAAAGGATCCGTACCACCACTCTTGTGCAACAACAAAAGCCCTCAGAGGATACTATTGTGTATGATTTTGAGAAACCGGAACCGAGAAAGAAAAGTCTAGAGATGACGAGCATGATTATACAAAGTTTCTTCTAGACAGTCCAACACACTCAAAGGAGAAAACCTCGAAACTCCTAAGGACATGAAGTCTCCTCATGTCTCCTCATCATCGACTCTTCATCTCACTCATCACCACCACCATCAACGAAGTCAACCGATCATCATCCAAATCGGTGAAGAAACCACCTAAATCTTGGATTTCTCGACTCATGAAAAGATTGTGAAAGTCATCCAACAAGTCGAAAGAAGGACATACTTTACGTAAAACCGAATTGGTTTGTCGACCAAATTCAAGACTTAAATGATGAGAAAGACAAGATGGAGAAAGAAAGGGAATTTGTTCAAGTTCATGAAGAGTCATCGAAAGAGGAACCGAACGAAATGATCAAGGTTACACTAACAAGTACCTTCGTGATATCGCTCCTAAAGTCCAAAAGGAATTGGAGAAGACAAAGAAGAGATCATACCCACAAGTTTCTTCTCGACATCGTCCCCGTGTGACTAGAGAAGTATTTTCCGCACAACTCACCCCTAACATCGCCGCATTGGTTAAACATACAATGGCCAAAGAAGTCGATCTCTCGAACTGAAAGTTAATCGCTAAACTAGTGATGCAAATGTCAAAGCGATCCGAACGCTTACTCGGATGAAGCTAAATTTTTCAAAATCTACTTGATTTTCAACTCGCATCATCATGCAAGGAGTCACCGATCAACCCAAACGCCAAGAGATGACGATGATAAGGACAAGGACTCGCACCTAAACGCCGAAGGGCCCGGTGAATCTACTTGATGCCACCTCCTCCACCACGGACTTCTTCTCAACAAAGTCTCCTCCACCTCGGTCTTCATCGATAAACCTCGGACGATTCCGAGTTACCACCCCGACTCAAAAAACAGTGACTACTTTGAGTATACGGGTGGTGACGATGAAGAGGTCCTCGAGCCCCGACAACAACCCACCTCACCCAAACAAGTGCGAAACCAAGATCATCATCAAGGCCTTCTAAAAGAAGAAGAAGACGACTCACCGAAGTCGTATCATGGCTTGATGACGATATAACCAAAGAATTTGAATGGTTCTCCACACTTGTCAATCAAACCCCTACCCCGAAGAAGGTCAAGAATTTGGTAGACGGTTCTACATTGAGCATGCAAAACTTTTGCAAGAAAAGTTCCATGTGAAGAAAATGACGAAATCGAGTTGAAGCGAATTAAGAATGAAGCGTTTCAACTTCTAAAAGACAGCCTCGAAAGTGCCCTCGAGGTCGAATATCACCTTGACAATATTGCTCGAGCTATGTCTAATAACATGGATTGGCTCAACCCGAAGCAAACATTGACTTCACAAAAGGACAACCCTCCATACTACACCGATTGGACCAAACCTCTACCGACCATTGGCCAACCAGATGAACCACGGATTCCTTCCGATATTTCTTCAACAAAGACCGAATTTCTTCTCCATGGTGGCGATGGTTCAAGGAAATATGCTACATCCTTGACACTTCCATTCCCCGCCGGCTATCTACTCAAACCGCATTGCCATTGAGGAACGTGCTCTCACTTGTTCTCTAACACAAAGTGGAAGCATACGACCGAGATGCATTGTATGGGATTCATCACCGCCGTAACGCCGAAGAATCTACTACGTGTCGTCTGGTTCAAGTCACAACATGCAGTGTTTAGTACTAAAGACATCGCTGCCATCCAACATGTTGGTCTTTCATCCAAATGGGACTACACCTTTCTCAAGAAGATTGTGGTCAAAAGACAAGATGAAAGGGATTATGCATTCGTGAAGTCGACTTTGAGAAGTTGTCTCTCAACGATATTGAAGACATGTACCTTGCAAAAGTATGTGGTCGCATGAGACAATTTTCAACCGAAATACAACGGAATTCATCAAGTCATCGCTCATTTTCATCGACGATAGTCATCAAAGAACGTGTTGAAGATCTTCACTTGCCGTTGAATCATATCGTAAACGTGTCAACTTCACTCCACCACGCCTGATCTTCCCGATATCAACCACTATCACAATTAACGCCATCAAGAAACCGTTTGGCGTCGTTTATCGCAGATGAACTTCATCGCAATTTCTTGATGGCGTGTAATGAGCTTCACAAATTTGGAGATCATACTGAAGATGGTTAGGGACGGATTAGCTTATCAATGAAGGATATACGTGAAAACATTGGGAACCCTAAGCGATGGAATTCTCGTGATCGGAGGGATGTGAGAAGAATCATCACCATGATTGATGAACGGTTGTTCGAAGGGATCGCCTGTAACGTTGGAAAGTTTTGTTGGTGGTCGACCCAGATCAACATCACCGCTATCAACGCCTGCTCGTACTCCCGGGAACATCACCGCACTTCCGGTACCCCTTAAATTGTTTCCTTCATATAATTTTGGATGTGTAATTATATATGTCAATGGCTTGTGCACACATAAAGTTGTACAACCCGTAATTGTCAAGAAAGGACTCGTGGTACGCCTCGATACCACAATCCTTATAAAAGGAGCGAAAGCTTTTATTTTTGAGTAAAACCTATCAAACCTTTCATTTTTCAAGGTTTTGCTCAAAAACACAAGTACTTCCCATATGATTTTCAAAACCTCAACCGCTTATATCACTAGTTGAGGGGAGTATTTGAAATTAAAACTTTGTTCACAAATTGTTCATAGTGGTCATCTTCCCGCAACACTCGAAATGGTCATATTTATTCTCAAACGCTTCAAAAATAACATTTTCATATGCCATTTTGAGGGGAGAAAATTTGTGTGATAAGAAATATGTTGTGCAAAATGCAAATGAATCTGTACCTCGGACTTAACCAACGAATCGACGGTACTAAACTGTTTGTAACTCGAAAAGACTTGTCCTCGACGGGTAATAATTTCAAGCTAGTTCGCTAGTAATGTAAACGTGTCTCGCAAAGGACTTATCCAAGTAGAAAGTACCATTCGAGAAACTCTTGATAGACATGAACTCGACGGGTATGACAACCTTTCGAGGTTTGTCTACACCTTCAAGGTAGTTATTAGAGCTAGTTGTCACCTAAAAGTCGACAATGTAACTCTTTAACTATGCAACGAACCGTGTCTCATGGGGATTGTCTATCTTCGTGGATCAATTCAAAATGTGCGCTTCTTTCCTCACCGTGCATTTAACCATTAAAACTATTAAGCACATGTGGAGGGGAGTATTTATGAAAAATCTTATCTCTCACAATGGTTCAAACATGTTTTCATTTACAAACCATTTGAGAGATATTTTCACATACAATGGTTTTAATGGCAAACATAGGTTAGTCATGGAGTTATAAGGTGACTAAGGTTAGGAATAACTGTCCTATGATCCGCCAGAGTCGGAGGGATCTACCCAAGGACACTACCATTAGTTAGTGTTAGAAGTCCTTAGGAATGATTGTAAAAGGAGAAAATGAGAATCGGAGAAAGAAGGAGTTGAAGAATCAAAAGAAATGTAAAGTAAAGGGTGAAAAGAAACACCTCCGCATTATTCAACTTAGGCGCATAACCGGGTTCAATTCATATACTCTTGGTTGTCACTTAGTGACACCGGTATTGAAGATTAAAAGTCGTCATGGACCCAAAGGACGCATGCACTAAACCTTCTTAGCCACTCAAGTTTTTCTCAATGTAAGCTTGTTTCATTCTCACAGGAACCCTACGTAAACTATTGGCTTTCTTAGAGATCGTTGGTATTGAAGAAGGAGACCTCTCCCTAGTCTCCGCCAAGAAAACCAAAACGCACTATTGAGTCTAGAGCCACGAGATTCATCAAAAGATCTCTTAGGAACACTTGACATTTAATCACTTGATGATCAACAAATAAGATTATCATGGTTCATATCGAGTCCTTCATGATCTTAGCAACTGTCGAGAACATTTATGAGAGGTTCACATCCGTAATCCTCTCTGATTGAATGGAAACTCCCGCCGTGGTCAACATCAAACACCGACAAGAAGTCACTTCGGTAACTCCCCGTGGATTACGCGGAGTGTGTCTCAAACGGTCTACACGTGAGGTGATGCTTGGTATACCTCGACTCATCTCGAATCAGATGTACTTCGCACATCGCGTTATCTCACTTGTGGGACTCCAGTTCAGAACGGCCTTTGTAAGAATTAGAGTTGTGTTTTCACACTATGTTGTTAACACTCTCAAGTTCAAACTTGTAAGTGCCGAAACCGCTTATTACTAACCGCTTGAAATGTTTTTTCTTATGGAAGCTCCGGAGCGGGATGATCGTGTCGATTCTTCTCATGCTCACGCCAACATCATCACTAATGGAAGTTCTATTCAAAAGCAACACAACCGTCGAATGATTCTTCGTCAACCAAAGAATCTACAAAGTTAAAGACTTAGAGAACTTCATCAAGATTGAATTCCAACGTCATAGAGCGTGTGAGCATGTTGAAGAATGACGTGGAGACACCGAGCAAACAAGGCACTGAAGCGCATCGATGCGCATAACAACATACTATCACTTTCACCACAAAGAACAATGATCAAAGAACAAAGTTAAAGATGACGTCAAGCATAACTGCTCAAAGATAACTATCTCTACACCGGGAGATTGTTCAATCAAGGCAATTCCTCTCACAAGAAAGAAGAATGTCGAAGACGTCACGACTACTATTACATCAACGCTTCACCGCTTACATTCATATATACTGGGGAGATTGTTGGAATCACCCTAAACAATACTTCAAGTATTTATATTTCATATGTAATAGGTAGCTTCATTATGGCCTTTATGTTTGTTTAAGGTCAAGCTTATGTAGAAGGCCCATAAGCTTAGGCCCAAGCCCACATAAGAAAGGATGGGAACTAGGAGTGTTGCCCTAGCTTCCTCCTATAAATATCTTGTAAACCCTCATTTGAGGGTTGGTTGTTCAAGTTTTTCTTTCACATATGCCTTACGCATAACCGCTTACATTATTGTGTGTGTGTGTTTGATACTTGTTCAATCGCCTTATCTCTTTCTCTATAACTTGTGTTTGTAAAACTAGTGACCTAACATTGCCAACAAAAGTTTTTGAGCAATTGGTTCGGAAGATTGGCCTTCGACGCTTAAAAGATATGCATTAATTTGAGGAGGAGCATTATGCGTATTGCACTCTTTTCCTTCATCAAGTTTTTATCCCATTGGGTTTTTTCTTGGTAAGGTTTTTAATGAGACAGTTTATGGCGTGTAATGAACGATGAATATCCAAGGAGGAGTATTTTAAATTAATATGAGCTTATGGGTTTTATGTCTATTCATCTAATCTTTAGGAACAAGTTAGGATTTAGACTATTAGCCTTATAAATACATCTTCTTGTAACCTCTTGGTATTCATTAATCAATAATAGTTATCTCTCCCCTTACATCTTTTACTTGTTCATTATTTTACAATATTTACTTATTTTTAAGCTTTTTTTAATTTTCAAGATTAATTATAAATACTTTTATAAGTAGTATAAATTACTTAGTATATTTTATTCAAAGCAATTGATTCATGAATATCCAATTGTGAATTACGGTGGACAATATTCAAAGCTCAGTAGAAAAAATCAATCCAAAAGAAGGTGGTGTTAGCTTGTGTCTAAAGTCAAACATGATTGCTTTGAAAAGAAAAACTGTTTGCAAGATATTAGAAGGGAAAAATGATACCAGCGGGGAACATCTTGCGTGATAATTATACGAATAAATATTCAAAAAAAAAAAAAGAAACTTCAAAGAATGAGGAAATCAGTGGCGTGTTGGTGGAAAATAAGTTTAGACGATGTAGATTCATTAGATAATCTCGATCATAATTCAATTCTCGGATAAAAGAAGCACATATCAATCACCCTCGGATAATTTGTGTAACTTATTCTTCTTCAAATCTCTAGTATTTGGCTAGAGTGTTTGTGTTCTTAATAATATGCCGCCGTTAAAAAAAAATCGATTCAAAGTACGTACATATTCGTATACAATTATATTTTAGGTGCTTGTAAATGTTAACTAAATTATAATTATAACTAAAACGTATAATAAAAATGTATACAAGTAACAAATTTGTTGTAATGCTAGTTTAATTAATTGTAGAAAAGTTCAATTACATACTCTTATTTTGAAGTATATTGAGGGTCTAATTTTCATCATTTAAATCATCTATACTATCTATATAAAACATTTGGGACACGCTACAAATAGAAGGCTTAAAAATTAAGATTCAACAAATTACTTATAATAGAAAAAAATGTTTTACAAAGCTTGTATCATACACATAATTAATGTTAAAAAAAATTAAATTTATTAATTATATAAACTTGTAACAACATCTATATTAAAAACTTATAATAGCTCATTTAAAAAAATAAAATAAAATGTAACACCCATTTCATTTCAAAACAGTTTCCGGACCCTACAGTAGTCCATTTATAAGTAACAGCTTTACGCAAGTTGAAACAGATTTATAATGTTTTCTTTAATACCATAATCACCATCCGTTACTCCCTCTAGCTGTTGTCCAAATATAAGCCAACACACTATACATTTTCACACAAAGAAATTTGTAATCTCTCTCTCTCTCTCTCTCTATAAAGTAAAACTCACACAACAAAGTTTTAACCTTCATATATCATATATCACCACCATCACCCTCTGCCACCATGTTTGTTGTTTATGTCTTAGGGTGGTAAAACTTTGACTGGTGGTTTTCCGTGTGTTTGGTGGTAATTATGGTGTTTTTGAGTTTTATTTGTATGGTTTTTGATCGGATCTGACAAGTTCTTGGTTTGGTGTTATTCAAAGAACAAAATAAGTTTAGCAGCCTTGTGGTTCATTTGTAGCAGAAAAAACAAACAAAGGTCGGTGTTTGTGTTTCGTTCAATTGGTAAAAGAAAGAAACAGGTATATGTGATTCGATTATAAGATTAAAGGAAGAACATTGTTGCTTGGTAGAGTATTTGGTGGCTGAGTAGTGAAAGAGGCGGATGTATGTGTGTAGGTTTAGGGTTATCTATATGAGAAATATTAGGTTTTGTATCTTATATACTACGTAGTTCTCAAAGATTAGGGTGGGTTAATTGTGGGCTGACATAAGATAAAAGGTTGTGTTGGGTATGGTTGTGATAAACCGGGTCTACAATCTGAATTGGAGTTGTGATAAAAATGGGCTATTTTGTTTGTTTTACTCCGAAAGTTATGGACATTTTGATGGGTCGAAAGTTTGTTATGTCATGAAATTTATTAGTAGTTTTGTATCATGTTACAGTTAACAAAATCACATTATTATGTAACCATATCATATTATATTAACAAAGTATCAATTCAAGCTATGTCTATGTATTACTCTCTCCCAACCGCTTCTCTAAGCTGCAAAAGATGTGGTAATTGGTTTTATTTGGATGATGCCTGCAATGTTTTTAATGTTTTTGATCATTTATGGTTTCAAACGTACAATAGTAATTGATCGGGAATTTAATGGATTGAAGGTTCTTTTGCTTCATGTGTTTCAGAAAATTTACATCTTTACCAAATATATTACTTATGTCTTTATGGATTGACCATCTGTTATGTACATAACAAGCCATCCTAAATGCCATTTTTGACCCATTTAGTTGAAAATAAGTTATTTATGCATGAGCGGCTTAAAATTATTGTAACAAAATTTTAATTATATGGTTGATGTTATTAAGTTTAAAATGATAATTTAACTGTGATCAAATTATTTGGTGTTTAAAAACGTATATATTTGCTCACGGAAAATTTAATTATACGAGTATTCGTCGCCGCAACATGGGGTACCCGTCTATTTTAACTTACGTTTCAAAGGTGCTACTTATGTTCCTTTCTTTTGTTTGCACCTTATGTTTATTAAGATATAAAATACTTTGCATTATTATTACTTAAAGTTATTTTAAAATAAATTACCATTCATTGGTACAATTATTGTTAGAAAACATATGTAACCGGATAACATTACTTGTCGCAAAATATAGTCACAGGGTACCTGCCGCCGCATCACGCGGGTACCCTGCTAGTTTGATCTAATGGACAAGAACAAACATAATAAACATTAACTTTCTCCTCTTCCGCCCTCATCTTTTATAATTAAATACCACTTTCACCCATCTTTTTTAAAAATTGCATATCTCAAAAATCGTAAACTATTAACCTTCAAAAATTACACTATCGTAACGAGCATTTAATTATCTTTTTATTGAGGGGCACTTTCATATATTTTCGACAAATTTTTTTCCGGTGCAGTATATCACTTGTGATATAACACTAATTTGTAAGTTCGAACACTCAACATGATGTTTCAAAGTTAGATTAAGTATTTGTTTACAACTCCAAATGATTCATCGTTTTTCGCATTTAAAAGTTCAAATTCTTAGTTTTTCAATCATACATGACACATAATTATTGAACTTTATATCATTACAATTTATTTATAAAAGTTGAAAAAGTATATAATTTTTTTTTTTTATATTCAAACATGCTTAATATACTACATGTGATATAACACTAATTTTTAGATTCGAATGCAGAAGATATTGACATAGATGCAAAAAAATGGTACATCTTTTAGAGTTTTTACAAATAATTATGTCCATTTTATGACAACACGTTTAGTGTTCAAACTTATATATTAGTGTTATATCACAAGTGATATATCAAAAGAGTTTTGAATATCATTTTCTTTCTACTTTCAAGAACTTCTATGAATTAAGCGTATTGATTTAGAGGTTCAAATATTATGTGTGATATGTAGTTGGAAAGCTTAGAATGTGTATTTTTCAATACAAAAATGGTGAATCTTTTGGAGTTTTATACTATTACTTATGCTCGCTTTTACGACAAAGATATCGAGCTGCTCGAACTTACTGATTAGCGTTTCCTCTAACTTTAAAAACTCTTTGTTTCCTCTAACGATGTATGTTGACTGTCAAAAAATAAAATAAAAATAAAAATAAAAAAAAAAAAAAAAAAAAATCTCTTTGTTTCCTCCAACTTTATGAATAAATTATATTGATCGTGGTGTTCACGAATTATGTTTGATATATAGTTGAAAACTAATTATGTGTATTTTTTAATGTCAAAAGATTAATCATTTTAAGTTTTACACAAATGCTTATTTCATGACATCATATTGAGTGTTCAAACTTACAGATTAATGTTATATCACAAGTAATATTGCTAAACGTAAGTTTGACTCACTTGTAAAAAACATTTGTCAAAAGTATATGATGCTTATTTTTCAATGCCAAAACGATGATTCATTTGTACTTCTATTGAAAGATAATTAAATATTCGACACAATGGTGTAATTTTTGTAGGTTAACGGTTTACGATTTTTGAGTTACGTAATATTTAAAATTAAGAACTGAAAGTGGACTTTAATTAAATAAAAAGTGATTCAAATTTACACTTTAGGTTCCTTCATTTTCATTTTTATTCTCCTTAGATTTTGTTTCTTAGAATATCTATAATGCAAGTTTTGTAAATAACTTTTCATTATTTTGATAAGCTATATGAATGACTTGACCCATTGTCAGAACAAATTTACTAATGACTCTTAAAAAATGACTTAGTAGATTAAAGCGTTTGACACAAAATGAAGTAATTTTCAAATGAATGGCTTGTTGAATTTTCATTTCACACTTTTCGTTAAATATAAATTAATTAAAAAAAAGCTTTTGAAAGGCTTTTTATGCATTGAGAGAAGTTGTGAAAAATGACTTGTTGAAATATATAATTTATTAAGAAATTAATGGTAATAAATGAAAAAAAAAAAGTCATATATAACTTGAAGCATTGTATATGCTCTTAGGAGATGCGATCTACTCAAAAGTGAAACAAATTAAAAAATCTAGAAAGTCTATTATCTAGTGACACGTCCCCCCTCCCTTGTTTTCTTACTAATTTCGGTTAGGAGCGTTTTTGTCCTTTTAACCTGTTTTTTTATTCCACCCCAAAACTTCAAACGTAAATAACTTTTAAACGATGAACTTTTATGAAAAACCGATTTCACCATAATTTTTAAAATTTAATTCTTTTTAATTTGGTATGCATTATGATATATGAATCGCAACTTTTTTTTTCAACTTTTCAAATGGGTGTTGATTTTCTTGAAATTTTCGGTTCTAATTTTGTCTAGTTTAAAAGCGAATTTTGCAAAACTTAAAACATGAAAGTTGTAGCTTTTTGGCCATTCTTTATCCAAAAATTTGTATCACTCAAATACGATATGATATGAGTGAGATATCGCACGTTAAAGTTGAACAATAACTTATGAACGTTATAAAAAATAACTGATGAACAATATGAAAAATAACTGGTGAACGTTATTTACTGCTGAACATTATAAAAAATAATTGATAAACGTTATAAAAAATAACTGATAAAAAATATCAAAAATAACTGATGAACGTTATTTTTTCAAAAAATGCTGAACATTATAAAAAAATAACTGATGAATGTTATTAAAAATAACTGATGAATAATATAAAAAATAACTGATAAACTCTTAACCTTAAATATGTGAACAAATTGACAACTATTAACTTAAAGAAATTGACACACACAAAACACAAAACTTCAAGATGAATACCCATGAATGTTTATTATTCAATTTACTCGTCATCTTTACCTATGTGAACATTTGAAGCTATTCATGAAATAAAGAAACGTAAGTATCCATTACTGTGATGCAAAATGGATCAAAAAGTATAAACATCAAGAGTAAAAGTATAAAAAAAAGGTAAACGACATGTTGTTCATTAAAATGAATTCCATTGGTAAAAGTAAAATAAATCTACAACATTTCACTATTTATTACAGATTTAAATCTTTGTTCGTCATGGTTTTGATGAACAATTCCATTAAAAATAGATAAATAGAAGAACTAACAAATTGAAGTATTAAAAAAGATTTAACTTAAAAAAATAAAAGAAAAAATATAGTAACTCTTTACTTGGCTCGAGTGAGTTGTTATTTACTAGAGCATCATTAATCATATTAGTTAATCATATTAGTTGAACAATTGAAAGACTAGATGTCAAAGCTACTGAATGAACTCAATTAAGTTATGATAAAAGGAAGATAATGATTAACCACAATCTAACGCAATTCAATATGAACATCAAATTAAAGAAATCAAATTATGAATTAAAAAATTAGATTCGGGATTGAAGAAATCAAACCTGTGATTGAAGAAAATAGATGGTTTATAGTTGGAAAAGTAACAGATAGTGTCCTAAAAAGGGTTCTTGAATATAATTTTAAGTTTCCAAAAGTACCCCTATCAATTGGGAAAAGGGGATACACGTGTCAAGTAGAGGTTTCTTTTTAGACTTTTTAATTGTTTGAGTCTTTTTATTCGATCCGGTACCATCCTATTAGATCTAATAGTTTGTGTGGTCCAGATTTATTTCTTAGTATGTAATGGATTATGAGTATGTAAAATAACTCAACTCTTGAGAATGACATATAGCAACATTATGCACTGCATCAAACATACAAATTGAACAAGTGTACCTAACTTCAGAATCAAGCGCACCATGATACAAAAAAGGGAATTGATTTGCACACTCACACTTTTGATTAGGACACTCTACTGTATGCATTACACATTTGTACCGTGCTTGCAGTGTGCTTTAACTGTTTATACAGTTGAGTGTCCCGATCAAAATTATGAGTGTCCAATCACCTCCCTACAAAAAAAACTTTTGAATCTTATTAGCAATAAACATACAAGTCTGTTAAGAATTTTAGATGTACGTATACAGGTGTCAAATAAATTATGGGCTAATGGCACCCATAATGTATCATACTTGTCATTCACACCTTTTATATGTATCAAATAATTATTTTGCTATTATATGTACTAAACTTAATTTTATTGTATTTTTTATGTACTTTGCCCCTCATTTTTTTGCTACTATATGTATCATAATTTTCATAAAGTACACAAAAAATACTATAAAATCAAGTTTAGTACATCGAATAACAAAATAAATTGTTAGATACATATAAAAGATGCAAATGACAAGTATAATACATTATGATACCTTTAGCCCAAAAATTATCATGCAAGAAAAACTTCAGGCATATCATTGTTGGAAAATAATGGTGCAAGTTTTAGTTAGTATGGAAGCATATATAAAGACTTTCAAAACCTATATGCGAGTAAAATGAATATGCATGTAATACTCAGGCCCCGTTTGTTTGAAGGTGGGTTTAGGATTAGGATTTGGATTTGGATTAGGATTTGGATTTGATGTGGGGTTTGGAAAAAAGTAAGAGAGATAAAAAATATAATATAAACTTACATTATATAATTTTAAAAAAAACTTATTGAATATTACAAATAGTTATGTTATTTTAAAATATTAGAGCATGTCCATTCATCACGCTATAACGCCGTTGGAGGCGTCAATAACGCCGTTGGAGGCGTTAGTCCGTTGGAGGGCATGAGAAATAACGTTGTTGGAGGGGGGCGTTGGCTCCTTAACGCCCGTTAAGGGCAAGAAAAAAAAATTCCAAAATGTTACAAAACTAGCCCCTCTAACGTTACATTTTAAAAAAAATTTACATAAAACCCCCTAACGGCTAGTTTTAAAAAATAATAATTCAAAAACATTTTTTTTACCACTATAAATACCCAACTAAAACTCTATTTTTTTCACACTTCCTCTCACACTTTATATACTTCCTCTAACACTTTCATAATTCAAGAATCAAGTTCGTTCACAATGGATCCAAATGAATTTGGTGATATTCCTCTGTCTTGGTCAGACAGAGAAGACCAAGAAGACATCCAATTTATGGCGTCCGCGTACGAGTATCGCCTTCAGTTGGAACAAGAAGAAGGTATTGAATCTCAACATCCTAGTCGTTCTTGTACCCATATATATCGTGAACGTGAGCTTGCAGAGAACGCTGCAAGAACGATTATTTCGCATAAGGTTGTAAGTATTCAAACCGAATTTTCGTAGAAGATTTCAGATGAGCCGGAAACTATTCTCGCAAATAGTTGAAGGTATTGAATCTTATACTTCCGATAATATTCCAGATCATTTTAATTACTTTAGGCAAACACCCGATGCATGTGGTCGAATGAGTATAAGTGCTCTAATGAAGTGTACGACTGCCATACGCCAATTAGCGTACGACACATCACCCGATGCATTTGATGAATACTTGCAAATGGGTGTGAGTACTTCAAAAGTATGTCTTGATAATTTTAACAAATGTATTATGGATTTGTTTATGCCAGAGTATTTAAGAAAACCAACATGGGCCGACATTCAAAAAATTTATCAACAACATGAAGAAAAACATGGTTTTCCGGAATGCTTGGTAGCATTCATCGTATCCACCGGGAATGGAAAAATTGTCCATGGCTTGGCAAGGAATTTTGCTAGGGTGATAAAAAATACCCAACAATTATGCTTGAAGTTGTTGCTTCTCAAGATTTATGGATCCGCATGCATTTTTGGGATGGCGGGGCAAATAATGATATTAATGTTTTAGATAACTCTTCGTTATTCGACGACCTTCTTGCCGATAATGCCCCAAGAGCACCTTATATGGTCAATGGAACTAGGTATGAACAGGGGTATTGTAACACCCCAACCCGACAAGGGTAAAGATATCACAATACGGCTTCATATCAGAACTTAAAGTGTTATACAAAAACGGAAACCTTTACAAAACTTACCAAAGATAATATAAATAACTTAATATTCAAAATAAATCTAAGATCCCTATTTTCAAATCTTACTCAAAGATCTACTCTCAACCCGGATCGGCTATCCCATAAGCTCATCTTGAATGCTTAAAACCCGCCAGCAGAAAAGAAAATGCGGCCGAGCTTACAAAGCCAGGTGAATGATATAACGAAACAAAAACTAAACAAAACAAAGATACGAATAACGAAATCACAACGGAATGAGAATGACGAATCTTTGAGGATTCTGCGGAAGCACAAATGTACAGAAATCCAGAAAAAACACATAACAGTTAACACCTCGTAGCACATTAATGACACAAACGCAAACACATCAGAATAACCAGACACTTAACATATCAAGAAAATAGATCACATATAAACCAAACGAAAAGTCTAAAGGCTAACGGAAACAATTCCTAGAAAATAAACATGGCATTCATACAATTCAATTAAACCAGTTCTCAGATCGAATCTTAACATCAGCAGAGTTTTAACATGGCAGGTCAAATCATATACAGATAGATACCCTAACGTATAGGCGCAGTTTACCAGATTAACGGAACAATTATACTTATCAACCTTCGTGATGCTTATTTTCACACTAGCACATTCATCTTACAGATAAACGAATTCACATAACGATAAACTAACATAACATCGATGACAAAGATGTGAATCATATTTAAACATGTTAATCATAACCTAGCATAACAGACGGTAGTCACATAAACATACAAAAGCATAAACACGTATAATAACATATAATAAGCCTAGCACATAATCATAAACACTTGAACATACCGAATCAAAATCAGAATACTTAACATAGAAATAACAGATAAAGATTTATTTAACTACCACGAGCCCGTAACATATCATATCGTAGTAATTATCTTATTCGGAGGGTGACCTCGAATACCTTATATAATATGAGGGAGACCTCAATAACAAATGGAGTAGCTAGCTCGAATTTGTGAAGACGCAGATTGCATACCGACATCATTCACCGACAAATCATATCGATAACAGATCGATCTAGGATGCATCCATACGCCCAACAGACGGATAGTGGCCATACTATCAATAAACAGACAATGTAGTGGACGTGGCGAACATCACTCTACCGCCCTAGAGTCATGTTAGAGGTGCATCATCGACACGGACATGGAACCCCATGACTAGTGAAATATTGGCTCGGGTGTCAAACTAACTTAGGTCAAACAGATTGTCATAAATGACACAGATCATAATTCATCATAAAGGTCAAACAGATTTACAAATTGGAGTTTTCATATCATAAGTTCAAATCGATGTTTCATGGTTCAATAAACGTAGATTTCGGATAAGCAATGGATCAAACAAATCGTAAAGGGTTTATATCAAATGTTCGTAAATCAAAGGTTCATATCACAGTCACATATCATACGTTCATAATCAGAGGTTCATAATCAAATGTTCATAATCAGAAGTTCATAATCAAATATTCATAATCAGAAGATCAAAATCAAATGTTCATAATCAGAAGTTCATAATCAAACATAGCAAGTTCAACAAACATGAGATTCAGACAAACAGAGATTCACATAAACAGAAGGGAATCATAGCAATGGCATAGGAAATCCTAATAAGCATAAGAGAAATGACGAAGAAAGGAAATCATGAGAAACCTTTACTGAAAAGGTCAGAATATCTGTACCTTAACGCAAATGAGAGGAAAGCAAACGAATGAATGAACACGAAGATACAACGTCGCGTCTCCTTCAACGAATCTTTAGCTTTGCGTCGGAATCAAAATACCACGGCACCAAGGAGTGCAGCGATCGGATGGAGGAAAAAAAAAAGAAAGAGGATGAGCCGAACTTGTAAACTTTTAGGGTTCCAAAATTGTGATAAATGTTTGTATATAAAGGTTTGTACCGATCGGGCATGGGTTTGAGAGTGTGGGCTTCGGCTTGAACCCAAACGAAACAAAAGATTCGCCCAACTTGGGCTCTCGGCTTGAATCCAAACCGGCCAAACATACGCCCAATGCTTCACAATTAAACGAAAGGCAAGGCCCAACGAATGGCCCAACTATTTCACGCGAGACGCTTAACTTCGCTTTTAAAAGTCGATCACATAAACATATTCGTTAAGTTTTAATTATTCGTAAGTTAAATTTTAAATTCGTTAAATGAATATAAATGTATTGTACGTATTTAATAAATGTTCGATTTCAAGGGCATTTTAGTCTCTTAACACGTTTCGTATTTTTAGGGTTTTACAGGTATTACTTGGCTGATGGAATTTATCCACAGTGGGCAACTTTCGTCAAATCATTCACGGCAACAACTGATGAAAAACATACGTACTTTAAAAGGAGACAAGAAAGTGCCCGAAAGGATATTGAACGTGCTTTTGGTGTTCTTCAAGGCCGTTGGGGTATACTACAACAACCGGCACGTCAATGGGAAATTGCCACGATACGTAGAATCATGTATTGTTGCATTATTTTGCATAACATGATTATAAAAGATCAAAATTTGCATTACGTGACTATAACGAACTGTGGGTGGATCCGTCAGCAAATTTGAGGCAACGAAGATGGGTCGAAAGATGTGATACTCGCAGTCGTAAGGCAAAAGAAATACACGACCAACAAACGATACCCAACTCCAACAGACCTTATGGAGCATGTTTGGCTGAAGAATCTTGAACGACATGGACAACAATAAGAGAGCGACGATGATGAATAAGCATTTGCTATGTTTTGTTTTGTTTTTCGTTGTCATTTCCTTTATGTTGTAACGTTTAATTTGCGGTGTGTTTTTTTAATTTCGATGTATTTTTTTTATTTGTTGTAATTTTTTTTTGTTGATGTTTTTTTTTAATTTCGTATTGTAATATGTTTTCAAATTTAATGTTTGTTTTAGTTTAATAAATGAAGTGTTTGTTTTAGTTTAGGGGTTGAAATTGAAAATATGAAATGTTATTGATGTTATTGGGATGTTATGGTTGTGGGTGTTTTTTAGGGATGTTAACGTTAAATGTTAAAGCTGATGTGGAGCTGACGTGGACGGTGTTATTGGTGTTATGGTGTTATGATTGAGAATGCTCTTATATACCTAGTTACAACATAAGAATTTGAAAATTAGTGGTAGAAAATCATTATGGACCCATGTTTTTTAGAAACCAGCCCAAATCCCAATAAGTGAGGTGGGATTTGTTTATCCCCAATTTTCTAGCTATTCTGACAACATCAAAACCTACCACCCCATAACAAACGTCTTTTTTAATACATTCTCTATCTCAAAGTCCCAACACCAAATACCAAACGGACCATTCAATTTATTTTTACACAGATTGATAAGTAGTTTTAAGTTCGTGCTGGTCACTTAGAATTGTTGTCTATTATCACTAGGCTCTCAAATCTTACTAGTTGCTGATTATTGAAGTATTGCAAGTTACTTTTCAAAATAAAACAATAGAAAGGTAACACTCTGTAATTCTTAGTCTATATTTATATTATATATTCCCAAATATATTAGAAGAAAGCGCGTACAATTTGGAAGGAATAAGTAGCATCACAACTGTGGAAACATGCTTTTTTATGTAAACGTAACTCAAAGTGTCAAATTAAAAGAACTAAATTCAAAATAAAAGACTATGGACTCAAATGATCCATGAGTCGCGATAAGATATATGCCATTTAGTGCTTGAAAAAAGGTGCCTAAAATAAGTCACTAAAGGCATTTTGGTCTTCTCCCACTGAAAGAAAAAAAGACACTAATAGAAGCATCACTGAAGGACTTTTTGACGCTTAATATTAGTCACAAAGGTCTGTTACATTTTGTGTCTGATTGTTATATGTCACTATAAGTTCCAAAAGAAAAACTTAAAACAATTTATTAGTGACTGAATTATTCAGTCACTAAAAGTCTTGAACAATCATTTTTACATTCCCACTGCATTTTTCCTATTTCTACTGCATCAGTGTACTAAACGTTAGTTTGGTAATCAACTTACGAAATCCTTCGAGGTGACATCTGCTAATGACCCCTTTTAAGTTTAACACGCCAAATCATGAAAAAAAATTAGTATAGCGTAATCCACAGTTAACAGTTAAAGCTCTAAGGAAGAGATACCTTGCGATACGAATGTGTTAGTAACACATTTACTATAATTGATATGGTCTTATCACTTTGTTAGTCATTTAATGTAATTGATATGTATGATTAGCTGGAGAATAGGATGCCATTAGTACTTACCTAAAATACTTGTATAGTTGGCATATATATCTCCTCTCTTGTATTCGGTTCTAATCAATCAAACCAAGTGACTATTTATATGATCACATGGTATCAATGAATTGGCAAAATGCTATGCGAGATGAATACAATGCACTTATTAAAAACAAAACTTGAACTCTGGTACCTAGACTCACATATGCCAACATTATTCACTGCATGTGGTTGTTTCGTCATAAGTATATGTCTGATGGCACCCTCAGTCGCTACAAGGCTCATCTCATAGCGAATGGAAGTTCTCAATTAGAGGGCGTTGATGTAGACGAGACCTTTAGTCAAGTTGTTAAGCCGGGTACTATTCAGACTGTACTGAGTTTGGCTACTTCTCGACATTGATCGATTCATCAGCTTGATGTCAAGAATGCTGTGGAAAACTAGAAGGGGGTTTGAATAGTTTTGCCGATTTTAAGTTAGTTTCAAAAACTTTATATTCGATATTATGTGAAATCGTATGGATGGATAGAGAGTATAAAACAATAAGTAATGTAAGTATAAAAGCAAGTAAAGTAAATGATAGAAATGACACAACCGATTTATAGTGGTTCGGCTAAAAGGACACCTTCCTTGCCCTACTCCACTCCCTGAGTCACCTACTCGAGATTTCAAGCACTATGTCAACAAGCTCCTTCAACTTGGCGGAGAAGCCTCACAACGCCGCTACACGTTTTGCACAAAGCTAAATACCGAGTCCTTAACACGGAGGACCAAACCAACACAACTATAACACAACAACTATGTGAATATGAAATACAAGATCTTGCTACGTAAATCTTGTGAGGAACAAATCAATCAAGGACCCTTGCTTGATGACTTGTGGTATCTCGTGATCTCGCCTTTGAGAAGGACCTATATGAGAATCACAACAAAAGAAAGAAGAACTACTATCTAGATTACTCCACTCCCCGATTTATATGGGTATGGGTCATGGGTTATGGTTTTTACCCATCCTAATAAACTATTACAACAATTTATGTTAAGTGATTATATATGTAAATGCTTTACAAAAATAACACGTATCCTTATAATTTTACTTATGATAACTTTATATTTGTTATCAACAAAACACAAAGAGATCGCTAAATATGAATAAATGTTTTTACGATTTATTTGTATTAACAATCTCCCCTTTTTTGTTGATGACAAAACATAATGTTATGATGAGTAAAACTTAAGATTGGATGTATGTTTTGAAAGCATATAAAGTTTTACTTCTTCTCCCCTTTTTTGTCGAAACAAAAAGCGAACCTAACAAAGTAATAAAGTGTGGAAAAAGAATATAATCCACGAATCACTAACTCCTCCTTGACGGTAGCTCCCCTAGAATAGGGCGTCAAGTGAGAAAAAAAATGAAACCTACAAAGAAAAAGTTAGTAGTAACATGCCATATAATCTTGTAATTGACAATAGACAAGATGGAGAGCCAAGATATGTAAACAAAGCCTTGTAATAAAAAGACAAAGTGTAGTGGTATATAGGCCACATACAAACATGTAAAAACTAAGAACAAAGTTTTTCTTTAAAATGACTCAAAAGGAAAAATAGAGAAAATAGTAATATCATTCCTTCCATGCTTGCATAAGGTTAATTATGGAAGTTTTGGTGAGTGATGATGTTGATGCGATCAAGGATGTGGTTAAGTATGAATCGCATCTCGTCCCTTATTTCCATTGCAAGTTCCCTAGTGGATTGGCAATGTTCACAATGTAAATGATGTGGGTATTGTGTATGGATGGTTTCCAAGTAAGTTTGATTTGTGGAAGGTGGAATGTGTGGTGGAAAAGTTGGAAAATATGGATCAAAGTCCATTATGTTGGCAAGTGGTGGAATATAAGAACCTAGATGTTATTGTAAGATAATGGGAGCTAAAGGTGGTGAAGGTGCAATATCTTTGTAAAGTGTGTTTGGAGATGTTGGTGGTGTTAAAAAGACTAGTTCTTTTGGGTTGGAAGTTTATTGAAATGATGTGGGTGGTGGACTAGACACGGGTAGTGGGAATATTTCGGAGTCTTAAGGAGTTTTGATAGGGTGATCTTAGGTGGAGACTTAACAGGTGATGGTGGTGATGCTTGTTGAAGATGATGGGGTGCTACAATGGAATCATTTGGTGGTGAATGAGTAGGCGGTGATGAACTTTGTGACAATGGTTTGGCTAAACAACAAGGCCGGATGCTAATCCGTGAGGTTTTTCAAGATTTTGGTGTTGGCACTACGGAAGGTGGTAGTATAAAGTTTTGGATTTCTTGAAGAGGATTGTTTGCACTAGGTGATTCATCAATGTTGGATGACAAGATGATTATTGTTTGTGAGGTTGAGAGTGATCGATATGCAAGCATTTTGGGAACCTTATTTATAGAGAAAATAGTGCATTGTAATGAATGTTAGATCCAAAATGTGGACTAAAATTTAATGATTAGATATGAATTTAAGGCATGTGATAATGAGAAAACAAGCATTAAGTAACATACTCATTAGTGAAAGAGGTAAAATGATGAAAATATGAAGATTTATAGCCAAGGTGAGAAAAATAGAAGAGAAATTCAGCTTCTGTCCCACGGTTCCCACGGATCCGTTCCTTGAGGGAACCGTCCAGCGTTAATGTTGGGGTCCGTGGTACTGGTGACTCAGGCAGCTCAAATTTTTCCTTTCGGAAACATTTGTGTCCAATGTGTGCCTATATGCAAACCATTTGGAGTTGCGGTTATCTCGACTCCTAAAAAGAAAAAGAAAATAAACTAGAAGTGAAAAAGCATATTATTATGTGAGATAACCCGAGTGCTCCTTAGTTCATTGTTGTTTGAATGAATGTACCTAAAAACACATATTAGTTATGTGTTCCCTTTAGCATTCAAAGGACATGAGATGCAATGAAAACGGATTTTTACTTTGTATTAATAATGAAAAAGGTTTGTCCTAGACGTGAGAATAGCGTTAGAAAAATGATACAGGGAGAGGTATCCTTCTAAAAAATATTTCGAAAAGTTTATTGAAAAAATTATCGTTAGTTTTGAAAGGGTACAAGACAATATATTTTGAGTTTTGTAAATCCCCATATTGTTTGTGAGTTGTGTGTAAAATAGAGATCCTAGACTTAGAAAATAAGGAGGGCTAATGTTTACATACCTTGTAGAGTTGAGAAACAAATTACGACGATTGTTCCATGAGACCAAGACCAAGACGAAGAAAGTTGAATTGTTCCCGCTTCATCGATTTGGTGAGGACGTCGGCTATGTTATCTACGGATGCTACCTTCTCAATTGAAATGTTCCCCTTTTGAACATTGTCTCTTAAGAAGTGATGACGGATCTCTATATGCTTGGTGCGAGAGTGTAACACCGGATTCTTGCTTAAGTCAATTGCGCCTTTGTTGTCGCATAAAATGGCTATGTCACTTAGATGAATGTCGTAGTCTACTAACGCTTGTTTCATCCATAGTGCTTGTTAGCATGCTTTGTCGTCGGAGACATATTCGGCTTTGATTGTTGATATGGCCAATGTTGTTTGCTTCTTCGAGAACCAAGATGTTAAACAACATTCCATAAAGGTACATACACCACTTGTACTCTTTCGGTCAACATAATCACCTGCATGGTCAGAATCCGCATATACAATAGTTTCTACCCCCGTTCCCTTAGGATACCATAATCCCAATTAAGTCGCACTTTAATGTATCTAAATATTCTTTGACCGCTTCTAGATGTGATGTTTTAGGGTCTTCTTGAAACCTAGCACATAGACAAACACTAAACATGATATCCTACCGACTAGCCGTAAGATAGAGAAGACTACCAATCATGCCACGGTATTTTGTGTTATCAACGAATTCACCGCCTTCATCTTTTGTTAGTTTAGTATCGATGACATTGGTGTTCTTATGGGTTTTGACTCTTCTAAACCAAATATCTTTAACATTTCTTTTATGTATTTGATTGATTAAAGAAGATACCATCTTCTAGTTGTTTGATTTGTAGACCGAGAAAGAAACTTAGTTCTCCCATCATACTCATTTCAAACTCATCATGCATGATTTTTGAGAAATCATCACACATGTCTTGACAAGTCGATCCGAATATAATATCGTCCACGTATATTTGAACAATAATTATATGTGATTCCTTTTTCTTAGTGAAAAGTGTATTATCAACTAACCCCATGGTGTAGTTGTTTTTGATTAAAAATGATTTGAATCTATCATACCAAGCTTTTGGGGCTTGTTTAAGACCGTAAAGAGCTTTCTTTAGTTTATACACGTGTTTAGGTTTTTCAAAATCGATAAAGCCCGGAGGTTGAGCTACATACACTTCTTCATTAATAAAACCATTTAGAAAAGCACTTTTAACATCCATTTGAAAAAGCTTAAGATCTTAGCACAAGCATAAGCAAGAAGTATTCTTATAGACTCTAATCTAGCCACGGGAGCATAAGTCTCATCAAAGTCTATGCCTTCTTATTGATTATACCCTTGGGCAATGAGTCTAGCTTTGTTTCTAGACACTACACCATTTGCATCTAACTTGTTTTATATACCCATTTAGTTCCGATTATGGTTTGGTTATTAGGTGGAGGGACAAGTGTCCAAACATCGTTAAAAAACAAATTGATTTAACTCTTCTTGCATAGCCATTACCCAACTTTCATCTTTTATGGCTTCTTGTGTATTTTTAGGTTCTATGGTTGAGACAAAACAAAATAAACTACTTTGGTTTTGGACTTGAGATCTTAAGGTTCTTTCATTTAACTTTCCTATGACCTTATCTACGGGGTGGTCTTTAGACTCTTTAATATTGATGATTTCATTGTTTAATGATTCATCTTCTTTGTTTATATTTTCATTAATTTCTATGGCTTCACTTTCGATTATCTCATCATCGACAAGAGTTTGGGTAGGTTTAGGTGGACTTTCATCAAATTTTACGTTTAATGACTCTTCAACCTTCATTGTTTCTTTATTTAATATAATATAAGCTTTACTATTAGGAGAGTAACCTAAGAACATACCTTTGGCTGATTTAGGATCAAATTTAGTTAGGTAATCTTTAGTGTTAAGTAAGAAACATTTGCTACCAAAGACTCTAAAATGTTCTAACGTAGGCTTTTTGCCTCGAAGTAACTCGTATGGAGTTTTACCTAAGAATGGTCTAATTAGGACTCGGTTAAGTATGTAGGTTGATGTATCAACGACATTGCACCAAAATTTCTAAGGAATAGATTGCTCATTAATCATGGTGCGACTCATTTCTTGTAGGGTTTTATTTTTCCTTTCAACTACCCCATTTGATTGTGGAGTGCGAGGAGCCAAGAAATTGTGAGTAATACCATTAGCGTCGCAAAAAGCTCCAAATTGCACTTCATTATCAAATTCCCTACCATGATCCGTTCTAATAGACACTATAGGACTTCCTAATTGTCTTTGGATTTTCTTACTTAATATTTCAAAGTAACCGAACGTTTCAGTTTTATTCTTTAAAAATTTAGTCCATGTGTACCTAGAGTAATCAACCACTATGACCAAAGTATAGTAGTTACCTCCATAACTTTGAATAGCGGATGGACCAAATAAATCCATGTGAAGTAGTTCTAGACACTTAGTAGTAGAGACCATATTTTTAGCTTTGTGACTAGCCTGGACTTGCTTTCCTACATTACAAGCATCACAAAAATGATGTTCGTATTTTAATTTTGGTAGATCACTTACTAGTTCTTTAGATGATAGCGATTGAAGAATTCGCATATTGGCGTGACCCAATCTTCGATGCCATAAGGTTGAAGTATCATCCATAGAAGTAAGACAAAGTTTGTCTTTAGGTTCATTACCGATTTTAATGACATAGACTCCATGTTTCTAATGCCTCTTCCTATAGTGATACCGTTTTTCAATATTTTACTACCGGTTTCACTAAAAAGTACGTTACACTTTTTATCACATATTTGTCCTATACTTAGAAGGTTGAAGTTTAGATTTTCTACGTGACACACATCGTTAATGGTTAAAGATTTGTGAGAAATTATACCTTTACCGATGATTTTGCTCTTGCTATTACCAAATACCACATTCCCTCCATTGAAGGATTCGTATGTGGAAAACAAGTCTTTGTTACCGGTCATGTGCCTCGTGCACCCGCTATCCTTGATCCATTCATCCGGATCTAGGTCGACCTTTAAGCACACCTAAAAAACAATTAACTCAAAAGTTTGGTCCCATTTGTTCATGGGTCCATTAGTGTTATACATTTCATTTATGTTTGGCATATATGGAAAAGGTGAGAATGCATTCCATGGTGTAAAGTTTTGAAAAGGAAAACCGTTTTGTACATTAGGATTCCATCCTATTTGATGGTGGTTACTTCTGGATAAACATTATTAGGTCTCCTTATAAATGTGTTTGGTTTTGAAGATGATGGACCTTTGTTTCTCATAAAACTTTGATTTTGTTTTAGTGGAGGTGGTTGTCTAATAGTAACGTGGGTTGGTTTCTTCTTGTTAACGATAACAAAGTCGGTTCTAGATGAAGTAGCTACATTATTTCTATCGCTTGTTGGTAGGCTGCACCCACGGATCCTCGGTTTACACTAGACGGATCCTTTTCAAGGGATCCGTGGGATCCGTGACTACAGTAGCTAGTTTTTCAGTGGCTTTGACGAATTGTGTTTCTTTATTCTCGCTAGTTGATGCATTAATTTCCTGAAAACCTAAACCCTTTTGATTGTTTCCTGTTTTAACACTATCTAGTATCAAATCTAGAGTATTAGTATTCATTCTAGCAATCTTGGTATCAAGATTATAAACTAGTGTTTGAAGTTGAACACAAAGCTCACATTCCTCACTTGCTATCTTCCCCTTTTCTAAACGTTTTAATTTGCCTTTTAACTCAATGACTTCCTTTTCTAAACGTTCATTTTTGTTTTTCAAAATCTTATTTTTGTTAATTACTTTTAGACTAATTTTGAAAAGTTTATCATATTCATGATGCAATGATTCATCATCTAATGATGAACTACTATAATAGAGAGATCCGGGACATACCTCGTTTGAGTCATTTTCCATGAGACAAATTTATTTTTTCTCCTCCTCACTCATTCCCCACGAACCACTCACGAACGCCTTTTGTTCATCACGTTTGGGACACTCACTAATGAAGTGATTAGGGTCCCCACATTTAAAACATGCCGCTCATCCCTTGCTTTCTTGTCGCCTTTGCCTTTCCGAACCCCTTCTTGTCGCCATATGGTTGTTTGACATATCTTCCTTTTTCTAAAGAACTTCTTGAAATCCCTTACCGCCATGGCATATTCTTCGTCATCACTATCCGAAGAAGAGTTTTATTCATCGCTTGAGACCTTCTTGGCTTTTAAGGCAAGAGATTTGTACTTTCTTTCTTTTCTTTTGAGGCTCGGAATCTTTAGCGAGGACAATCTCATAGACCTTTAGATTGCCTATGAGTTCGCCGAGGTGAGGATTGATAAGTCTTTTGATTCTTCGATGGCCATTACCTTTGATCTCCACTTGGATGGAAGTGCCCTTAGATATCTCCTGACATGATTACGACTAGAGAAAGACTCATCAAGTGCTTGTAATGATGTAATTATAGTATTAAAGTTAGCAAAAGAATTATCTATACTATCCTCATCCGATATTGAAAATTGTTCATATTGTTGAACAAATAAATCTCTTTTATTGTTTTTAACTTGTTGATTCCCTTGATGAGTTACAACTAAATAATTCCAAATTTCTTTAGAGGTTTTAAGCATAGAAGTTCTTTCGAATTCCTTTTTGGGTAAAGCATTGTATAAAACCATTTTAGCTTCACTATTTTTGGAAAGCTTTTTCTTTTGATCATCGAAGAGTTGATCATGAGGTGTGTTTATTTGGTTGCCGGTTTTATCATCCTTTGTAGTGGCTTCAAAGTCACCTTCAACAATGATGTACCAAAGATCAATATCTTTTGACTTCACATAAGTTTTGAATCTATTTTTCCAATAAATAAAACCATTAGTTTCAAGTAGTGGAGGTCGTTGCATAGATTGCCCTTCTTTATAATTTTCAGAACCCGTTGTGATCGAAAATTTTTTAAAATACAATTTACTTTAAAACTTTTGTAAACCTTGCTCTTGATTCCAATTGTGGAAAACTAGAAGGGGGGTTGAATAGTTTTGCCGATTTTAAGTTAGTTTCAAAACTTTAGATTCGATATTATGTGAAATCGTATGGATGGATAAAGAGTATAAAACAATAAGTAATGTAAGTAATGAAAGCAAGTAAAGTAAAGGATAGAAATGACACAACCGATTTATAGTGGTTCGGATACAAGGACACCTTCCTTGCCCTACTACACTCCCCGAGTCACCTACTCGAGAGTTCAAGCACTATGTCAACAAGCTCCTTCAAATTGGCGGAGAAGCCTCACAACGTCGCTTACACTTTTTCCGGTACAAAGCTAAATACCGAGTCCTTAACACGGAGGACCAAACCAACACAACTATAACACAACAACTATGTGAAATATGAAATACAAGATCTTGCTACATAAATCTTGTGGAGGAACAAATCAATCAAGGACCCTTGCTTGATGACTTGTAGTATCTCGTGATCTCGCCTTTGAGAAGGACCTATATGAGAATCACAACAAAAGAAAGAAGAACTACTATATAGATCAAGAGATCTGAGATTATAAGAGAGAAATAATATATGAGAGAGTTTGTAAGAAGAGGGGTGAGTTACAATGAAGAAATGACTCACTATTTATAGGAAAAAATCACAACTGTTCCCCAGATCCCACGGATCCCTTACATGAGGGATCCGTCCAGTGTAAACAGGGGGATCCGTAGGACGCTCTTCCTATTTGGGTTATGGGTCATGGATCATGGGTCATGGGTCATGGACTTTGGATCATGGGTATCCAAATAGATACAATGCATCTAGAAGATGCAATGCATCTAGTCAATGGGTCATGGGTTAGCTCCATGGGTTATGAATATGCTCCATGGGTATGGGTCATGGGTTATGGTTTTTACCCATCCTAATAAACTATTACAACAAATGAATTATTACAACAATTTATGTTAAGTGATTATATATGTAAATGCTTTACAAAAATAACATGTATCCTTATAATTTTACTTATGATAACTTTATATTTGATATCAACAAAACATAAAGAGATCGATAAATATGGATAAACGTTTTTACGATTTATTTGTATTAACAAATGCCTTCCTGCACGTTGACTTATCTAAGACAGTTTATATGCATCAACCTCCCGGGTTTCAGGATTCTGAGCATCCTGATTATGTGTGTTTATTACAGCGGTCTATGTATGGACTGAAGCAAGCGCCTAATGCTTGTTTCAACTATTTGCATCTTATATCACTCGGGTTGGGTTCTTTTATAGTCGTTGTGACTCATCCTTATTCATATATTGACAGGGGACGAATACTGCTTACCTATATGTTGATGATATTGTTCTCACAGCTTCTTCTGAGAGTTTGTTGTAGCAAATTATTGGATCCCTACATCAGGAATTTGCTATGACAGATATGGGTCCACTTAATTATTTTCTGGTTATCTCTCTTACACCTGATTCTTCAGGGTTGTTTTTATCTCAGAATAAATATGATGTTAAGGTTTTGGAGAGAGCACATATGGTTAATTGTAATCTCAGTCAGACTCCTGTTGACACTAAGTCTAAACTGGGGATTATGGTGATCTGGTATCTTATCCTACTTTATATAGAAGTCTTGAAGGCTCTATCGAGTATCTCACCTTTACTCGTCTGGATATTTGTTATGCAGTTCAGCAGGTTTGCCTTCATATGCATGACCCTCGAGAGCCTCATTTCTCGGCTCTCAAACGGATTTTACGGTATGTTCGGGGTACCTTAGACTATGGGATACAATTGTTTGCATCTTCTACTACATCCTTTGTTGCTTACTCGGATGCGGGCTGGTTGTCCTACAACTAGGAGATCAACTTCTGGATATTATGTCTTTCTTGGCAAAAACTTACTCTCATGGTCCTCTAAATGTCAACCGACGCTTTCTCGTTCTAGTGCAGAAGCAGAGTACCGTGGTGTTGCCAATGATGTTCTTGAGACTTGTTGTTTAAGGAATTTACTCCACGAGCTACATATACCATTGTCTTCCGCTACGCTAGTCTACTGTGATAATTTTAGTGTTGTCTACTTATCCTGTAATCCGGTTCAACATCAACGTACAAAGTACATTGAGATTCATATTCATTTTGTTCGAGACTTGGTTTCTACTGGTCAGGTTCAGGTCCTTCATGTTCCTTCACGTTATCAGTATGCGGATATTTTTATGAAAGGCTTACCATCCGCCCTGTTTGAAGAATTTCGCTCCAGTCTCAGTGTCCGGTGTCCTCCCGCTTCGACTACGGGGGAGTGTTAGTAGCACATTTACTGTAATTGATATGGTCTTATTACTTTGTTAGTCATTTAATGTAATTGATATGTATGATTAGCTGGAGATTAGGATGCCATTAGTATTTACCTAAAGTACTCTTGTATAGTTGGCACACCTTGTATTCGATTCTAATCAATCAAACCAAGTGAATATTCATATGATCACAGAATGAAGCAGAGTTCGTTCCAATTTCTTGTCCAACTTTTTCATAGTTAGCCCGCTGCAGATACAGGAATATGATGGTAATTATTAAATTGGCCAGTTTGGTCACTTATTAAAAAGAATTAACATAATACTAAAAGACAATAAAACTGATTATCTTTCATACCAATATTCTACAAATTCTCTAAGTGTCATCATATATGCTTGAACGCGTTGTCACAAAAACAATTGAGCAAACATTAAATTCTTTGCCTTTAAAATACAAGTACATGCTGATAAAGGTTGTGACAAAAAAAAAAAGTTCACATAAACATAGAAGGATGTTAGAAGTCACTTAAATTGGAGTAAAACCAATCAAGTTACTTAATCTAGCAGTTCAATTTCAGAAAACACTAATCAGGTGGAGTGGCAAAGAACGAATAACTACTTAGTTTAAATCTATAAGTGTTTGTGGATAACCCCTTCTTCTTAAGGTTTAGTGATTACGGGAACAACGTAAGGCGCTAAAGTCTTAGCTTCACGGGTGACAAACAGAGCTTCAGTTGCGAGCATTGCTTTATCTACACATTGCTTTGTCAGGATGTGAAGAACAAATTCCACTATTTTAAACACATTTCTTTATCAGGATGACCCCAGATAAACAAATGGATCCAAATCTTTCTCCATGCGTTCATACAGATCATGAAAAAATAATTCACAAAGTATTTTTTACCAGAAGAGATTAAGTTTATGATCCATCTATTTGTTTCATAACTAAGAACCCAAGAAATTAAGTTTATGATCCATCTATTTGTTTCATTTACTGACAACAACTATCAAGTGCAGTTTTTCATTTTCTATTTCGGCTGTTCAATTAGAATTTTAGTCATTTTTTCATTGTTTTTTAACATGTCTTTAAAAAATGTACTGACAGCAACTAGCAATCAAATACTTTTGATATGCTACGGGAAATAAACATGATGCATCTGTGGAAAACTAGAAGGGGGGGTTGAATAGTTTTGCCGATTTTACGTTAGTTTCAAAAACTTTAGATTTGTTAATATGTGAGATCTTATGGATTTAGAGAAAGTATAGATCTAATGATAAAGCAAGTAAATAAAGTAAAGCTAAGGGAAAGAAAGGACACAACCGATGTATAGTGGTTCGGCTACAAGGACACCTTCCTTGCCCTACTCCACTCCCCGAGTCACCTACTCGAGAGTTCAAGCACTATGTCAACAAACTCCTTCACTTGGCGAGAAGCCTTCACAACGTTGCTTACACTTTTTCCGGTACAAAGCTAGATACCGAGTCCGTAACACGGTGGACCAAACCAACACGACTATTACACAACAAATATGTGAAATATCAAATACAAGATCTTCGCCATGTAAATCTTATGGAGTGACAAATCAATCAAGGACCCCTTGCTTGGATGACTTGTAGAATGCTCGTGATCTCGCCTTAGAAGGACCTATATGAGGATCACAATAGAAAGAAAGAACAACAACTCTCTAGATCAAGTGATCTATATGTTAGAAGAGAATGAGAGTGTTTGAGAGATTTAGTAAGAAGACGGTAAGTTAGAATGAAGAAATGGCTCTCATTTATAGGCAAAATCTTCACTGTTCCTCGATCCCACGGATCCCTTCCACTTGGGATCCGCTCTAGTGTAATCCTAGGGATCCGTGGAACGCCCTTTGCCCATGGGTTTTTGGTTATGGGTCATCGGTTATGGGTTGGTCCATGGGTTTTCTTTAGATTTAATGTATCTAAGTATACATTGTATCTAGCCAACTTGGTATGGGTTAAGATCCATGGGTTATGGTCCATGGGTTATGGTTTTACCCATCCTAATAAACTATTACAACAAATGCTTAATTACTACATTTTTGTATTTAAATGGCTATATGTAAATGCTTTACAAAAATAACATGTATCCTTATAATTATATTTAAGATAACATTATATTTGTTATCAACAAAACACAAAGAGATCGCAAAATAGTAATAAACGTTTTACGGTTTATTTGTATTAACAATCTCCCTTTTGTTGATGACAAAACATAATGTTATGATGAGTAAAACTTAAGAATAGATGTAATTTTTGAAAGCCCCTAAGTTTTACTTTTCTCCCCTTTTGTCGAAACAAAAGTTAACCCTTGGAAGAAATAAACGCTAACTCCCCTTAACTCGTAGCTCCCCTTGTTTGGGCGCCAAGAGAAGAAAATAAAAATCCTACAAAAAGAAAGGTTAGTAACATGCTTAAAGAATCTTGTGATTGACGAGAATCAAGATTGGGAGCCAAGGTATGTAAACAAGACCTTGTAATAAAACAACAAATTGTAGTGGTATTTATGCCACGTACAAGCATGTAACAATAAGAACAAGACATGTTCTTGAAAATGACTAAAAAATACTAAAAATAGAAAATAGTAGTAGTGATTCCTTCCATGCTTGCATAAGGTTATGGTGGAGGTTTTGATAAGTGATGGTATTGATGCGATCAAGGACGAGGTTGAGTATGAAACGCATTTCTTCCCTAACTTCTATTGCGATTTCCCTAGTGAATTGGCAATGTTCACAATGTAAATGATGTGGGTAATGAGTGCGGAAGTTTTCCGGGTTGTTTTGATTTGAGTTATGCGGAAGATGTGGTGGAAAAATAGGAAAATATGGATCAACATCCGGAATGTTTGTAAATGGTGGTGGTAAAGAACCTAGACGTTCTTGTAATGTGATGGGAGCTAATGGTGGTGATGTTTCAAGATCTTAAAGAATAGTATTTGGAGATGTGGGGGGTGTTGAAAAGACTATTTCTTTTTGTTTAGGTTGTTTAAATCTTGTTGGAGTCTTAAGGAGTTCCAAAAGAGTGACTTTAGGTGGTGATGAAGTTGGTGTACTTGTTGGTGATGAGGGAGGTGCTATAAAGGAAGCATCTTGTGGTAAGTTGTTAGTTGAGGAAGAACCATTTGAGGTTGGTTTTGCTAAGCAACAAGATCGGATACTAATCCGTGCGGATATCCTAGAGTTTGATTGTGGTATTTTGGATGGTGGTAGTACAAAGGTTTGGGTATCATGAAGATGATTGTGTGTACTAGGTGATTCATCTATAGGGTTTGTGGATGACATGGTGTATTGTGTTTGTGAGGATGAGATGGATTATGCAAGCATTTTGGGAGTTCTATATATAGAAAAACAAAGCATTGTAATGAATGCTTGACCCAAAATGTGGATTAAAATCTAATGATTAGATATGAATTTAAGGCATGTGATCATGAGAACACAAGCATTAAAGAGCATACTCCAAAAATAAAACAAATGTGGATTTTTCATCCAAAGTGAGAAAAATAGAAGGTAAAAACACTTGTCTCACGGATCCCACGGATCCTTCCTCGAGGGATCCGTCCAAGCATGAAGGCGGGATCCGTGGTTCGGTGATTCAGCAAAGACAAAATTTTCCTTTTGGAAACATTTTTGCCTATTGTGTGCCTATATGCAAACTATTTGGAGTTGGGTTATCTCGACCTCTAAAAGGAAAAGAAAAATAAACTAGAAGTAGAAAAAGCATCCTATTGAGATAACCCGAAAACACATATTTAGTACATAAGTACCTAATTGAGTGTTATCAATGCTCCTAATTCATTGTTGCTTAAATGAATGTACCCGAAAACACATATTAGTTATGTGTCCCCTTTAGCATTCAAAAGACATGAGATGCAATGAAAACGGGTTTATACTTTATATTAATAATGAAAAAGCGATTTGTCCTAGACGTGAGAAATTGCTTTTGTGAAGTTGATACGGGAAGGTATCATTCTTTTAGAAAACATTTTGAAAAGAGTTTTTCTTTGAAAATGTGTATGTGTTTGAAAAAAATATGAAAGCTATAAGTCGAAAACTTATCTTGGGTTTTGAAAATTCTCGTATTGTTTGTGAGTTGTGCATGAAATAGAGATCCTAGACTCAGAAAAAAGAAGGCTAGTGTTTACATACCTTGTAGAGTCAAATAAGTTACGACGTTTGTTCCATTAGACCAAGACCAAGATGAAGTAGGTTGAATTGTTCCCGCTTCAACGGTTTGGTGAGGACATCGGCTATGTTGTCTTCGGATGCTACCTTCTCAATAGAGATGTTCCCTTTGAACATTGTCTCTTAAGAAATGATGTCGAATCTCTATATGCTTTGTGCGAGAATGCAATACCGATTCTTGCTTAAGTCGATGGCACCTTTATTGTCACATAGGATGGCTATGTCGTTTAGATGAATGTCGTAGTCGACTAACGCTTGTTTCATCCATAGTGCTTGTTGGCATGCTTTTTGCGGAGACGCACTCGGCTTCGGTTGTTGATATTTCTAATGCCGCTTTGTTTCTTAGAAAACCAAGATGTTAAACAACATCCCATGAAAGTACATACCCCACTTGTACTTTTTCTATCAACGTAATCACCGCATGGTCGAATCGCATATACAATTGTTTCTACTCCCGTGCCCTTAGGATACCATAATCCTAATTGTGTTGTACCTTAATGTATCTAAATATCCTTTTACGGATTTTAGGTGTGATATTTTAGGTCTTCTTGAAACCTAGCACATAAGCAAACACTAAACATGATATCCGCCTACTTGCGTGAGGTAGAGAAGACTACCTATCATGCCACGATATTTAGTATTATCTACGGATTCGCTGCCTTCATCTTTTGTTAGTTTGGTGTCGATGAAATTGGTGTCCTAATTGGTTTTGACTCTTCTAGACCGAATTTCTTTAACATCTCCTTTATGTATTTAGATTGATTAAAGAAGATACCATCTTCTATTTGTTTAATTTGTAGACCAAGAAAGAAGCTAAGTTCTCCCATCATACTCATCTCAAACTCGTCATGCATGATTTTAGAGAAATCATCACACATGTCTTGACAAGTGGATCCGAATATAATATCATCTACATATATTTGCACTATGATTATATGTGACTCTCTTTTCTTAGTAAAAAGTGTGTTGTCAACTAACCCCATGGTATAGTTGTGTTTAATTAAAAATGATTTGAGTCTATCATACCAAGCTTTTGGAGCTTGTTTAAGACCGTAAAGAGCTTTCTTTAATTTATATACATGTTTGGGTTTTTCAAAATCGATGAAGCCCGGAGGTTGAGCTACGTATACTTCTTCATTAATGAAACCATTTAGAAAAGCGCTTTTGACATCCATTTGATAAAGCTTTAGATCATTAGCACAAGCATATGCAAGAAGTATTCTTATAGACTCTAATCTAGCCACGGGGGCATAGGTCTAATCAAAGTCTATTCCTTCTTGTTGGTTATACCCTTGGGCAACGAGTCTTGCCTTGTTCCTAGACACTACTCCATTTGCATCTAATTTGTTTTTATAAACCCATTTGGTTCCTATTATGGTTTGATTACTAGGTGGAGGGACAAGCATCTAAACATCATTAGACACGAATTGATTTAGTTCTTCTTGCATAGCCATTACCCAACTCTCATCTTTTATGGCTTCTTGTGTATTCCTAGGTTCTATAGTTAAAACGAAACAAAACAAGCTACATTGATTTTGAACTTGAGACCTTAATGTTTGTTCGCTTAGCTTTCCTATGACTTTATCTACGGGTGATCTTTGGACTCTTTAATGTTTATGATTTCATTATTTAAAGGTTCTTCTTTTCATTTATCTTTTCTTTATTACTATAGCATCACTTTCTATGATCTCATCATCGACAAGAGTGGAGAGGGTTTGGGTGGACTTTCATCAAATTTTATATTTAATGACTCTTCTACCTTCATTGTTTCTTTGTTTAATATGACGAAGCTTTGCTATTTGGCTAATAACCTAGAAAGATACATTCGGTTGATTTAGGATCAAATTTTGTAAGGTAATCTTTAGTGTTAAGAATAAAACATTTGCTTCCAAAGACTCTAAGGTGATTTAACATAGGCTTTTTGCCTCGGAGTAACTCATATGGATTTTTACCTAAGATTGGTCTTATTAAGACTCGATTGAGTATGTACGTTGAAGTATCAACGACATTACACCAAAACTTTTGAGGTATGGATTGTTCATTAAGCATTGTTCGACTCATTTCTTGTAGGGTTCTATTCTTTCTTTCTACTACCCCATTCGATTGAGGAGTGCGTGAAGCTGAGAATTTGTGAGTAATACCATTAGCGTCACAAAAGGCTCCAAATTGCACTTCATTATCGAATTCCCTACCATGATCCGTCCTAATGGACACTATAGGACTTCCTAGTTGTCTTTGGATCTTTTTGCTTAATATTTCAAAATAATTAAAGGTTTCCGTTTTGTTGTTTAAAACTTTTGTCCATGTATACCTAGAGTAGTCATCCACTATGACCAAAGTGTAGTAGTTGCCTCCATAACTTTGGATAGCGGATGGACCAAATAAATCCATATGTAGTAATTCTTGACACCTAGTTGTTGACACCATGTTTTTAGCTTTATGACTAGAATGAGCTTGTTTTTCTACATCACAAGCATCACAAAAGTGATGTTCATATTTTAACTTAGGTAGATCTCTTACTAGATCTTTATGATAGCGATTGAAGAAGTCGCATATTGGCATGACCCAATCTTCGATGCCATAAGGTCGAAGTATCATTCATAGAGGTAAGACAAAGTTTGTTATTAGGTTCATTACCAATTTTAATGACATAGACTCCATGTTTCCTAATTCCTCTTCCTATGGTTATGCCATTTTTAGTATCTTACTACCGGTTTCGGTAAAACGTACATTGCACTTTTTATCACATATTTGTCCTATACTTAAGAGATTAAAGTTTAGGTTTTCTACATGACATACATCGTTAATGGTTAGATATTTTTAGAAATCGCACCTTTACCGATGATTCTACTTTGTTATTTCCAAACACCACATTACCTCCATTTACGGATTCATATGTGGAGAATAGATCCTATTGCCGGTCATGTGCCTCGCACCCGCTATCCTTGACCCATTCATCGAGGTCTAGATCGACCTTTAAGCATACCTAAAACAATAATAAACTAAAAGTTTGGTCCCCATTTGTTCATGGGTCCATTAGTGTTAAACATTCCATTCATGTTAGACATGTATGGATAAGATGAATATGCATTCCATGGAGCAAAGTTTTGAAAAGGAAAACCGTTTTGCATATTTGGGTTCCATCCCATTTGATGGTTACTTCGGATAAACATTATTAGGTCTCCTAAATGAATTAGGTTTTGAAAAGACAGAGCTTTGTTTCTTGCAAAGGTAGGATTATATTTTGAGGTGGTTGTCAGTGGTGACGTGAGTTGGTTTCTTCCTATTAATGATAACAAAATCGGTTCTAGATGAAGACGCCACGTTACTACTCATCGTTTGCTACTAGCAGATCCACGGATCCTCGCTCATACACTAGTCGGTTCCCTTTTAGGGATCCGTGGGATCCGCCACAACAATGGCTGGTTTTTCTAGCGCCTTAACAAATTTTGTTTCTTTACTTTCACTAGTTGATGGATCAAGTTGTTGAATACCTAAGCCTTTTAGGTTGTTACCGGTTTTAGCACCATCTAGTATTGTATCTAAGGTGTTCGTACTCATTCTAGCAATTTTAGAATCTAGATGATCAACTAGTGTTTGAAGTTGAACGCAAAGTTCACATTCACCACTTGCTATTTTACCCTTTTCTAAATGTTTTAGTTTTGCTTTTAATTCTATGACTTCTTGATCTAAACGTTGGTTTTGACTCTTTAAAAGCTTATTTTTGTTAATTAGTTTTAAGCTAATGTTGCATAGTTTGTCATATTCATTATGCAAAGAGTCGTCATCAAGTGATGAACTACTATAGTATTCGTGACATACCGTCATTTCCCATGAGACAAATTTCTTCGTCCTCCTCGTCGCCATTCCCCACGCAGCCACGAACGCTTTATGATCATCCCGCTTGGGACACTTACTAATAAAGTGGTTTGGGTCCCCACATTTAAAGCAAGTACGATCATCCTTTGGCTTTCGTCCTCTTTGCTTTTCCGAAAGCCTTTCTTATCGCCATATGGTTGTTTGACGTTGCTTCCCTTTCTTCTAAAGAACTTTTAAAGTCCTCATCACATAGCGCACTCTCGTCGTCACTACTCAAGAGGAGTTCTTGTCACAATTCTCAATTTCCGGTCATTTCTCAAACTCCATATTCATCATTTCATATCAATTTATGCATGGGTTTTGCATTTTACATTAAACGCTTATTTTCTTATTAAATAAACGCTATCGCGTAAACATTTTTTTTGAACATTTGATCCGACACTTCCAAAAATTATCCCGATACATTTTAATACTCATATTAAGATTATAAAAATAATATTATGAGTTTACCCAGTGTTTTAAATTTATTTAGTATATAAATTGTTATATTCATATAATTACGACGGTTTTCGTAAATTCAACACGATAAATAATTATTCACTCAATTCTTGTAAGAAATGTATTTTTATAATTATTATGACTTCAATACATTTTATTTTGTTCCGTTAAAATCTATTTTTAGTTAACGCTACGCTAAATACCTAATTATATTACAAATTACACATTATAACATGACTTTATACATTTAACTACTCAAAGATACATTCAACCCCTCCTAAGCACCAAAACCGCCACCTTTATTCCACATGAGTCACCATTAGTGATCAAATTGATATTTACAACTTACATGTACACCTATGCATATATTAGATATTTTGTTTTCTAAAACACATACAACACACATTTAGAAGGTGTAAAGAAAAGCTCTTCCTTTTTCTCTTGTGGTGGACGGCCAAACCAAGAAACACAAGGGAAACCATAAATTTTCAAGCTACAAGTGATTATCAAGTATTAGTAGTGATCTATTTCAAGGTTTTGGAATAAAAACCTAAAGATTAATTAAGGTTTTTATCATCTTCTTCACATAATCATTCAAGTAAGCATTTCATTGTTAATTCATCATTTTTGCAAGAAACATGCATGTTACATATGAATTTATACCACTTTTGTTGTTTTTATTACTTATTATGTAATATAATTATCCTATAATGAATCCCTTGAAACATATCATCTTTGGTGATGTCTAGGAACCCATGACACCTTAAGAAGGTGTATGGTAGGATTTGAATAGCTTCGAGTTGTTTTGAATTGGTTAGAATAGGTTTTTATGAGAAAAACTCATTTCGACAACTATTATTAAGGGTCTGTTCATATTTTGAAAATCTGGAAATCTCGACAGAGATAAAAATTGTTGGGCTAGATATTTGGAAAATATACTTTAAAACGAAACGTGGTCGCTGAACGGGTTAAAACGGAGTTATAACGAAGAAGATATGAATTTTTCAAGTTTGACGACTAAAACTATTTGTTTCGTAAAATTCAGATGTATTCTCAACTTTGTACGAGTCAAAATGGGTCTTAAGCATTATTAAATGTGTCGACTTATCAAAAATATATTAGTATATGTTAATACGAAACCATGGATATAAAGAACTTGAAAAACGGACTTAAAACGAGTGAGTTATGGTTAACCGAACTTTGAGTCGAAAACGTCTTGAAAACACTATTCACAGCATTAGTATGCTGTCGGGATTTTAATCAAAGTTTTGAGGGCTCAAACGGACGTTTCGGGGAAACGGACCTTAAAACGAAGTTAGTTTTCCTATGTATATATTACGTCAAGTATGATGTAAACCGATTTTACAATTATCGAAACCGTTACATAGTTTTAACTATATTTTCACCATTAGCTCAAAAGTAATTATTTTTGACATGGAACCGCCACACATTCAAGTAACAATTTTTTTTATATAACTAGTTTTCAAGTAGCATATTGGGTGATACGTTTTCAAATCATGCATTCACGACAACATATCATAACTCAAGTCATAACATTCATTTTAGGTCGCGGATAGTTTCGAGCCTCATTTTCATGCACTTCATTTTGTTAGCATATCAATCATACCAGTGAGTTCATACCCGCTTTTACTCGCTTAAATTCTTACAAACTCTTTGGGGAGATACATGCTTAAATACTTGTTTTACTCTGCGAATACTCAAACCATTTATACAATTGTGTTACACTATACTTCTTATACATTTTGGACATTATGTGTGGTTTATTGCGATATGTGCCTTAATGTGCTAAACTTGTTTTCAATTATGCCTCAACATACATACTTTAGCAACTGGTTAACTCATGCGGAGCAGCGGAGAGGTATTGATGGTACTATCGGTCGACGCCCCACCCTTGTGTCCCCGATGACTTGACTCGGGGTGAATATAATCATTATTCAATGAGACACAACAAACAATGTAGACTTGTCAAGAGGTTCAGCTATCGTGATTCTTTGCATTAAGTACTAGTATATATCGTATGCACATATGTCCTACTTACAAACAAGATTGACAAATTCTATGTCTTGGCAATGGTTGTAAACACACGTGTTGCAAGTTTTGTATGGGCTAAACTTGAACCGAGTGGATTTACAATGCCTTTCTTGCATAAACGATTTTGAAAGGCTTTACATTTCAACACAAACTCTATGAACTCACCAACCTTTGTGTTGACACTTTTAGCATGTTTATCTCGGGTCATAAGGCGATAGCATTTCATGGAGCTTTTGGGTCACATGGCATACATTGAGTCTTGTGTTTTATAAATTACTATTCGACATGTTTTGTAACCCTTTATGTATTATCAAACTTTGGGATCTCATGTTTTGTAAACTTTAACTTTATTTAATCGAATGGTAAACTTTTCAAAACGCCTCATTTTAGAGGTCGTCAGATCCATACTTTGTGCTATGACGCCATACCCCAAGGACTCTATCGTTCATTGCGATATTTTGGGGTGTGATGATTCTCTTCATCGCTGAAGCCTTTTTGGCTTTAAGGGCAAGAGATTTGTGTTTCTTTACCTTTGAGGCTTCGGAGTCTTTGGCAAGGACAAGCTCGTAGACTTTTAGGTTGCCTATGAGTTCATCGAGGGTGAGGATTGTCAAATCTTTTGACTCTTCGATCGTCGTCACCTTGGATTTCCACTTCGATGGAAGTGCCCTTAGATATCTCCTAACATGGTTACGGCTAGAAAAAGATTCATCAAGTGCTTGTAACGATGTAATAATAGTATTAAAGTTAGCAAAAGAATGATCTATAGTTTCCTCATCCGATATTGAAAATTGTTCATATTGTTGAACAAATAAATCAATTTTATTATTCTTAACTTGTTGGTTGCATTGATGAGTTACAACTAAAGAAGTCCAAATTTCTTTAGAGGTTTTAAGCATAGAAATTCTTTCGAATTCCTTTTTCGGTAAAGCATTATATAAAACCATTTTTGCTTCACTATTTTTAGAAAGCTTTTTCTTCATTTCATCATTTAGTTTATCATGAGGTATGTTAACTAAATTCCCTTTATCGTCTTTTGAGGTAGCCTCAAAGTCGCCTTCAACAATAATGTACCAAAGATCAATATCTTTAGATTTCACATATGTTTCGAATCTATTTTTCCAATATATAAAACTATTAGTTTCAAGTAGTGGTGGTCGTTGCATAGATTGCCCTTCCTTATAATTTTCAGAACCCATAGTGATCGAAAAGTTTTTAAAATACAATTTTACTTTAAAACTTTTATAAACTTAGCTCTTGATGCCAATTGTGGAAAACTAGAGGGGGGGGGGGGGTTGAATAGTTTTGCCAATTTTACGTTAGTTTCAATAACTTTAGATTCGTTAATATGTGAGATCTTATGGATGTAGAGAAAGTATAGATCTAATGATAAAGCAAGTAAATAAAGTAAAGCTAAGGAAAGAAAGGACACAACCGATGTATAGTGGTTCGCTACAAGGACACCTTCCTTGCCCTACTCCACCCCCGAGTCACCTACTCGAGAGTTCAAGCACTATGTCAACAAACTCCTTCACTTGGCGGAGAAGCCTTCACAACGTTGCTTACACTTTTTCGGTACAAAGCTAGATACCGAGTCCGTAACACGGTGGACCAAACCAACACGACTATTACACAACAAATATGTGAAATATCAAATACAAGATCTTCGCCATGTAAATCTTCATGGAGTGACAAATCAATCAAGGACCCCTTGCTTGATGACTTGTAGAATGCTCGTTATCTCGCCTTAGAAGGACCTATATGAGGATCAAAATAGAAAGAAAGAACAACAACTCTAGATCAAGTGATCTATATGTTAGAAGAGAATGAGAGTGTTTGAGAGATTTAGTAAGAAGACGGGTAAGTTAGAATGAAGAAATGGCTCTCTATTTATAGGCAAAATCTTCACTGTCACCCCGGATCCCACGGATCCCTTCCACTGGGATCCGTCTAGTGTAATCCTAGGGATCCGTGGAACGCCTCTTGCCCATGGGTTTTTTGGTTATGGGTCATGGGTTATGGGTTGGTCCATTGGTTTTTTAGATTCAATGTATCTAAGTATACGTTGTATCTAGCCAACTTGGGTATGAGTTAAGATCCATGGGTTATGGTCCATGGGTTATGGTTTTACCCATCCTAATAAACTATTACAACAAATGCTTAATTACTACATTTTTGTATTTAAATGGCTATATGTAAATGCTTTACAAAATAACATGTATCCTTATAATTATACTTAAGATAACATTATATTTGTTATCAACAAAACACAAAGAGATCGCAAAATATTAATAAACGTTTTTACGGTTTATTTGTATTAACAGCATCTAATAAATTCGAGATACCTACTCTAGATCTGTAGGGCAATTGTTCTTCGTGTAACATAGGTGACATGAGACTAGATGAGATATTTACCAAACTGCCATTAAAATTAAATGGAATTATGGGGCCAGTTGTTGTTCCTTGACAAAGGCAGTGCTGAATATATATATGAATCCCTCAAAATCAGTGCTTTAGTATCCTGAAAAGGAAATAGAAAACTAATAATTAAGTAGAGATCGTTAATTGCCTCGAGCTTGTGAATAGTTGTTGGAAATTTAGAAGGGAATTACCTTAAGTGCCGTCCGTACAGAGAGACGAAGAGACGACATCTTATGTGCATCCTGGGATACAAAGGATGCTGGTAAAACTGAAACTGAAAGATGTCCTTTAAACAAAAACTTATATGTGCCTAGATGTTATTCAAAAGATAGGAAGTTGAGTTCTAGTGGTTTAAGCAAAGCAATGCAATATCCTATCAAAGGAAACAATAAATGTGTTCTTAGGGAAAAAGCATGTATAGTAAAACACGAGCACCAAACATCAATGGTGCAGCCCTAAAATATGCAAAATTTTAGTTGGCATGTTTTAGTCAGTGCTGAAATAGTGTATTAGCTTAGCCTTTGAGTGTTGCTAATTATCTAGAGAGAGAATTAAAAAAATGATAATTTGTTGTAGCATAGCCATACCAGCTACCACGTTCAATGGCATCCTCTGCAGCAGCATCGAGCACCTTAACAGACGAAGGCTGAACAAATAAAGTAATCAAAGGTATACCTTCAGGATACATGGACTAAAGTCTAGGGGTGGAAACGAGTTGAGCCGAGCCCGAGCCAGCTAGACCTCGAGCTCAGCTCGTTTATGTTTTAAAAAGCTCGAGCTCGAGCTCGGCTCATTTCGAGCCTTAAATTTTAAGCTCGAACTCCGCTTGTGGTATGTTATAGGCTCGACTCACTGCTTATACGATTTGGCAAAGAAAAGTTAAAGCTTGGCTCGAGCTCGAGATATATCTTTATTGAGCTCATTAATAAGCTTGAGCTCGGCTCGATATATGTTTAATACTTAAATATATCATAATGCCATTTAGGCTCATGAGCCTGCACGAGCTTTGTGTGTAAAGCTCTGCCTCGAGCTCGATTAATAAACGAGCTACAACTTAGGGCTCGAGATCGAGCTCGAGCTCGCTTAGGCTCGGCTCGTTCGATCTTTTTACCGATCCGATCTCGAGCTTTTCATGAGAAGCTCGGCGCATTTCCACCCCTAATAAAGTCACATGCATTACGACAACCTCAATTAGATTAATATTACAAGATGCTTTCATACAATCCTACAAAACTAAATTATATATATGTGAAACACCTCCAAATCTCGCATGCAATGGAAGACTTAATCAAGTTTTCGGCATTACAATTGTATTGGGATCTCACACAAGTATAGCAAACAAGATAGTTATATTATAATTCAAAAACCAATCCCAAATTTAATTATCCAAAACATTAATCCCAAAATGTAAATATAGGCCCAAACATGGTTTAATAAAATAGTTCCCCATAAATTATCAGAGTTTGATTATAATCCTTGACCATGCCTCCTTGCCAAGCTTCCACCGAACACGCACTCCAAACATCACTTAAATACCTGAGAAAGCATGCTAAAAGGTCAACTAACGCTGGTGAGTTCATAGGTCTAAATTCAAGTAAAAAGTAGTGGACCTGTAGGAGTTAATTTGCTATGCGAGACCTAAGACAGATATACATCAATCACAAACAAATCAAATAGTTTTAAAGGTCCAAAAAGCAGTAGCATGATTCTCACCCCAATTTAGTTAAAAACATAGATAAAAGTGGGGCTATGAAACTCACCTTAAGCAAGCAACGCACAAATAAACACTAGCAGAAGATAACAGCTAATCATGGCACAGCAACTATCGACTCGGCACAACCTATTAATGTAAACCAATTTTAATATATATTTTCCAAAATCAACGTTATCTATCCCAATGTATTGCCGTTTCTTTATCTCCAAAAATTGTCTTGTTTCACCTATTTAGTCCTAACGTTTGGTATCATCATGTGGTTGTATCGACTCAATATGATGCCATGAATGCACTCAAACAACCAATATGTGACTCAATGCAACACAATGAGACATCTAAGCGATAAGCTCCATAGTCCAATAAGTTTAGGAATAAATAGTAGACCTTATCGAATTCGCCAACTCGATAAACTCAATTATTTATTCGTGTAGCTTATTATCTCATAAACCGGTCGCATCCTAACGAGTCATAAGGATAATTCACCCATTAATAATGTTACCCAACGTACCTAGCGGTCTCTTATTAGATTCGTCAACCTAATAAGTCCGCTACCCATGTGGATCGACGCTATTAATGTTAGGTCATCTGTAACTCATGCACACAATGTAAATAAATACTTGAAAATAGTATTAAATGCTCATAAATAGCACATTTCGATAAACATGCACTCGAAACATTAATTACTTATTTATTATAAAACCTTTCCATTTTTAGTCGTTAGTTTCCATTTAAAATAGTAAATAACAAGACAAGTCTTGTTATCGATATTTTTGGTATAAAAGCCTTTTTATTATTTATGTTTCATAGTTAATTAGCATTTTCATATATATATTTCGTCAATTTTAATATTAGTTTCATATCGTTATTCGTTTCGAGTCCACAAGCACGAGTCATGACTTCTCGGCTTTTAATCAATCAATAGTCCAAACTGATGGATCCGACACACACCTTGTGTCAATGATATTTTGTATGATATTATTAAGCACGCGGAATTTACTTAGTAATACTTAGAAGACGGATTATATGATGTATTGTAAGTAAACACAGATTAAACACAAAACTTAAGCTCCAATATTATTAATGAATAATACGAGTGATCTTGATTATCACTAGGGTTACACCTTGAAGCCTTTGTGAGTAATACGTAGGTAATTAGACAAGTACCTAAGACAATGACCTAGGACCTCCTTTTATACAACAAGGAGTCCTTTACAAGATAAGTATAAAGCTAACATTATAGAATATACACAAGATCTATTCTATACTTATCTAAACACGCTCCTTCCTAATAGCAGTGGTAATAATGTACCAAGAAGTGGTAATACGCTTCCACCGCTAGTGTTAATCCAAGCAAAGGTAAACCACAACTATCCGTGGTAACGGATTATTCCCAACAATCCTCCCTAAACTTATGATTTCTCCGCAAATCAATAAGTTTCTTCAATATGCATTATCTTCAAGGATTTGGGGAATTCAACCAAACACTTTACTTCTTCCTTAACTTTCGAATAGCTCGAACATTGATCTTGAAGCCTATGTAATAATGCTCGACCTTCTCATTGTCTTCATGAACTCTTATTGTTGTACATAACATCACCGTGAGAGTTCCACTCGAGTGGATATTCTTTCTCAAAGAAGCATGAATGCATCAACTCCATTTGTCAGAGAAACATGATGAACTTCACATGAGTCATAATAAAACCATTTAGTACTGTGACATGTGCATGAGAATTTTAAATCATCATTAACATTTGGTTCATAGAGCCTTCTAAGATTAATCCATAATCGCATCTCCTTCATGTCTTTGAGATCTTGAGCATTAAACCTTTCTTGAACTAACCTCCATAGTGTATCAAGGTCATCTCGTCAAAAGCTTTTATAAGATCTTCAAATTGAATGAATGATGAAGTTTCACCACCTAGCCTTGTGATCTTCCATGTTGGAGCAAAATTGCTAGCAAGTGTAAACTTCCCAATCAATGATAGGATGTCTTACTTGCAAGTGGTGGTTCGATAAAATCTTCTTCTACAATCACAATCATTCCATCATTGTTCTTCAAATGAATTTCTCAAGAGGAATTTCTTGTTCTTCAAAGAACCTTAGTCTTCTTAACAGCTTGAGAATCACTTTCTTTGGCCTTTCTTCAATCCAGAAACCTTCTTGCTTCTTCTTCGAGCCCATTGCAATAAAATCTTTATCATGTTTTTGAACTCGTAGTAGATACCTTCAACTTGATTATCGACATTCCTTTGAATTGATGCTTTTTCCAACCACCAACATGACAACAATAAGTCTTCATGTATGAGAGAATTTGTGCCTTGGTTGGTTGTCTTTGTTTCTTTTGACCCTTTTGACCGCGTACTAATCACATCTTCAAGTGCTTGATTGTTCTTCATTTGAATGAAATCCTTCAACCGAGCAGCTTCTTTGTTCTTCGCTAAGGATGCATCGCTACAAGGTCAATTGCCTTTTTCTTGATTATTGGATTATTAGCAATCAAGAACTCAATATCTTCTTCAAAGGAACATAGCTAAACTCGAGTCTTCTCTAAGTATTGTAGGTTGAATAAAGGAAAGTGGATCTTCTTCCATTCTATCCAATCTTTTAGTCTCCAAAAGCTTGCAACTTCCATTTCTTCAAGCTTTTTCTTTTCAAAGAACTTGTTCTTCAAGAGATCTTTTCAAAGAAATTTTATCATGAGCAAATCAACTTGTTCTTTCTTTGAAATCTTTCTTCCAGTTGCTCTTGACTTTCCATAACCGCTTTACCTTTGTCTTTCTTCGCTTTATCAAATTCTTCACTTGCAGTGGCAATATTTGGCTCGCAGTGGAAATTGAATCTGGTAAAATCGCTTGCAAGATGTAAAATATCTTGATCATCAAGTTGCTCTTCTCGAGTATTAGCTTCCTTTGCTCCTTTACTAGTATCTCCTTCATCTTCAAAATCAATTTTCCTCCCCGAGTTTCAAGACTTGTTTTCCTCCCTGCTTGGGAGAATTACCCAAATCTTGATCAAAACCAAATTGAATCACCATCATTAGGTGAGGATGAAGATGAAATCACCAACTTTGCGCCTTCTTGTGCTTTTTCAACCCCCGCAACTCTTTCTTCAAGGTCCGAATCTCTTCTTGTAAGTGTTTAACATCCTTGGCATGTCGCTTCTTGACATGTGCCAAGTCCTTTCAGAGATTCAACCCGCTTGGCTAACTTTGTACACACAACCATCAATTCCAATTGTTGCCCATCGCCTCATCACTTCCAACCGTGTTACCTGCTGGGAGAGGTGAATCATGGGGCATTGGCTCGATTCCTCCCTAGTTGGACTAGGTTGAAGTCTAGAACCACCACCGCTTGTTCCTAGACCAAAAGGTTCGTAAACTTGTTGTGTTGTCATGAAAGAAGGTGGTCGCTTGCTCCTCCTCTCATAGGTTTGAGAAACAGTGGAGTATAATCAATGTTTGGAACAGTAGATTATGGGTGTGTTTTGTTCGCTTGTAATCTTTGCAAGCATTTGAGGTAAGAGTGGTGTAAAAATCATGTTGCCATCTTTGTTCATGTTTTGAAAAACTTTAGGCTTTAGGCAACCGATTTCATAAATATTAGTATGGGGTTGCAGTTGAAACTCATTTAGCATCGCTTGCACAAACCTTGGATACATTAAAATTTTGTTGAACTCTTTACATTGCCACCATACTTGTAAAATATAATTTGACCGCTTAAAATCTTATCATGGCTAGACAAACCAAAGGGTAAGCCATGGTTGAACTAAATTGCTCATAAGATGTTTTCTTTGGACCGAGACAATGTAAAAGAGTATGAATCAAAAATCTCCATTGGGGACAAAACCACTCTTTTGAAAGTAGCCTTTTATCGCTGGTATCATACCCCATGGATGATAAAGTATCATGAATTTCGGGCATAGGTAATGTGATGAGACCATTGAGATCACCCAATTGGAGAACTCTCCTCAAGGATGCCTCAAGAACATCAATAGTTACCCCATCCACAGTGGCTCTTAGAGCATCCATCGCTTCATGTGTATCTCCATTCTCAGTGTTATGGACTTAGCGTAAGTCCAAAACTGCTTGATTTGAGAGATATAGATTGTGGTTTTAAAAGCAAAGCATACCTTATATGAGTGGTATTGAGAAAGTCCACAACTGATGAAAAACAGGCCACTCTTCTCGTTAGACTTTTGTAGGTAGGCCACTAGGTTGTGCTCATCTCGCAAATTTTAAAGGTGCCATAGAAACTTTTGTTGAAAACGATATTATGTCAAGAAGAATTGAAGTAATAACTAGCCAATTGAGAGAGAAAGATATATAGGTTAGGGTTTAAGATTATTGCGCAAGAAAAATTATCTTTAGAAAGTATTTATCTTTAAGAGGATAAATAACAATATGGAAAGAAGATAATTTCCTTAAAATTTTAACCCTATATATATGGAAATCATGGTTACTTTCAACGGCTAGTAAAAATAAGTTATCGACACAATCATTGTAACGGCTAGAACAACAAGTGGTAAAATAACACCGCTGGAAACTCGTGAACTAGCAAGTGGTAATTTTTCACAAAAATTTCAAAGAGCAGTGGTAAATAAAATCATTTGAAAACTAGATCGCTCTTATCATAGTTTTTAGCAAACTACCGCCTATCAACGGATTTGATATGTCTTTACCATGAGCCGCTTGCTATGGACTAGCCAACTCTTAATCATAAAGAATATGGTGAGTTGATAACCATATAGTTTTGGTAAACTATCAACCATAAACGGATTTGTCAAGTCTTTACCAAGAGTCGCTTGCTCGGACTAGTTGATTCTTATGTGGATTAGACATGGTGAATCAATAACCATTTGTTGTGTATCTCGATATACACCTTTAAGATCAACTCCCATCAAAGCTTCATAAAAACATAAACAGAATACAAGCAAACATATACAAACTCATACAACAATTTCAAGACCCAACAACCTCCCTCAACACCCAGAGAACATTTTGACAAAAGTTTATGGATTTAGCATTCCAATACTTGTTACCAAGTATTGAAATCTTCCCACATCAAGTCCTTTTGTTAATAAATCAAGATAGTTGTCATCAAGATGAATTTTGACAACTTGAATTAGTCCCTTTCATAGCAATCTCTAATGAAATGGTGTCTAATTTCAATATGTTTGGTCTTTGTGTGTTGAACAGATTCTTAATGATGCAAATGGTACCGCTATTGTCAATATGGATGATGGTATTCATGAAATTGTACCCATAGTCCAAAAGTTGATTCTCAAGCCATAGAACTTGAGCACAAGAACTTGCAGCAGCCCACATACCGCCTCGCTTGATGAATTAGCCACCATAGTTTGTTTCTTGCACCGCCATGACACTAATCTGCTGCCAAGAAATTGGCATCCACCGTTGTAGATTTTCTATCCAAGCTAGCTCCAAGATAGTCACTATCCGAGTAAGTAACCGATCTAGAGGAGAATCTCCGAGTACCACAATCCCGTAGTAGGAAATGCTTTAAGATATCCGAAAATCTTCTTCACAAGCAGTCAAGTGAGAGAACTTGGGAGTAACTTGAAACCTTGCACAGCACACACCGCAAACATGATGTTCGGTCTAGATGATGTAAGATACATCAAAGAACCAATCATAGACCTATACATGTGCACATCAACCGCTTCACCACTATTTTCCTTCGTGAGTAGATGTGTAGTCTTGTCTCATAGGGTGCTTGATGACTTTGCATCGTTGAACTTGAACTTCCTTAGTATCTCACCACATATTTATCTTGATTGATGAAAATACCATCCGCCTTTGTAGTACTTGAAGTCCCAAAAGAATGTGAGTTCACCCATAGAACTCATCCGAATTCTTCTTTCATTAGTTTCTCAAATTCTTTGCACATCTCTGTCTTTGTAGATCCAAAATGATATCATCAACATACACTTGAACAAGCAAGATATCATTCTTGTCTTTCTTGATGAACAAAGTTTGATCCACTGCCTCTATGAAACCCATTAGCAAGAAGATAAGTAGTTAAGGTTTCATACCATTTCCTTGGTGCTCGATGCAAGCCATACAAAGCTTTAACTACCTCAGATACTTTGTTAGGATATTCGTGGTCTTCAAAGCCCGGAGGTTGTGAGACATAAACCTCCTCATCTATCTCGCCCATATAGAAAAGCACTCTTTACATCCATTTGATAGACTTTAAAGCCCATAAAGGATGCATAGGCTAAGAACAACCTAATTGCTTCAATTTGCAACTGGGCAAACACTTCTTCATAGTCAATACCTCCTCTCGAGTGTATCCTTGAGCCACAAGCCTAGCTTTGTTTCGATAACAATTCCTCTTTCATCCTTCTTGTTTCGAACACCCATTTAGTACCTATTACCTTCTTGCCGAAGGCAAATCACAAAGCACCCATACCTTTTGAAGCTTGAATTGAGCAACTCTTCTTGCATTGCTTCCACCCAACTTTCATCTTCAAGTGCCTTGTAAACATTCTTTGGCTCCATTTGTGATGAAAACACATAAAGAGACATTCATTCTTGCCTTCATGAATCTTAGATTCATATATTTTACTAATGAATCCATGGACATCGTGCAGCCTTTGTTTGTCTTCTAGTCTTCACAGTGAATAGACATCCCCAATCACATTTTCAAGAGGATGTGATTTATGAATAGAAGTGTGGGAGTCCGAGGAACCGCAATCTCACTTGGCATATTTGAGATTTCAACATCATTGGCTTGAGCTTCCTCTCAGAATCGAGTTGTAATTTCCACATCCGTGTTGCAGTGGAAACATTTTGCCTACCAAAGGAATCAATTTCCACCGCTTTCTTTAATTTTCAAGATTCAAGTTGCTACTTCCTTCCTTTTCCAAATCACTAGAAGGGTGAGCATCTCCGCTTTTGGTATATCATCATTATCTCGCATAGTCCCAAAGAGGTAGATCAATTCATCTTGATCATCTCAGATGATCCTTGCTTGGTTCATCATCATCAAGAAACTCTTCGAACTCGCAAAATCAAAGAAGATGTTCTCAGAGAAACAGCACATAATTCATAGTATTTGTTAGAGTATCAAGATCAAACAAATTTTCTCGACCAGCCTTTGAGATTAACTTTGTTTTCCAGAACTCCACATGCGATTCTCTTCAATCTTTGGGTTCTTAAGTTGAATACTCTAAAAGCTTTGCTAACCATGGAATACCCAACAAAATACCCTTCATCGATTTTTCATCAAACTTGCCCGGATAATCTATGGTATTGAGAATAGATACATGACATCCAAATGGTCTCATGAAGTCAAGGATAGGTGGTACCCCTAAATAATTCATAAGGTGTCTTGTTCTTTGTCTTTACCACTAAAACCCTGTTTTGCACATAACATGCAAGTGTTAATCGCTTCACCCAAAAAGTGATTGGCAATTTAGAATCGCCAACATGGTTCTAGCAGCCTCTATCGTTGTCCTGCTCCTCCTCTCAAAGAACACCATTTTGTTGAGGAGTTCTAGCAACACTAAATTCTCTTTAATACCTTTATCTCTCGCAAAATCATCCATAACTCTATTCTTGAATTTCGTCCCATTGTCACACCTAATGATTTTAACTTTCATATCATATTGGTTTTCTACTGTGATAAAGATCTTGAGGATGCCGTTGTTTCATCCTTTGTTCCAAGAAAGAAAACCCATGTAAACCTCGCTAAAATCATCGCCACCACTAGACAATATTTCTTTAGATTCAAGTCGCCACCGATGTAGGACCAAATAAGTCCATATGTAACATTTGAAGTGGATGAGCAATAGAGTTAACCAACTTTGACCGCAAGAAGCTCGTGTTGTTTGCCTTTAAGACAAGCCACTGTGTTTGATCATTTTCAAATCTTTTTCGAGGTAAACCTCTCACCAAACCATCTTTGACAATCTTGTTAATGGTTTTGAAGTTAACATGACCAAGTCTTCTATGCCATAACATGGATTCATCCATCGTGGCCTTTGCAAGCAAGCAAGCATAATCATCTTTAGCAACAATGTTGTTCATATCAAAGCTATATAGATTGCCTTTTCTAGGAATTTTAAGAAGAATCGACTTTCATCGTGCATCTTAAAATCCTTAGAGAGAACAAAGCACATATCTTTGGTAAAAGAACATTGTTCATCTTGTCACACATTTGTGACACACTAAAAGATTATACTTAAGCTCTTTTACATAGTACATGTGTTCAAAGTCCAAGTTACCGCTTTGATTACACCTTTACCAAAGAACCTTTCCATTTACTCCACCTCCAAAACCGACATACCGTCCATCATAATGTTCAAAATCAAAGATAGGACTTGTTGCCACCATGTGCCTTGAACACCCACTATCTCAGATATCCTTGATCCGATCTTTTGTCCTTGGATGTTCCCGCACATAAGAGTAAAGAGTTAGTTTTTTGGGGACCCAAGCCATGATTGACTTGGATCCGCCTCGTATCAATATAGTTAAATCTATCAAAGGTCATTGATACACCATTGGGATTGGTTGTAGAGGTATTTCCTTTAGGTTTCCATTCCCAACGTGTCGAGGCCTTCACAAGATTGCCCATGTCCCCTTTTCTTGTTTACAACCCTTGCAGTGGTAACTTTTGAATGAGCAAAGGAAATCGCCGGTTTGTTTTAGGTACCCACCGTTGGTTATAATGAACCTTATTATTCGAAAAGTTCCTTTCCCTGCTTGTGCAGATTTTGCAAAAGTTGTTTTGGACTTTGCACTTTTAACATGTGACTTAGGGTGAGCAAAGTTAACAGCTTTTGCAAAGTGGCAAAAGTTTTGAGACCACTTAGTTGAATCGCTCTTGGGACCATTTTGCAATGTGAATTAGGTGTACATTATTTTGAAACATGTTAGAATTCACCCTTTTATTCCCATGGACTTCCTTCTCCCATTATGATAGTCACAATAAGCATGTAAATGATCAAAACTACCACGATATAGCATGCCTTATTGTACATCACAAAATCACTACCTAGTTGTTGAGATTTAACATGATTCCAACTCCTCCGTTACCCCTAGGAGTCAGAGGCTTGTTCCTATACATCTCAAAGATACCTTACAGCTTGATCTAGGTTTATTAACCGGTTTCCTAGGTTCCTCCGTAACAAGATTAACAACTTTTGGGATAGAAGCCTCTACATTCTTTTTAACATTCTCATCAACAATGATGAGTCACTAGCACTCTCAAAACATCATTATCATGCTTAATCTCTTCCTCACTTTTCACCATTGTGTCCTTTAAAGGACCATATTCACGCTCAAGGTCCCGAAACTCTTCTAAGCCTGTATGAGCTAAATCTATACCGAGGTGAATGAACACCCTTAGAGGTGGAGGCACAAGATTATAACCCATACCGCACTTAACTTTACTATGTACTTGAGCATTCCAAATTTTATCAATTGACTTAGACCGATGATAACATGTGTCTAATGTTAAATTGACATTTTCATTTTTCTTTGAAGTTTTTCCAACTCCTTTTGGTATGCTTCATTCACAATTGTTGTATGTTCTACCTCTCTTCTAAGAAGAATCATATCATCATTATATTTTGTCTCATTTTCTATAGTGATCTATTTGTTTCTCTAATATCGCTATAGCTCTCCTAAGGTTAGACACAAGATAATTAGCAAGATATAACTCTTGTCTTTCATTAGAATATAAATCATTAAGCCTTTCAACTCTCTAGCAGCCCTACATGTTTTAGAACAACTTTCAAAGTTTTGTACCGTAGTCGAGAAAGCCATGAGAGCAAATTCAAGAGCAACAAGAGCAAGATCGAATGTTCTTCTTCTTGTTCATCACCATGAAACTCCAATCATAGCTCACACCATCAATAGCCAACATTGCCTTTGGTTCTTCCACGCTTGGTTCCTTCTTTGCTTGTACCAAGTAGACTGTTGTCCTTGGTCTTTGGTCTTCTACATTCTCTAGCAAAATGTCCAAACTTGTGGCGCTTAAAGCACTCCACTTTCTTCTTATCAAAGCCCGCAGCTTCACTACCATTGATGTGAATAGGCTTGCCAGTCTTCTTGTAGAATTTCCTAGCCCTCATGCTAAGAAGAGCTATCTGCCATTTTATGTCCATCTCCTCCAAGTCATCTTCATCAATTTGCTCTATGTCTTCATAAGTTAAGACAGAGCCATCTACTTGAGTGGAGATGAAAGCATAAAAAGTAGGATCTCCAATACTAGCAACCTTCTTCTTTGAACCTGCAGTGGTAACATTAACAGTACCAGTGGAAACTTTAGAACCAGCAATGGCAACATCATCATCACTGTCATCTTCATAATCATCACCATCAACAGAGGTTGACAACAATGCCAAGCTACTAGAGCTTGTACCAAGTTTCCCCGCCTTCTTCAACCTTTGCTCAATAAGTTTGAAGTTGTTGTAAAGGTCATTGAGCTTCATTGTTTCTATGTCCGATTTGTTTTCCCGCACAAGAACATTAGTTTGAAACTCAAGGCAAACTCTTAGAAACTTCAAATTGAGGTCTTCCTTTTCTACCTCAATGCCAAACACACATTGTGTAACAATCTTCCGAGTTTGGTGAAGATGCTATCAAGTGAGTCATTGCTTGAAGCAGAGAAGTTTTCATAACTTTGCTTCAACAATGTCTTTGTGTCTTCTTTGTAGCATCATTACCACCAAACACCGAGCAAATCTCTTCAAACAGCTTCTTTAGCAGTCATGTACTTGTCGAATGCAATGATCCGATCTCTAGGAAGAGTCATCAAGAACAAACTTCTAGCTTTAAGATCATTCTTCCTAAGAGCTTTTTCAATACTAGATTCAGCACGTAAACTTTCACAACATCCGTGTCACCAACCTTCACAAGATTAGTCACAGTGCTTGAAAGAATCACCGCTTGAATGATCTCCCAAAGAGCATAGTCCCGAATGAGAAAGTATTGCTCAATCAAGATCTCCACATCTCAAACTCATTAAGTTTGAGCTTAGGTAGCCTTGGTGTAGAAGAGTTGGACCGGTTGTTTTCCATCTCCATTGAATTGAGTGAGTAGGTTGCTTATTCCTTGGATCTTCTAAAACAAAATATCGTAACCTTCGCCTCGATACCACTTGATGGATCCGACACACACCTTGTGTCAATGATATTTTGTATGATATTATTAAGCACGCGGAATTTACTTAGTAATACTTAGAAGACGGATTATATGATGTATTGTAAGTAAACACAGATTAAACACAAAACTTAAGCTCCAATATTATTAATGAATAATACGAGTGATCTTGATTATCACTAGGGTTACACCTTGAAGCCTTTGTGAGTAATACGAGGTAATTAGACAAGTACCTAAGACAATGACCTAGGACCTCCTTTTATACAACAAGGAGTCCTTTACAAGATAAGTATAAAGCTAACATTATAGAATATACACAAGATCTATTCTATACTTATCTAAACACGCTCTCCCATTATCTAATAGCAGTGGTAATAATGTACCAAGAGTGGTAATATGTTGGAATCACTCCTAAACCATAATTCAAGTGTTAGTTACTCATATGTAATAGGTAGCTTATTATGTCCTTTATGTTTGTTTAAGGTCAAGCTTATGTAGAAGGCCCATAAGCTTAGGCCCATGTCCAATAAGGAAAGGGAAGGAGTAGGAGTGTTGCCCAGCTCCTTGCCTATATATACTATGTAATAACCCTCACTGAGGGTTGGTTGTTCAATTTATCCTTTCACATACATCTCACGCCTAAACCGTCTAAGCATTACGTGTGTGTGTATTTGTTTATTGTTCAACCGCCTTTATCTCCTTCTATTAAGCTTGTGTTGTGAATCTAGTGACCTAACAAAGGGTTTTGAGCCGTGTTTCGGATGTTGGCGGAGATATTAGATCGTAGATAAATATGGTTTGTTGGTGCACGAGACAAGCCATCGTTGTCATACACTGGCCTGTGTCACTCATGTGTAACTTATGCATATTAGCCATCAACATAATCGCCGCATTGGCACCGCAAGTCCTCCATATCATCATATGAGTGCGCATTTGCCATAAAACTCGTTTTTGTCGTGAGAGATCCACCGGCCTTCATCCCAAGAGCCAAAAGAATAGCCTCTTTGAAATAAGATCGCCCTAGTCCTCGGCTTTGGGCATGCAATCGCCAGTGTCCCTTCTCATTGTAGTTATAGCATCGAAGACCATTCAACCCATTTCGAGCATTTCCTATTCCACCACCGAGCTCGTTGTTATTCCGACCACAAGATTAAACCCTTGACCACCGCCCATCCGACGACCATATCCACGATTCGAACTTCAACTCGTCCATTGTTTACAACAAACTTGATTTCGTGTGTTAGATGAGGAACGAATACGATTGTTGGATTTGTTGGTATAACGGCCAAAAGCATTAGCAATCATAACAAATCCTTGTTGCAATGCTTCAACGGATCGATGTCCTCATTAGCTTCAATCGACAATTGGTTGAGCATTGTTGTTGTTGTATGGAACCGCTGATTTTGTTGAGATTGTTCTTTGTGAATGATCATTTTGTGTGATGAGGCGGTTGGTTGAGTGGCTTGTTGAGGAGGATAACTTTGTTGAGCATATAAGGCAAGTTGTTGATTTTCCGGATGTGTAGGTGGGGCAATTTGAGCACGGAGAATCCTTTCCCGATCAACTTCCTTTTCATGAGGCTTCAAGTAATCGTACAACAATCCATATGTAGAATGATGCATATTCTTCGCTTGACGGAGAAAATGACATACTTCTCCCATTCAGACCAAGACTACTCAGAACTTAGTATTCATCGCAATTCTTGGCATGATGATGTTGTGTTTATCCAAATCATTGATGATGTCTCGAAAATCGATGATGATAAGACTCTAGTGTGTCTCCGTGTTCAATCATGAAGTGTTCATAAGCCATGTAAATTTTGGATTCCAAATCCTCCCGATTGAGTATGATCCTTCCATAAGAAGATGAATATGTTCCACATTTCCTTTGCGCCTTTTGAGCATCAACACTTCAAGAATTGGGTTAGGTAATCCTAAAAGGATATATTGCATTGCAAGCTCATCGCCTTCATAGTGTAGAAGTTCGCTTGATTTAAATCGCAATAAAGAGTAATGTTCGCTTGTTCATCTCTTGGTGGATTAGCATTAGGATCTCCTGCACAATGACAAGAGGCATCTCAAATGGACCTTCCAAGATAACCTTCTTTAAGAACTTTCCATGTGGCTTCTTCGGATCACAAAACCTAAAGAACCTTATCACCCATTGATCGTAGTTTCTGGAGTGAGCATTGGAGGTCTATCAAGTGATCCACCTCATGAATTGATTGTTGGTCGCTTAAAGCTTCACACATCTTTGCAAACCAACCGGGTTCCTTCATAGTGTTCCTTGATGGATGTTGATTGAAGTAATTTGTGTAGGGTTGAACTTGAAGACTTGGCGGTGTTTGAACCATTTGTGGTGGAGGAATTTCTCCAAGTTGTGGAGTATGTTGTTGATTAAATTGTTGAGCCTAAAACATTAAAGATGCAATGACAAAAGACAATTGGATTGAATCCATGAAGAAGAACTCAACCAATTCAAACGTCTTGAAGTATGGGAACCGTTGAAAGATCAATAGGGTCTACGTCATTGGTCTCAAATGGATTTGGAAAACAAATTGATGCTAAAGGAATGTAATCCAAACAAGTCACGCCTAGTTGCTAAGGGTTATCGTCAGAAGACGGAATAGACTTTGAAGAATCTTTTGTCTCGGTTGCTCGCCTTGAGGTCGTTCGATATTTCTCGCATTCGCGCTCATATGAATATGACGGTCTTTCGGATGGATGTCAAAACTGCGTTTCTCAACGGACAACCGAAGAAACGGTTTATGTCACCAACCGAAGGATTCGTTGATCCCGAGTTCCCGAACCATGTCTACAAACCGAACAAAGCTCTTTATGGTCTCAAACAAGCCCCTGCATGGTACGATAAGCTATCATCTTTCCTCATTGCTAATAATTTCACCAAAGGTTCGGTTGACCCAACTCTTTTATACAATATCACGGGCACATATCTTAATTGTTCAAATTTACGTGGATGACATCATTTTTCGGTCTACACATAAAAAGTACTCAATCGCTTTTGCAAAACTAATGAAGAAAATTTTGAAATGTCCATGATGGGTGAACTTACGCTCTTTCTAGGACCGCAAGTTCATCAATCACCCCGTAGTATTTTTTTGAGTCATTCCAAATATGCCCTTGAATTGTTAAACAAATTTGGAATGAAAACCTGACACTTATGCCACACCAATGACTCATACCAAGAAGCTAGACCGATTTACATGGGAAATTAGTGGACCCTACCAAATACCAAGTATTATTGGGTCTCTCATGTATCTAACAACCAGCGACTGATATTGTATTTGTTGTTTATCTATGCTCGCTATCATCGCGACCAACCGAAACCCACCTCTCGAGGCTAAAAGAATCCTCCGATACATCAAGGGAACCATTAACTGGGGATCCGGTATCCGAAGGATTCTAGTTTTGAACCAATTGCCTTTTCGCACGACCACGCAGGATGCTTAGACTCAAGGAAAAGTACTTCGTGAGCTCTACAATTTCTTGGTGATAAACCGTGTCTTGGCAATCGAAAAGCGTGATTGTACATCGTTGTCATCAACCAGGCGTAATATGTAGCCATGTCCTTTGTTGTGCTCAAGTCATCCGGATGAGAACACAACTCAAAGACTATGGTTACGATTTGATGAATCCCGATGTACTACGACAATCGGAGTGACATTGCGATCTCGCAACCCGCCTCAAAGACTCAAATCAAAGCACATCGATCTTCGCTATCATTTCATCAAGGACCACGTGGAACAGTACAGCTTGAATTATACTTGGGTCAGAATACCAATTGTGATCTTCTCACCAAAGCCTTGCCTCCTACTAGGTTTAATGAGTTGGTCCACCGGATTGGTATGAGGTGTTTGACTCAAGAGGAATTGGATGACCTCCTAAAAATGCCTTAAAACCCGTCAAACACCAAAATATCTTTTGTAAATACATTTTCAAAAAAATACAAAATATAAAACCCGATAAAACAACAAAAATATTTTTCTAATCTATTTTTCTTTCAACATGGCAAGTACATTTTTTCGTCAACACTTTAATCTTTCAAAATTCAAGATTTTTCGATCAAGTGTTGAGGGGAGAAAATAATCACTTAAGCGCTTCAAAACATCTATGTACTTGCATGTTATCATATCCCGGTTGTTTCTTTTATCAATGGTGGTAAATTTTTTCAGTTCAATGACACTCCCGGACTAAAATTTATAACCTTTCATTATTGTCTTAAGTCGAGGGGGAGTGTCGTCAAAGTTTCTTTCTTAAAATCTTTGTTTGGTAACCAAAACGGAAGTTAAAAGGCTTTAAATGAAAATGGAAAAGTGGAGGGACTAAAACTGCCAAAAGTTTAAAGTTACTTTAATAAAACACCCCACCTAACATATTCATCACATTTATTACTCATAAACCTAACCAATCCTACGACGAAATTGCTCTTCAAATCGTGTTTCGATCATCAATTTGTAAGTTGTTTCATGATCTTAACATGTTTACAAACATAGGTTTTGATTTTACACGAATCCAACGGTCAAATTTTTGTCTATGATTGTTTATGTGTTCTACGATAAGCGTATGAACTCATAATCAAGAATGGGTGTTTGTGGTTAAAAGGATTGTGTCAAACATGTCTTTAACATCAATGACACTAATTTTATCCTCTAAATCCACCCGTAAACACTAATTGAAGGTTTTTCAAAATTAGGGTTCTTAAGTCGAATTGGGTGTTTTCAAATGTGAAGGTTTTGGTCAAAAGATTGTTATGAATTGTTTATATCATGTTGAATTAAAGATTTCCGTGCCCTATAACAACCCGTAAACACTAATTGATTAAAATTGGAAATTAGGGTTTAATGTTCTTCAGTTTGGGTATTTTTGATTCACCAGAATGGATGTTAAAACTTGGTTTATAGACTCACAACACCTAAGACCTATCGAAAACGCTTGGTGCAAATCCTATGGTTAGAAATCTTATGCGAATTCATAAACTTTAGGGTTTTGACTTACTGCTGTATGACTTTCACAGTAATCGCTTAATAAGCTTTCATGACATAACTGCTTTAGAATGAACATATGTGTTAAGATTGATAATGTGATGATTTTATTTCGTGCCATACCGTAAAACTCGTAATCAAGGTCTTTGTTACTCCACGATAGGATCACCCACGCCAGAGCGGCTATGCGTAAGAGAAACTCACGCGAACTATTACGCGTAAGGTTCTACAATGGAACTACGCGTATCCTGTGAAGGATATGCGAATAGTGACCTCACGCATAAGGTCTACACTTCACGAGTAAGCCTTACGCGTAAGGTTTATATACGCCTACCGTAAGCTCTACTCATAAGGTCCCCTTTTCCCACGCAGTAACATTTCTTACGCCGTAGTTAGATCCCACGCATAAGCTGCTCACGCCAGATATCACTCCTCGCTACGCCGTAACTTTGCCAAATCTACGCCTAAGCCATGATTGACCTTCATTATGAATTGTTACGTCTACAAACTTGTAAATAAATGAATCATAACGTCACTAAACCAATAATGTCACTAATAAACTTAATCGCTTAAAATGTTGTGTTAAATAAGTGATAACATAAACTTTAAAACTTAAAGTTAACTAACTCACTAAACTTATCACGACGACATTGGACTATTGAACAAACAAGTGACTTTGGACTCAGAATAATCTTTGACATCAGATATTCAATAGTTAGACAATAAAACCTTCCGTTGACTAACATTATGTCTTTCGATATGTTGGTTCTCATATTAATGTTATTTCGATCACGACATGGTCTGCTCAAATAAATGTGGATGCACCGTAAGTTCTCAAAATTGCTGACATCTTCCCTAATGGCTATCCTAGAAAGATTGGAAAGAACAACCTTAGGGTTGACTTTGAAACCCTCACATGCTCAGAATCTTCTTGTCTCATTGATGTGGATATTCTTAAGAATCATCCCTACCATAATACGTTTACACTGCTAGTGTAATTCCAAGCAGTGTAAACCACAACTATCCGTGGTAATGATTATTCCCAACAACCCTAGAATCACGAATCTTATTTTTAAGATTTGGAGGTGTTAATGTAGGCTTTTGTGAGAGATTTTGATATGGATAGAAAGAGGAAAGAGAGATCTACAAAATGGTGGTGGAGGTGAGATACCACTTGCCAGAATTTGGCTGGAATATGGCCGGAAGTGGGCGGCTATGGTGGTGGTTTAGGGTTAGGGTTTTTAATTTTGGAAGAGAGAGAGTGTAGTGAGAGAAAGTTAGTGTTAGTGTGTTTTTGTAGAGAGAATGAAAGAGTAGAAGTGAGGAGGGTTGGGGTTTAAATACTTGGACAAGTGGACAAAATAAAAATGAATGGGAGGGAGGGGCGGCCGCCATGGCTAAAAGGAGGGGTCAAGTCGTCATTTTTCATAAACTATCTCGTTTACCCATTCCCGAGTTCATATATTGTTCTACGAGTGTCCCACGACGTTCATTCGACTTTCTATTATGTTAATTATTTATGTTTTTCCACGAGTGTTGACCATTTATTTGCCAATTTTTGAGTTATGGTTTAAAAGTTACGTTATTTCTCGTTTTAGGCTCTTATAGTGCCGAATCGAATAGTGCCTATCAAAAAATGTTGAAACTCACATGATAACTCATCCAATAATAAAATAAATAATAAAAACCAATAAACGATATCAAATCAAGTCATGGTCGATAAAAATAGTGGTAAAGGCAAAAGCTCGGTTTAGTTTAACGAATGCGCTACCTAAAATAAACTCCCAAAATTGCTAGTTGTCACAGCCTCCAGCCTCAAAGAAACCCGTCCCGGTTTCACTCCGAGTTTCTTGATGTCATGAAGAGTTTAGGTACTTTTCTAATCACGCCCTCACGCTCCCAAGTGAACTCCGTCCATGTCGGGAGTTCCAACGAACTTTGATAATCGGAATACGGCTATGCTTCACTGCTTAATCTCACGATCCATGATCTCAATCGGTTCCTCAACGAAGTTCAATTTCTCATCAATACGGATATCTCTTAAAGGCACAACCATGTTTTCCTCCGAAAGACATTTCTTAAGATTACTAACATGAAAGACATTGTGTACACTACTCAATTGTAATGGTAGCTCAAGGCGGTAAGCCATCGTCCGATTCTTTCAAGGATTGAACCGGACCAATATATCGTGGATTGCGTTTTCCACGCTTTCCAAAACTAATCACCCTTTCCAAGGAGAAACCTTTAACATAACACGATCTCCAACCTAAAATTCTAAAGGTTTACGCTTCTATCTAAGATAATTATTTTGTCTATCTCGGCGGTTTGCAAACGGTTCTTAATCGAACTATCTTCTCGGTGGTTTCTAGGACAAGTTCGGGACCGATAAGTTGACTCGCCAACTTCACCCAACAAACAGAGAACTAGATTTTCGCCACAAAGGCTTCAAATGGAGCGACCTTAATGCAAGAATGATAACTATTGTTGTAGGAGAATTCGGCCAAAGGGAGATGTCTCTCCCACCTTTGCTCGAAATCAATAACACAGGATCTAAGCATATCCTCTAAGGTCCGAATGGGTCTCTCGGTCTGACCATCGGTTTGAGGATGATATGCGTGCTCATATCCAAGTTTGCTCCTAATGCTAATCGTAAGGATCTCCAAAAGTGTGATGTAAACGGCTATCTTGATCGGAAATGATAGATACCCCGTACTCCATGACGCGATACTATCTCCTTAATGTAATGATGAGCGAGCTTGTCGAGGCTATTGACCTCTAATGGCTAGTGAGACTTAGTCAAACGATCAACGACACCCGAGAGCGCCATTGCCGCTAATGTTCTTGGTAATTTGGTGATAAAGTCCTTGGTGATTCGCTCCCATTTCCATTTCGGGAGTTCGGGTTGAACTAAGAGTCCCGAGGGTTTCGTGTTCGGCCTTTACCTTAGAACAAGTCAAGCACCAACCGACATACTCGAGCTATGCTCGCTTTGATGTTAGCCACCAATAGAGTTTCTTCAAATGTCGATACATCTTATCTCGCTCCGGATGAATAGAGTATTTTGACTTATGCGACTCGTGCATAATCAACTCATGGATTCCGATATGAAATGGTATCCACTCGTCTTTGAAGTTTAAGGTTCCGCCGAACGCTTCAAGAAGCCGCTTTTCACTTTCTACCATTCCATGCAGATTCTCATAGGACGGTTCTCTTCCACAATGTCGCAACTTGGGCGGCTAAGATTCGAGATGGTAGAGGCGTAACTAATAGTCATTCCTAGGGATCGAACGAGTAATGGGGAATGTTCTCCTTACGACTAAGTGCATCAAGAACAACATTGGCCTTACCAGATGATAACGAATCTCACAATATAATCATCGAGCAACTCTAACCAACGATGTTGTCTCATATTCATCTCTTTTCGATCTAAGATATGCTTCAAGCTCTTATGGTCGGTAAACACTACACACTTAGTTCCATGCGATAATGTCTCCGATTCTAAGTGGCAAACACTATAGCACCTAACCCGCATCATGGGTGGTGTAGTTTTTCTCATGCTTTAAGTTGTCGGATGCATAAGCAATCACCTTATCCTGCTGCATCAAAACAAAGACCTAAGCCTTTATGCAAAGCGTCGAAGACACCGACAAAGTCTTCGCCTTTAGAAAAGCTAGGATGGCGCATCACACAACTTCTCCTTAGAAGTTGGAATGCTTTTCTTCCTTTTCTCCCCATACATACTTAACATCCTTCCGTGTAGGTTTGGTTAGCAACTTAGCTATTTTGGAGAATCCTCAATGAACCTCCCAGAATAGCCCGCTAAACCTAGAAACCGGCCGACTTGATGGGTTCTTAGGAGTCGCCCATTCCTTAATGGCCTCAATCTTAGCGGGTCGACTTGAACTCCTCGACTATCTATCACGCGACCTAAGAATTGCACTGGACGGAATCCAAAATTCACACTTAGAGAACTTGGCATACAACTTCTCTCGCAACAATTCTAAAATGAGCCAAATGCTCTTCGTGCTCCTCTCTCACTTGGAGTATATCAAGATGTCATCTATGAACACTATCACAAATGTATCCGGTATGGCTTACACGCGGTTCATGAGATCCATGAAAACCTGGCCGGCTGGTCAAACCAAACAACATCACTTGAATTCATAGTGCCCATAACGAGTCCTAAACGCCATCTTAGGATATCCTCCTCTCGAACTCTAAGTTGGTGATAACTAGATCAGAATCGATCTTGAAAAGATACTAGCTCTTGGAGTTGGTCAAACATATCATCTATTCTAGGTAGCGGGTATCGATTCTTCACCGTCAACTTATTCAATTCCTATAACCAATACACATTGAAACGATCCATCCTTCTTCTTTACAAACAACACCGGTGCTCCTATGGTGATTTAACTTGGTTGAATGAATCCCTTCTCTGACAACTCGCCAACTGCTTAGACAGCCTCCAATTATCTCCAATTATCTTGCAAAGAGCATCGATTTGAAACACATCTGAAACTCTCTCTAACGACGGTACATCATTAAGGTGTCTTTCACTCTTCTCCTCGCTTTTCTTCGTAAATTCGAGCCAAGAAAAGACAACCTCCTCTATCGATGTACTGGCCTTGATACAAGAGATGATGCTCAACCGGGAAGGACTTCCAACAGCCCGATCTCCTTGTATGCTCAAACTTTTCTCGCCATACGGTACACGCACGATCTTCTCATCGCAGATGATGTGTGCATCGTCCTTCGACAACCAATCCATTCAGATGATGACGCCAAAACTTCCTAGGGTGACTGGCAATAGGTCTATGCTAAACGAGTGGTCTAGGAAACTCAAGGTACAACCTCGGACTACGGTGTCTATCTCCTCCCTATTACCATTAGCTAATTCCACATCAGAATCGAACCCTAGAGGTGTTTAGGAAATTCCTAGTAATGGCATAAAGTGGTGGATACGAAACTCATATCGGCACCAAGATCAAACAAGATGGAAGATAGCGATTATTGAGAATGAACGCATCTGTAACTCACGCTAGGGTCCTTACTAGCTTCCTTCTCAATATCATACACACCTGTTCCCATGTCTCTCTCACCGATTCCTAGCACTCGATTTCTGATTCTTCACGACCTCATGCTTCACTGTGGTTTAAGCCATTACTTCCCACACCTCGGTTAACAAATCCTCCTCCATTTCCGGGATTTCTCTCATCCACAAATGTTAATACAAATGTCAAAAACGTTTATTTATATTTTACTTATCTTCTAATGTTTTGTCGATAACAAAAGTAAGATCATTTTAAGGAAACAAATAAAACACGTAAATGGTTTGAACTAATAGTTTTCAACACACTTACGCTTTCACATAAAACACTAAAACAAGTATAAGTGATTTTATGATCTAGATATATATATATATATATATATATATATATATATATATATATATATATATATATATATATATATATATATATATATATATATATATATATATATATATATATATATATATATATATATATATATATATATATATATATATATATATATATATATATATATATATATATATGTACAACAACTAGTGTTTACATATTGGCTTAACAAGTATAAGTGATTCTATGATTTAGATATATATGTACAACAACTAGTGTTTACATATTGAGTTAACACATACTTAAGCTAAGTATACTAAAATGGGTAAAACAAGTATATAATAAAATGGGTAAAACAAGTATATACTAAATAGATAAAACTAGCAAATGGTACCCATGATTTTATATATACCACTTAACCAAGTTCAAAGTATCCTAAGGTACATTGTATCTAGAAAGAAAACCATGGATCAACCCATAACCCATGACCCATGACCCATAACCAAAATACCCATGGGCAAAGAGGAGCGGACCACGGATCCCTGGCTTTGTGCTAGCCGGATCCCTGTGGTAGGGATCCGTTGGATCCGGGGAAACAGAGCTTTTCCTCTATAAATAGTGAGCCATTTCTTCATTATATCTCACCCTCTCTAACATACTTTCTCCCCGAAGTTAAATCTCACTAACCTTAGATACAAGAGATCTATGTTTGTAGTTTGTTTTGTGTGCTCTTTTAGGTTCCTCTTAAAGGGAAGATCACCACCTTTGAAGTCGAGCAAGCTCAAGTCCATGAGTTGCCAAGCTTCCTCATCATCAAGGCTATTGAAGTCCTTGTTGATGATCCCTTCTCTCTTCAAAGAAGTGTAGTGTTAAAGACATTAGTGAAAGATGTCTCAGTGTCAAGACAAAGATATTGTGAAGGGTATCTATCGCCCATAGGATAAGCACTGGTAGGTGCTAGAAGTCAAGACAAGAAGCATTAGTGAAAGGTGCTTGAAAGTGAAGACACAAGACATTAGTGAAAGGTGTCTTGTAGATCTAGTCAAAGGCATTAGTGAAGGTGCCTTAGATATACATTCGATATGGCGTGTTTCATGTACTAGATAGACTAGCATTAGATCCAAGCATATTGATGTCCTCGATGATGTTGTAAAGGAGTAGATCTCCTTTGGGATTAGTCGTTGGTGTAGTGTGTAGTAGTTCCTCCATTGCAATGGAACTAGGTGCTTAGCCTAGTACCTAATAAAGGGTAGGCGACGTTGTGAAGGTGTAGTTCACCTAAGGTGTGAAAGAACTCGGTGGTTAGCCAAGCACGATATAAAGGGTAGGCGACGTTGTGTTAGGTGTGGTTCGCCTTGGTGTGAAAGAACTCTGTGATTTAGCTTTGTACCGAAAAAGATTGCTTACGCCAGGAAGGCTTCTCCGCCAAAAGGAGATTGGTGTAGTGATTACAAACTCGAGTAGTGACTCGGGGAGTGGAGTAGGGCGAATGTGTCCTTGTAGCCGAACCACTATAAATACTGCTATGTGGTTTTGTGCTTCTTACTCTTATCTTTTCATTACATATCTTTATATGCTTGTTTATCAACATCCAACACACATTAACCAAATAGATTGACATAAGTCAATCTAAATAGTTTAAAAGGAAGTTTTAATTGGTAAACTATTCAACCCCTTCTAGTTTTCCACAATTGGCATCGTAGCTTCATTACAAGTTTCTTGAAGTATATTGTACTTTAAAACTTGATACGATCCATAGTTAATTGAAAACTACAAAGAAGGTTTTTCATAAAAAACAAACACCATGTTTTTCAAAACTATATGTTGGATGTTGAGTTGATAACAACATTTTTCTTATATATTTTTTCATTTAATTGCACTAATCTTCTTTGTGATATTGATTAGTCAAAGCTCATACCCACCAAGCTTTAGGAGACGCTTGTAACAAGAATACCTTCCTTAAGAAGGTATCTTAGACGCCAGGAGCTGGAATCGCCTAATGACATTTGTCATTTGTAAAAGACATTCCTAAGTGCATTCGAGGTATGAATTTCTACTTATATCTAAATGATATTTGTTTAGTATATATGTTATTTGCTAGGCTTTTATTTGAGTAGATTTTGTGTTTACACATGATTTACATGTAGCTTCGTTAGAAGCCCGCTTCTCACATACGTGTTATCCTTCTCGCCTATAGTCATAGTATATAGAGCTTATGCTTTATTTCTTCTAATAAAACAAAACACGAATTTCAAAAATTCTCCTTCCCTATTAATAAACCCACTGACGCCCATTTTTTTCAATCCTCACTTTTTCAAATTTTCCAATTTCAAAATTCTCTCATTCAAAAACTTCATCTTCCTCCTCATTTCATCTCTTCCTAAACCAAGAAAATCCGTCATCAACATGGTTTACATCGCACTCGTGTTTCATCGCCTCTAACACTCATCGCACTTGTGTTCCCTATGATGAAGTTCACATACGGAGACATTTACTTTGTGTTGTTAATCTATATTGGGGTCATTTACCCAACTTTGTATCATCCTTAGCATTGAAATGCAATATTATTAATAATCTATTTTATGTTATTATGTATGTTTCATTTCTTTTGATCTATATGTTATATTCTTCGTGATACATTAGATGTCATGTATGCATGCTAAAAGAAAATGTATGATAAAACATACCTCATGGTACAATAACCGTAAAACCTATGTTTTATTAAACCGGTTTCATATTACGCATCCACGGATCCTTGAAGTTACACTAGCCGGATCCTTTTGAAAAGGAACCGGGATCCGCCCCATCGAAAACAGTCATGCAAGATTAAAACCACTATCTTTCTAAAAGTAATAATCCACTAGAGTTTCAAAACCATGAGTTAGCTAAATGCTAATTATTAATAGAATATCTAGTAAAACGTTAGATTATTATAGGTTGACCATAAACGCCTTCCTTATTAACCCATCACTTCTATAGGTTCAACCATGACGATGAATACGAAGTTTGATTTTTCACCACTAGCTGCTCACACCCCTAACATTTCCCTTGAGCCCAACACACCGCAATCATGTCCGTGGGTTCAATAATCTCAAAACCGCCACTTATGAAGGACGCTTTGTAGACACTCTTCTACACCAAGAAGGTATCAATACTCCTTCCGAGCCATAGACTAGAATGTCTCTTGAAATCAACGAGAAGATATGTCCAAGGTTCATAATGGAATTCTTCCGCTGTTGGAACTCGCTCGTAACGAGGATCGCTCTTCATCTCTTTGTTTATATCAAAACCAAAATTCACTTTAAGCCTTGGGCATTTTGCTCACATCCTCCGAATTCCAAACCATGGACAATGTGCCTTCACCAAGATTGGTCTCTTGATTCTCTTCAACTTTCGTGAAGAAAATAGTCCATATTGTTCACACATACCCTCTCCGAAGATTTAACACGCATGATATGCAAACCCCTACCATATTACTCCAATCCAAACATTATCCATACACGGATATTCGAGAAGAGTATAAACTCGTTGCTCTCATTCTAATGTGAAATGTTTGGAGTCTTAGGAAATCGAGATATTCTTCCCGCTTGTTGTGCTCACATGTTGTACCGCTTGCTAACACAACAACCATACAATCTCGCCTACTTCTTCGCAAGGCGAATTGCAAACCTTCAAGGCTCCAAGGATAAACTCATCCTTATGGAATGTTCTTGACACGCCTATCATATAATGTTATGCACTTCCATCCTCAATTTCAAAGTCCGCTTGTAATGCATTTGTGAATAAGATGATGGAACCGCTAAACATATCTCTCATGAAGACCTTTCTTCATTCTTGATTCCACCAATACCCATCAAACACATAATGATCCTCCTAGCTAAAACACTCAAGGAACCTAGAATAGTCAAACAGATCTATTCTACTCTACTCATTAGTTATCAATGTAATCATATCTCTTTCATGAAATAAAACATCTTACATTTGATATCCTAGTTTTAGAACTCCTTTAAAACTTGGAATATAATGCAATCGCCATGATCATTGCATACCTTAGTAAAGGTTCTCAGCGTGATAGACGGATCCCAAATGTTGTACTAAACAGATCCCTACATCTAGTGGAACCGCTGATCCGCAAAATGTAAAATGCAATTACAAGCATTACATGTCAAACACACTTTTGAACACCTTACACTAAGCTAAACATAGTGTCTTAAGATTGATTAAAGACTTATCAAAGATAGGTTGACCTTTCCCACACTTTCCAACTCACATAGATCACATTCTAAGACTTGTTAGATCTACCATTTCAACCATCACTCTTCCGCCTCAAAACTCACACTTCATTTTTACTTGATCCCTCACAACTAGGTTAGAAATCCTACGATTATGACAATATTGGTCATTAATCAACCTCACCTCAAAATTGATCAAAGTTGATCAAACTTAGTTTTTCCCATCTCAAAACCATTAGGATATTTTCCAAAACACAATCCTAAGACACAACCTAATCTCTAGGATCATTTAGTTTCATTTAACTCAATTGACATCTTTAATGTCATCTTGCTCATCCATTGGTACTTTTTGAAGGTTCCAATCCTTCCATAAATAACAATCATTAGCTACACCACTCATTGCCTTTCAAACATTTAAGCACCCCTTCATTTAAAACACTGGGAGAACTCAAACACTCAAGGTGATGTAGGTCTAGATCTTAGAAACATCATTTCCACTTTTCATAAACCGTCAATGCCTGATCCCTAGAACTAGCTTCTAGACGGATCCTCTCGAGAAGGGAACCATGATCCGGATGATGTTTATGACAAATCTTGGTAAAACAATCATTTCAACTCATCTTCCTAACTCAAACACTCCATCTCATCTTAAATGTGTTCTCAGAACAAGACAACCTCTCGTAGTTGACTTGTGCATACTAATCATCACATTCCATAGAATCTTAGTGGCTTAAGGCTTAAATGCACTTTCCAAATCTCTTGGTTATAAACCACCTTGTTAGGATCTCCATAGTCATCACTCTCATCCTAACTTTCAGCTTTGCAATCCCTTCAAATCATCTCATCATGAGAAAAACCCAAGTAACAACCTCATCCACCAAAGAACCACCCATCAAAAGGCTCGTGGTTGTACACGTAAATCTCTTCAACCTAATCATCTCCCTGGCCAAACCAACAAACCTTCATCATCCAATCAAGCCAATTCCTAGAAGGGTAGTACCCACAAAATTACCTATACCAAACACAACAATACCTCCTAGGCCAAACAATATCATTTCCACTAAACCATCACCTTTGATTCCTAGAGCTATCTCTTTTACATCCCCACAATCATCACCTCACCTCTACAATTTAGAGGACTTGCCACCTAGGCCGCCTCATCCGCTCACGACAACATTCTCCTCATTAGAGGAACAATGATTCAAAATCAAGGTGTTGAGTCAACACTTGCTCCGCTCCTTTTTCACTGCTTCCATCATATAATCCCATTCGATTATAAGAAATCATCAAAGTCAACCATCCACCTTATGGAAGTTGACACATCTTACCACCATCATCATTCTTGATCGAACCATTCCTAAATGGACCTCCACCAACTCTCCATCATTCGAGGCTCCTCAAACCACTTCAATTGATCCTTGAATCAAGCCACTTCATTTCATCCACCACCACTACTCTAGCCATGACAAAGATCTGCTATCATTGTCAACATGTTGAAAGTTTGATACATGAAGTACGGAAGACCAACGTTTATGTTCTATCATCTCCTCGAACGTTTCGACGAGATTAAACCTAAACATAACTTGAGCTAGAAGATTATAGTGGTGTCTAAGCTTCAAGCATTAGTTGGTCTAAGAAATTCCTAGTTATGTATTGTCTATTTTCTTATTTTTGAGTCATGTTTATCATAACTCTTGTTTTATTAAATGGAATTACATGCTACGTGTTATTTATCGAGAATATGTATTCATATCTCATTTATGTGATAACATTACTTGTTATATCACATTTGTCGATTTTAGTCATCCCCGCACGATCCTCAAGATATTTCAGACGGATCCCTACTAGAAGGGAACCGTGGGATCCGTGAAGTCGAATGTTTTTCTTTATCACATTTGCCGGAAATTGTGAATTATACTTGTTTTCAACCCTTGTTTTGCGCTTGTTCAATTAACACATAAAGTATTTGACATCCTAAAGCTGGGGAGCTTGTGTCAAAACAATACGCTGCAAAATTACTTGCAACATTTGATTTATATTTCATGACTTCCTGCTGCAAATATTGCAATCATCTAGTGGGGACACACCACACATAGACGTAATCCTTGCATAAGAAGGTAAATGAACTAGATTAGAATTAGTTTTTGACGCCTTACTTAGGGGTGGACTCACAGGGGGCGAACCACCAGATCCTTTCCCCGTTACTTGCTCTCTATTTTTTTTTCCTTTCACATGTTTTTTCTTAAAACGATGTGTTGCTTTTTTCAAACACTTTTTGTTTCGACAAAAAGGAGAAGAAAATAAAACTACAAATTCAAACTTTACTTAATTTTAGCTTTTCCTTAAAATAATCTATGTTTTGTCATCAACAAAAGGGAGATTGTTAATACAAATGTCAGAAAAACGCTTATTTATATTTTACTATCTTCAATGTTTTGTCGATAACAAAAGTAAGATCATTTTAAGGAAACAAATAAAACACGTAAATGGTTTGAACTAATAGTTTTCTAACACACTTACGCTTTCACATAAAAACACTAAAACAAGTATAAGTGATTTTATGATCTAGATATATATATATATATATATATATATATATATATATATATATATATATATATATATATATATATATATATATATATATATATATATATATATATATATATATATATATATATATGTACAACAACTAGTGTTTACATATTGGCTTAACAAGTATAAGTGATTCTATGATTTAGATATATATGTACAACAACTAGTGTTTACATATCGAGTTAACACATACTTAAGCTAAGTATACTAAATGGGTAAAACAAGTATATACTAAAATGGGTAAAAACAAGTATATACTAAATAGATAAAACTAGCAAATGGTACCCATGGTTTTATTAATACCACTTAACCAAGTTCAAAGTATCCTAAGGTACATTGTATCTAGAAAGAAAACCATGGATCAACCCATAACCCATGACCCATAACCAAAATACCCATGGGCAAAGAGGAGCGGACCACGGATCCTGCTTTGTGCTAGCCGGATCCCTTGGTAGGGATCCGTGGGATCCGGGAAACAATAGGTTTTTCCTCTATAAATAGTGAGCCATTTCTTCATTATATCTCACCCTCTAACATACTTTCTCCCCGAGTTAAATCACTAACCTTAGATCCAAGAGATCTATGTTTGTAGTTTTGTTTTTGTGTGATCTTTAGGTTCCTCTTAAAGGAAGATCACCACCTTTGAAGTCCAGCAAGCTCAAGTCCATGAGTTGCCAAGCTTCCTCATCATCAAGGCTATTGAAGTCCTCTTGTTGATGATCCCTTCTCTTCAAAGAAGGAGTGTTAAAGACATTAGTGAAAGATGTCTCATGTCAAGACTAAGATATTAGTGAAGGTATCTATCGCCTATAGGATAAGCACTTGTGGTAGGTGCTTAGAAGTCAAGACAAGAAGCATTAGTGAAAGGTGCTTGAAAGTGAAGACACAAGACATTAAGTGAAAGGTGTCTTGTAGATCTAGTCAAAGGCATTAGTGAAAGGTGCCTTAGATGTACATTCGATATGGTGTGTTTCATGTACTAGATAGACTAGCATTAGATCCAAGGATAATAATGTCCTTGTTGATGTTGTAAAGGAGTGGATCTCCTTCGGGATTAGTCACAGGTAAAGTGGTAGTAGTTCCTCCATTGCAATGGAACTAGGTGCTTAGCCTAGTACCCAATAAAGGGTAGGCGACGCCATGAAGGTGTAGTTCACCTAAGGTGTGAAAGAACCCGGTGGTTAGCCTAGCACCAGATAAAGGGTAGCGACGCTGTGTTAGGTGTGGTTCGCCTGGTGTGAAAGAACCCCAGATTTAGCTTTGCACTTAAAAAGATTGCTTACGCCATGAAGGCTTCTCCACCAAGGAGATTGGTGTAGTGATTACAAACCTCGAGTAGGTGACCTGGGAGTTGGAGTAGGCAAGGAAGGTGTCCTTGTAGCCGAACCACTATAAATACTGCATGTGGTTTTGTGCTTCTTTACTCTTATCTTTTCATTACATATCTTTATATGCTTGTTTATCAACATCCAACACATTAACCAAATAGATTGACATAAGTCAATCTAAATAGTTTAAAAGGAAGTTTTAATTGCAAACTATTCAACCCCCTTCTAGTTTTCCACACACGCCTCAAGACTCATTCTTGTAGTGCCCTTCTTTCCACATCCAAAACAGTGACAATGGCCTTCTCGTCCGCCTCCTTGCAGCTTGAGGCAGCAGCTAGTGGCCTGACCCACAGCCCTGGCCACGTGTCCCACCCAGAGCACTTCCTACACACAATCGGATTACGGTCCATGGTGGTGTCGATTGCAACCACTACCACAAGGGCTCGCTACCTTATAACCCTTATTCTTCCATTTCTTTTGGCGAACACCCGCCTGTCTCTTCACCGCTTGTTGCCATTCCCTTTAACAACTTCATTCTCTTCCTCTTATCACTTATCACTCTTACCCTTGTATCCTACTTCCAATACATAAGAGTCCATCAAACTGAACACATGAACCGCTTCATGCAAGTTAACTCAAGCTTAAATGATGACATCATTCCTAGTAGCTAAAGGCAATCCATCAAGATACCTCTCAATCTTAAGGGCTTCATGCGAACCATATCCTCGGAAAACAAAGGAAAACTCTTTGAAACGACGACAGAAGTCGTCATGCCGGGTACCCTTTAACCTTATGGTTCCGTAACTTAATCTCTAGCTTCTTAACTTCATTCCTAGGACAAGAAGTCTTGATCAAGAGAGTCTTAAACTGGGTCCAAGTCATGTTATAAGCTAAATCACTCCCTATGGATATGCGGTAGTTGTTCCACTGTGTCAACGCTTCGTCCCTTCAAGGTAAATGTTGCATATTTAACCTTACGCTTTTCACAGCTAACGGTAAACACAGTACTTAGTTTTCCATCCACCGTTAGGTAACTACTCCTTCTGCCTCCGAACTCGATGGGACCACAGTAATCGAACTCTTTGTAGGTACAACCCCGAGTTCGATTACAGCATGGGTGGTTCCACCCAGTGTTGAGAGATTAGACTCACTAGCAGCTCACTACACGCTCGTCACAAGCTTGTCAATGTGGGTCGTCCAGCGTGGAGGGTTTGTGGAACAAGACCATTCTCAAGACGGTCATTCACATTCGGTTCTCTATAACCGGGTTATCGTTGTTCGTGTTCTCAACAGTGGAGTGGTCGGGCTGAAGATGACCTCAACGGACAGGGCAACCACAACAAATAGGGGTTGTTCTGTTAGTCCTAAAGGTTTCGCCTTGGTGCCATCATTCTCATGAAAGAATATAGCTTCATAAGTTCACAATTCCCCGCCTAAAGACAGAGTGGGTTCCACTGATCACTAAATAACGCCGAATACATAATCAAGGTCAAAAAGGATATCGTTATACCATAAACAAAACAACAGAGACCGAATCATAACTAAAGGATGCACGCTTCAATAACCATAACTCATAGGTTCCAAAGTAGAATACATGAAAGGATACGGGAAATCAAAATGATCCTAACAATGATACTAATAAGATAACTAGGATAGATCTACATCTCGAACTGTAGACTACTCGGCTTCAAGATGGTACAATGCCATGAATCTAACAATCTAGCCACGACTACGAGCTCTCCTAAATGATCTCCAAACATCGCCCATCACCTCCATAGTGACAAAATCCCAACGCCGAGAGTCGCGATCTTTCTTAAGATTCACGACCTCCTCCTCTAATTCGCCGACCTGCTACCAAGCGCTTGGTCCGCCTCCCGGCTATCGATCACCGCTTGCCGTGCCCCTACCGCCAGAGTTCCGGCATACCCTCTCTCAAGGCCATCGAATTTTCTCCATCTAAGTCATATCTATCCTCAAATCCTCTACACCACTCCTCATCACTCCATCTAATCGATCCGACAACCGACTAAGGCTAATATTCGGGATATAATCCTCTCCCATATCAAACCCGCACTCCATACCCTCGGCTCAAGCAATCTCCGATATATCTCGAACCTAATGGCCTACCTATCTCAGTGAATGTGGAGGTGAACCAAATCAAAAGGTCGCCCAAGAGAATCAAAGCCTGTAAAGGTAAAGGAGAGCTCTGTCCGGAGAATATGCTGGACTCTACAACGGAGGAGTACCCCATCCGGGATATCCTCATTATCCTCCTCTTGAGGATCCTTATCCTCATTTATATCATCGCTTCCTCAATCTCATGCTCCTCCCCGCCTCATCTTCGAGAGGAGAGTCCATGAGTCGTAGTCTCGCATGTGAATCACGAGGTGGTACAAGATGGGATCTAGGTCTCTAAGACATGGTGATGTTGGTGTTGATGACAAAGAGAGTGGGCTTCTAGGCGAATAGGTGATGATGGTGGTCACGGACATGCATGCAAGACCACGAGCAAGTCTAGGAGTCCGGGCTCATGCTAAGACCGATGCAAAGTGAGTCAGCCTAGATGAGCTAGGTGATCCGATGATGATGATGAACCAGAGCGACGGCAATCACATAGGATCACCCTGCTGTATGACCATGAGAGTTAATGTTTGGGAACTAGCGGCTGAAGAAGGATATCCTTAGACACATCATAAGCTAGTGAAGGCATAGTCTGTGACAATGGCATAGGGTAGGTATAAGTGTTTGAAAACAACTAGTTCTAATAAGCGCATCAACTCAACCAAAACATATATCACATAATGAAAGCTTTAAAATAAAGGTACCGCATTACTCAAAATATGGCTTTAAATAAATCACATAAGTTCTGTTCTATCACATAATCCCAAATCAAATCAATCATATAATCAAGCTCAAAATCCCAAAATCATAACATATCGATAATCCAAATCAAATCCATAATATATCGACAATCGAATCACATTTACCCAACATCAATAATCATATCTCAAAACATAACATCTCAAAACATAACATCTCAATAAACAATTCACAATTCATAATATCTCATAACAGATCGCAGCTCATACCATAATCAAATAAGAAGCTTCGACTGGTAAAAGGGCATGCGTCGGTCGAGGATCTATTTTTTAAAAGTGGTTATAGTTTAGGTTTTATTAAATACCTAGTTCTCTATAACCTTGAGCTCGATACCAATCTATAACACCCCAAATCTCGGTACAGCGAAGACTTAATCAAGTTTTCATGTTATAATTGGATTGGTATCTCACACAAGTATAGCAAACAAGATAGTTATATTATCATTCAAAACCAATCCCAAATTTAATTATCCAAAACATTAATCCTAAAATTTAAATATAGGCCTAAACATGGTTTAATAAAATAGGTCCCATAAATTATCGAATTTGATTATGATCCTGACCATGCCTCCTTGCCAAGCTTCCATAGAACACGCTTGTGCAAATATCACTTAAATACCGAAAAGCATGCTAAAAGGTCATTACTTATTTGGTGAGTTCATAGGTTTAAATTCAAGTAAAAGTAGTGGACTCAGAGGGAGTTAATTTGCTATGCGAGACCTAAGATAAATACACATCAATCACAAACAATATCATATCCGATATCACAGCTGCCCCTAGCGACACTAGCTAGCACACCATAGTAAAGTCTAGAACGATTGCTAACCTGGACTAGGTCGAGGTAGAAGTATACTCTTAGCTAGGCAACGTGTTATAGCAATTAGGATTGCTACCCTAGACTAAAGCAACAGCTACCATATATCTATCTAAACAGTCAAGCGCATAAGCAAATCAAAATAGTTTTAAAGGTTCAAAAACAGTAGCATGATTCTCACCCCAATTTAGTTAAAAACATAGATAAAAGTGGCGCTATGAAACTCATCTTAAGCAAGCAACACACAAATAAACACTAGTAGAAGATAACATCTAATCACGGCACAACAACTATCGACTCGGCACAACCTATTAATGTAAACCAATTTTAATATACATTTCCCAAAATCAACGTTATCTATCCCAATGTATTCCTTTTCTTTATCTTCAAAAATTGTCTTGTTTCATCGTTTAGTCCTAGAGTTTGGTATCATCATGTTGGTGTATTGACTCAATATGATGCCATGAATGCACTCAAACAACCAATATGTGACTCAATGCAACACAATGAGACATCTAAGCGATAAGCTCCATAGTCCAATAAGTTTCGGAATAAATAGTAGACCTTATCGACTTCGTCAACTCGATAAACTCAATTATTTATTCGTGTCGCTTATTATCCCATAAACCGTCGCATCCTAATAAGTCATAAGGATAATTCACCCATTGATAATGTTACCCAACGTACCTAGCGGTCTCTTATTAGATTCGTCAACCTAATAAGTCCGCTACCCACGCGTGGATCGACGCTATTAATGTTAGGTCATCCTTGAAAATAGTATTAAATGCTCATAAATAACTCATGCACACAACGTAAATAAATACTTGAAAATAGTATTAAATGCTCATAATGAAGCACATTTCGATAAACGCACTCAAAACATTAATTACTTATTTATAAGAAAACCTTTCCATTTTTAGTCGTTAGTTTCGCCCACCATTTAAAATAGTAAATAACAAGACAAGTCTTGTTATCGATATTTTGGTATAAAAGTCTTTTATTATTTATGTTTCATAGTTTATTAGCATTTTCATATATATATTTGGCGAAAAGTCAATTTTAATATTAGTTTCATATCGTTATTCGCTTCGAGTCCAAACAAGCACAGGATAGATAGGGTTTCAGTCATGACTTCGCCTTTTAATCATCAATAGTCTAAACTATACTAAAGCCCATGTTACGGCATTTTCGGGGTCAACTATTGACTAAAAAGTCAAAATAACACCGACGTTGCTCAAAGTTGACGATTTATATAACAAGTCCAAATAAAAGTCATAATAGCGCAATTCAATCTCAAATCAACCCAATTCAATCTCACCAACCAATCAACCAACCAAAAATACCCTAAACCAATGTTATGACACGATCACGGTTAAGGCCACGTGAACCAAACAAGCTCTAGAAGCTTTTCGGCTCCAAGCGTCTCATCCAAACACCAACAACATCAACCAACAAGCTACCACAACAACCCGACCCGGACCCGTGGTCCATGTAGGTCTCGTACGCCACCAAACCATGACCATCGTGGGTCATGATGGCTTGTACGCCCCATCTACACATCCAAACACTCCCCAAATCACTTCCACTACAACCAAACACAATCAATCAACCTCCAATCATTATCCGAACATCAAACCCATCAACTATTCCTAATCAAAAACATAAAACATGACCTAAAATGCAAAAACCCAACAATATGATACACCACATGATACCAAATCACTAGCTACATGTTTATTTATGTGTAAATTAGTTTTAATCCTATGTTTAAACCAAAACCCCTAAATTTCGTCCCATGTACGAGCCATAGGAGACCCATATGTGGCTTCATGTGGCCAAAACAAGCTTGACCCATATTCCATTTACCTTTTTACAACCAGATCTACAAGATTTAATGAAAATCCTAGAATCACGAATCTTATTTTTAAGATTTGGAGGTGTTAATATAGGCTTTTGTGAGAGATTTTTATATGGATGAAAGAGGAAAGAGAGATATACAAAATGGTGGTGGAGGTGAGATACCACTTGTGAATTTGGCCGAATATGGTAGGAAGTGAAGGCTATGGTGGTTTAGGTTAGGGTTTTTAATTTTGGAAGAGAGAGAGTGTAGTGAGAGAAAGTTAGTGTTAGTGTGTGTTTTAGAGAGAGAATGAAAGAGTAGAAGTGAGGAGGGTTGGGGTTTTAAATACTTGGAAAAGGGACAAAATAAAAAATGAAGGGGAGGGGAGGGGGCGGCCGACCATGGCTAAAAGGAGGGGCCGAAGCTGTCATTTTTCGTAAATTATCTCGTTTACCCATTCCCGAGTTCATATATTGTTCTACGAATGTCCCACGATGTTCATTCGACTTTCTATTATGTTTATTCATGTTTTTCCACGAGTTTTGACTATTTATTTGCCAATTTTCGAGTTACGGTTTAAAAGCTACGTTATTTCTCATTTTAGGCTTTTATAGTGCCGAATCGAATAGTGCCTATCAAAAAGGGTTAAAACCCACACGATAACTCATCCAATAGTAAAATAAATCATAAAAACCAATAAACAATATCAAATCAAGTCATGGTCGATAGAAATAGTGGTAAAGGCAAAAGCTCAGTTTAGTTTAACGTAATGCAATTACCTAAAATAAACTCCCTAAATTGACAGTTGTCATAATATATGACAACCCGCAATTTTTGCGATATCTATTTTGCGAGGAATTACGTATGTTTTTCACTTATGAACTTTCCTTAGCTCATTTGGCGAGAAAACGAGAATATTATCTCGCGAAACGTGAAAACTAGACACAACGCGTACCGATATGACCATAGACCTGTTAATCAAGTTGATTGGTTCGTTATTCTAATTACGAGAAAATAGTCGTGAAAATACTCATTCTTATTGGAAAAATCATTCATATCGCGATGGCGCATTTTTCGTGATTTAAATCGCACGTTTGCTAGTCCAAACGAGTCCCGAACCTTTATTTTATAAACGATTACAAAAGTTACATGATTGGCCCCTGTAGTAAAATCTTTCCGTGCCCCCCATGATTTTAGTAATTACAATTTTGGTCCCTGGCTCAACTATAAAACAAAAAGATTTTTAAGGTTAGGGTTTTAGTGATAAGTTATCACGACCACCTCACCCTCCTTCTCTTCTTTCACGGTACCGTCGGCGGCGATTGTTTTCGACCACTTTGTCCCACCATCCAGTTGGTGACGCCACAGTGAAGCCGTCACTTCCACCCTTAACCCCGTAAAGATCTTGGTTGTTTGAAGACGTTTTAGGGTTTTAAATCATGTATTTGGGTCAAGAATAAATTGTGTTCGCGGTTTTGGTTTTGTCAGTGGATCTGGTTTGAGACTCGTCTCCTTCACCTCCCCCCTCTATCTTTCTTGTTGGTATGTCGAGCCTCACGATCTATCTTTTGTTGTTTTCTTGTATAACCGATTAATGAAACGACTATATTGTTTTCGTGGAATAAAATGAGCTTAAAAACATATTTTGAATGATGTTCGTGTGGTGTGAAAACAATTTTGGTGTGGTGGTAAAACATTTAATGAATCGTGTTTATCAGATTTGTTCTTAGAGTCGGGTCGGAACCCGTTCCTCTTGGTTTGACACACGAGTTTGATTATGGGTCTTTGATGTTTGATGAGTTGTTATTATTAATTTTGATTTGGATCAAGTTCAAACCCGTATTATGTCATGGGTCAGTTGGACTCACTTATCTTATTCCTCCATAGCTTATTTTACGAGTCTTGGATTAATTTCTATCTTTGCTTTTGGTTTTGGTGGTATAATGAAACTCGTATAAAGATGTATGAGACATTTGGTGTGGAAATAAGTAACCTGAGAGGTTTCGTTTCTTGTTATGTCGCGGTTCAATGACAACCCGAGAGGGTGGTTCATTCTTTCTGTTTCAGGACATCAAGCAACTCGAGATAGTGTTTATTAGATTGTTACATCTTGGTTTAGCAATGACACCTGAGAGTGTATGTATTTTTTTGGTTCTCAGGTTTGCAAGAAAGACACATAGGGTGTCGTTTGGTTTATTTTAATCAGAACCCATCCGGGTGTTTGGTTTACTTAGTTAATGGGCCAAAGCCAATTAACACTTATGGGAGTGTTTGGACTTATAAGCGGGCCGAAGCCCATAGATCCCGAGTTATTTAAATGGTACTCATAGTTTTCAGATATTAAACGTTTGACTAACTTGTTTTAGTGATTGAAGTGTGTTCATTGGCATGCGTTTGGAATTTTGCTTTGAATTGGATAATTGCGAATACTTAACGAACTTGGGAAATATTTGGATTGAGATTATTATTGGACTTGAGTACATGGACATTTGGATCGTTATTGGATTTATGGTATTAGATGATGGAAATTATTGGACAATATGGGACACGGCGGTATAATATATTAGACTCGATAAGAACTTAATATTTTAGACATGGATCGGACACAAAATATTCAATAAAGCCAAAGGCTAATACTTACGCGAATGATAACGATAAACAAAGCATATAAAATATTGTTATTAAAATTTGGTTTATTCGAAAGTCACGATGACTTGGGAATGTTTTATAAATGGACGCGTCATGTAAAAATTTATAAAAACGTTCTAACTTGTATATTTTTATTTCAAATCTCTTTTGTTATTATAAAACCCGACAAGGATCTAAACAAGTATTCTTTTAAGGGGTAAAACCCTTATAGCTTGAATTGCAATTTCAAACTTATCGTTATTATAAAACATGTTTGCTTTATACAAACTATTTGTGATTATGGGTAAACACCAAAAATTACCAATTGACTTATTTACTTAAGTAATTATGTGTCCTTATTGTTTTAGCATCTTCTGGTCATTGTCTTCTCGACTTGAGTCTGGGTCAATTTTATTGACTATTCTATCATAATATATTGAGATATATATTAAGTTTTGGCATGAGTTCCACTTGGTGCGAGTTAATACTTGGGAACTATAATATACTCTTGGTGTGAGTTTATGTCGAGTCTTCATTTTCTTACCACCACACGAAGCGTTAAAACTAAACTTTTGAGATATTGACAATGGAAGTTTTGAAATCTTGGATACAGTATTCCATGAAAACTAAGACAGCGTTGTCTTTGAAATCTATTTGCTTTGCTAGACGATGATACGAGATAGAAAATTCCTATTAGGTTGTGCCGATGTTGTACCATTGTTCTTTTTACTTTTTGGATATCGTCGTTTCTTTCTTGTGAGACTGTTATACTTTTCTCACTGATGCCAGATGTGAATCTTGCGTTGTTTCGTATCGAGGTGAGTTCATAGACCCTACTTTTACTTACTTTTAAACTGTTTTGGGGGAGAATACATTCTCGTTTTTACTAAATGCACCATTTGATCGATTTGAATAATCGATTGTTACTTGGTTTGATAAAATGCGTGATTTGGTTTAATATATTTTTATGTGGACACAAGTGCTAAAAAACTGTTTGATTAGACTTTGAAATGTTTTGTGAGGCTATTACGTGTAGGCTAAGGTTAGAAACCCAAACGCGTCTATGTATTGATGATTCCTGGCTCAGGATTACTGCGAATGTTATGGATAGATCTATTGTGGTTGACTACCCCGTCTGGAATTTGTTTGCCCAACTTGCTAGGGATTTACCCGGATTTGTGGATGCACCAACTTGCCATGACGTATAACATGTCGGTTTATATATGTGATTAGGGCTTGATGGTTGCTTAAATGTTTTTGTCTTAGCCTGCGTAATATATGATACTTGGATTCAGGCAATGTGAGCCTATGGTAAATTTTAAATTGTTTGTGAGTGATTATTTTGCGCTCGAAAACCTTGTGGTTCACATTAATACTTTACGAAAGGTAAACTCTATTTTCGCGACATTTCAGGCATCATAATGTTCAAAAGGATCTTTTGAACTCACTATACTTTTATGTAAAACTATGAAATCACCAACCTCGTGTTGACACTTTTAGCATGTATTTTTAGGTATTGAGGCGATTTTGTACTTTTGGAGGCGCTTGGGCAATGACATGGCATGGTCACAGACGACTCTGATATTTGTATTTGTTGATAATTATTATTGGCCTGTATTTTGCACTAAAATTTATTATAAATTTTGATTCATATTGGATAAATGTGTTTTCTTAAGAAAAACCCGTTATTCTGTACTTATGTTGTGATACCAATTAGTAGCACCCATGGTTTGTATGTTTTCACTGAACTCGATTTTTAGGGGTGTTACAGTTGGTATCAGAGCCTAGGTTATAGAGAACTGGGTAAATTTTCCAAAACCAAGACTATAACCATTTTTACGAAAATGTAACCCTATGACCGACACGTGCCTGCCTGCCAAGCTGATGCCTTGCTTGTGACTTTGATTGCTAAATATATTTGATGAGATGTGTGCCTTACTATTGGATGAGTATATCCATTTATTTTTTGCTATTTGCTATGAGTATCTTCGACATACTTATGCTTATGCATCGTACCTGTTGTAGCGTTGCGCCTCTTTCTCTACGAAATCTCAATGTTCGTCCTCGAGTTTGGACATTTGTTTTGGGTATTTTAGAAACGGATTTTGGAAGTGAAGGACATGGTGCTAGTGTAACTAAGTCAAGTATTTCAAAATTCATTTGAACGTCGGGTGAATATAGACTGATCACCTATATTTAGCCATGGACAGTCGGACATAGCTTGATCACCGATATCTGACTCAGAGGTGAATTTTGCGATACTTGGAGTAGTTATAATAGTGTTATGTCCGGTTGGTTTCGGGTGGGTTTTGGAAAATGGAAACGTTTTTGGTGTGTGTATGCGACCATTGAATATCGAAAAAGTTTACCTTCACACACAACAAACTGGCATCACAATACTTGTTTATCGCGATATCCTTCCTTTTGTATGGAATGCCTTTCATCGCCGTCTAGTCATGATATGACTTGATTATTTTGGAATCGTTGGGCTATCGATCTTATTTCGCAATGGGTTGAGCTAGACCCGATTGGTCACAAGTTTACATTCGGGTTGCGTGAAGTTGTAATAATCTCATCGAGCTTATTGAAATGTTTGGAATTGATCTTGGCTACGTTTAAATTTGAATTGCTAGATTATGTGACTTTGGGTCTCGTTGTGAAATGGATTCGCTCATTCTTGTAACCTTGTTCTATTTTTGGTATTGTTACAAATGCCTATACTCCAAGCCTTGTCTTCAATCGATGTTGTTCCATAGATGCTAACCTTTTGATGTTGTACATTACGCTATATCGATTTGTATGATTTTAGTGTAACCGTTTGGAACCGTCGACGTTCACTCGTATTTGAAGTTTGATTTAATATCATTTAGTAATCGGATTCCTTTTGGAATTATAACTTTGGATTCGAATATTGTACCCTTCTGCGTTAAGTATTATGTGTACTACTTAGTCAATCGATTAATTGCTAGTAGAAATTAATACTCTCCTTCAAAGTCGTACTCTGAACTTGCTTAGTTCTCCTTTCGACAAAGATTTTATTGGCCCCGACAGAAACCTTAAGAATTTAAGGAGTAATGTGAACTACGATCCTTGGGGCTGACGCCTAATCCTTCATTTGTCTCTCGAGAATATCAGTTATCTTTGCTACCTCCTTATGAGATTTTGAGCCATGCCGTTATTGACGAACAAGTTGATTTCAATTATCCTACTAACCATTTTGCGGTCATCCTACAAAATGTTTTGCTACTATATCATAAATGAACCTTGAAGCGAATTTCGCCCTCTATCTGGTAGTTGTTGGTCGTGTCACCAAACCTGCTCAGTTTTTGCTAATCGAAGAAACGGACACTATGGACAACCTTGCTCGCCTTACATAAAGGAGATTGTTGTACATTGTGGTGTACAGATTTTCATCATTTCTGATCATGAAGGTCGTTCTACATCAAAGTTTTGGCAATCACTCTCGAGCCATGGGAACGGGTCTTGGTATGAGTATTGGGTACCATCTACAGACTGTTGGCTAGAGTGAATGAAGCATTCAAATGTTAGAGGACATGTTGCGTATCTGCGTGATCGATTTTGAAAATGGTTGGGATAGACACCTCCCATTGGTCGAAATCTCATATAACCAAAGCCACGTCGTGCGAGGCACTTCATGGTTAAAAGTGTTGCTCAACAATTTGTTGGATTAAAGTGGGGGATACCCAACTTGCTATCCTGAAATTGTTCGTGAAACTGCCGAGAGATTGTTCAGATCAAAAGCATAGTGCAAACTGCCACGATCATGGGATATGATTGGCAATAGATGTAAATCTTTGAGATTCCATGATTGGAGACAAAGCTATGCTTAAAGTCTCACCATGGAAACGTGTGATACGTTTAGTAAACGTGGAAAGCTTAATTCTTGTTGTATTTATCCTTTTGAAATCTTTGTTGGAGTTGGACTGGTAGCTCAGAGACTCGAGCTACCGTCAGAAATCAGCTGTTCATAATGTTTTCTTGTGTGTAATCTGAAGAAATGCCTTGCTGATGAGACAGATGTTGTCCTTGCTGGAGAAGATCCAGATTGGTGAACGTCTAAATTGTGTTGACGAACCTATCGAAATCATGGACTGTAAAGTCAGAAGACTTGATCCAAGTCATATTCTTGTTGATAGTGTTCGATGGAACTTTAAGAAATTTCATAAGTTCACGTGTGAACCTGAAAATGTAATCTTGTAAAAGTATCCTTACCTCTTTTCAAATCTAACGGATAACTTGAATTGAATCGCGAGGATGCGATTCCGTTAAAGAGGGTAATCTGTGACAACCCGCGATTTTCGCGATATCTATTTAGCGAGGAGTTACGTCTGTTTTTCACTTACGAACTTTCCTGAGCTCATTTGGCGAGAAAACGAGAAGATTATCTCGCAAAACGTGAAATTAGACACAACGCGTATCGGTACGACCATAAACCTGTTAATCAAGTTGATTTGTTTGCTATTATAATTATAAGAAAATAGTCGTGCAAATACTCATTCTTATTGGAAAAATAATTCCGATCGCGATGGCGCAATTTTCGTGATTTAAATCGCACGTTTGCTAGTCCAAACGAGTCCCGAACCTCTATTTTATAAGAGATTACAAAATTTACATGATTGGCCCCTATGGTAAAATATATCATGCCCCCACGATTTGAGAATTACAATTTTTTCCTTGGTTCAACTATAAAAGAAAAAGATTTTTAGGGTTAGGGTTTTAGTGATAAGTTATCATGCCCACCTTACCCTCCTTCTCTCTTTCATAGCCGTGTCTTAGGCGATTGTTTTCCTCCTACCTTTGTCCACCACCCTCAATTGGTGCCGCGCGATGAAATCGTTACCTCCACCCTTATCCCGTGAAAATCTTGGTTGTTTGAAGGCATTTAGGGTTTAAAATCGTGTATTTGGGTCATGAATAAATTGTGTTCGAGGTTTTGATTTTGTCTGTGGATCTGGTTTGAGACTCGTTTCCTTCACCTTGCCCCTATATCCTTCTTGTTGGTATGTCGAGCCTCACAATCTATCTTTCGTTGTATTCTTGTATAACCGATTAATGAAATGACTATATTGTTTTCGTTGAATAAAATGAGCTTAAAAGCATATTTTGAATGATGTTCGTGTGGTGTGAAAACAATTTAGGTGTGGTGGTAAGAAAATTAATGAATCGTGTTTATCAGATTTATTCTTAAAGTCGGGTCGGAACCCGTTACCTCTTGGTTTGACACACGAGTTTGATTATGGGTCGAGTTGTTAATATTAATTTTGATTTGGATCAAGTTCAAACCCGTATTATGTCATGGGTCAGTTGGATTTGCTTATCTTATTCCTCCATAGCTTATTTTATGAGTCTTGGCTTAGTTGCTATCTTTGCTTTTGGTTTTGGTAAAATAATGAAACTCGTATAAAGATGTATGAGACATTTGGTGTGGAAATAAGTAACCTGGGAGGTGTCGTTTCTTGTTGTGTCGCGGTTCAACGACAACCCGAGAGGGTGGTTCGTTCTTTCTGTTTCAGGACATCAAGCAACTCGAGATAGTGTTTATTAGATTGTTACATCTTGGTTTTGCAATGACACCTGAGAGTGTGTGTATTTTTTTGGTTCTCAGGTTTGCAAGAAAGACACATAGGGTGTCATTTGATTTGTTTGAATCAGAACCCATCAGGGTGTTTGGTTTACTTAGTTAATGGGCCGAAGCCCATTAACACTTATGGGAGTGTTTGGACTTATAAGCGGGCCGAAGCCCATATCACGAGTTATTTAAATGGTACTAATAGTTTTCAGATATTAAACATTTGACTAACTTGTTATATTGATTGAAGTGTGATCATTGGTATGTTTCGGAATTTTGTTTTGGAATTGGAGAATTGCGAATACCTAACGAACTTGGGAAATATTTGGATTGAGATTATTATTGGACTTGAGTACATGGACATTTGGATCGTTATTGGATTTATGGTATTAGATGATGGAAATTATTGGACATTACGGGACACGGCGGTATAATATATTAGACTCGATAAGAACTTAATATTTTAGACACGGATCGGACACAAAATATTCAATAAAGCCAAAGGCTAATACTTACGCGAATGATAACGATAAACAAAGCATATAAAATATTGTAATTAAAATTTGGTTTATTAGAAAGTCACGAGGACTTGGGAATGTTTTATAAATGGACGCGTCATGTAAAAATTTATAAAAACGTTCTAACTTGTATATTTTTATTTCAAATCTCTTTTGTTGTTATAAAACCCGACAAGGATCTAAACAAGTATTCTTTTAAGTGGTAAAACCCTTATAGCTTGAATTGCAATTTCAAACTTTTCGTTATTATAAAACATGTTTGCTTTATACAAACTTTTAAGTGGTAAAACCCTTGTAGATGATAACGACCGTTAAAAAAAAAAAAAAAATAAAAAAAAAAAAAAAAACTTTTGAATTTTTTTTCTTAAAATCTACTTAAAATATTTTTTTATTCATAATTTTATAAAAAATGGATAAATTTTTATACACTTTTTTTTCAAACGGAATTTAAAAAAATGGTTAAAAAATAAAAAAGAATAAATAAATAAAATAATTGTTTTTATTTATATCGGAAAAAAAAATTTAAAAACTTATTGATTTTAAGCGTACTTGGTTTTTTAAACGTTTTTTTTAAATTACGTTTTTAAAACTTTAAAAACTTAAAAATACGTTTTTTAAATTATGTTCTTTTTAAATTACGTTTTTTAAAAAAAAATTTCCGATATAAAAAAAACAATTACGCTTTTTTTTTAAATTAAGTTTTTAAAAAAAAAATTCCGACTTAAAAAAAAAACAATTACGTTTTTTATTTATTTTTTGTTTTTTAAACTATTTTTTTTTAAATTTCGATTGAAAAAAAAAAAGTGTATAAAAAATTTATCCATTTTTTTATAAAATTATGAATTAAAAAAATATTTTAAGTAGATTTAAAAAAATTAAAGTTTGTTTTTTTTTTTGTTTTTTTGTTTTTTTGTTTTTTTAGCGGTCGTTATCATGTAGGACTAACTATAAATTTTTATCAAGGTGACACAGTAACCTACTACCAAAGGTCATATTAGCTAGATCGAAAAAATTTGAAAGTATGTTAGCTAGCTTTGACACAACAAAGTACATTACGTAGATGTGTTTTTGAAAAATACGTTGCGTATCTTTAGCTTTCACCCTTTAATATATTAGACACGGATCGGACACAAAATATTCAATAAAGCCAAAGGCTAATACTTACTGTGAATGATAACGATAAACAAAGCATATAAAATATTGTAATTAAAATTTGGTTTATTCGAAAGTCACGATGACTTGGGAATGTTTTATAAATGGACGCGTCATGTCAAAATTTATAAAAGCGTTCTAACTTGTATATTTTATTTCAAATCTCTTTTCTTTGTTATAAAACCCGACAAGGATCTAAGCAAGTATTCTTTTAAGTGGTAAAACCCTTATAGTTTGAATTGCAATTTCAAACTTATCGTTATTATAAAACATGTTTGCTTTATACAAACTATTTCGGATTATGGGTAAACACCGAAACTTACCAATTGACTTATTTACTTAAGTAATTATGTGTCCTTATTGTTTTAGCATGTTTCTGGTCATTGTCTTCTTGACTTGAGTCTGGGTCAATTTTATTGACTATTCTATCATAATATATTGGGATATATATTAAGTTTTGGAGTGAGTTCCACTTGGTGCGAGTCAACACTTGGGAACTATAATATACTCTTGGCGTGAGTTTATGTAGAGTCGTCGTTTTCTTACCACCACACGAAACGTTAAAACTAAACTTTTGAGATATTGATAATGGAATTTTTGAAATCTTTGATACGAGTATTCCATGAAAACTAAGACGCGTTGTCTTTCGGAAATTCATTTGCTTTGCTAGACGTATTCTGAGATAGCAAATTCCTATTAGGTTGTGCCGATGTTGTACTATTGTTCTTTTTACTCTTTGGATATCGTCGTGCCTTTCTTGTGAGACTACTATGCTTTGCTCACTTATGCCAGTTGTGATTCTTGCGTTGCTTCGTATCGAGGTGAGTTCATGGCCCCTTTTAATTTTTTTTAAACTGTTTTGGGGGAGAATACATGCTCATTTTTACTAAATGCACTGTTTGATCGATTTGAATAATCGATTGTTACTTGGTTTGATGAAATGCGTGATTTGGTTTGTATATGTTTTTATGTGGACACAAGTGCTTGAAAACTGTTTGATTGGACTTAGAAATGTTTTGTGAGGCCATTACGTGTAGGCTAAGGTGTAGGATCGATATATTATTGTGTTGATGATTCGGGTGGTCTTGGATGATCAAAATACATGTTATCCATTAGAGAGAGAAAGTAGAGAGAGAGGGAGTTTCTTGGTAGAGACTTGTAGAACAAAATATTGAAAGGTTAGATTGAAGCTCCACCCTTCCATGGATGGAAGGGGTATTTATAATTCTGAGACAATACGACCTCCTATCGGCTGTGGATCGGTGCTCTGATGGGTAAAGACCGTCCTTCCTCCACGGTGTTACACTACGCTAAACTAAACTAATAACTAACTAATAAAGCGATAAATAACGTAACTAATGATATGTCTACGAGCTAACTTATGCTAGATAATAATTGGGGTGACCGACACTTTACTTATAGAATTTCCAATTCCTAACAATCTCCCCCTAAGGGAGGTCACCCCATGTTTTACATTTCGAATCCTAGCATTCTATTCTTGACTTTGTTCTTGAGCTCGTAGACTTTGTGGAAAACTAGAAGGGGGGGTTGAATAGTTTTACCAATTTAAAACTTCTTTTTAAATATTTAGATCGACTTATGTCAATCTATTTGATTGTTTATGTTGGACGTTGATAGATGGATATATAAACGTGTAATGAAATATAAAGAGTAAACACATCACCATAACACAAGTTATTTATAGTGGTTTGACTACAAGGACATTCCTTGCTACTCCTATCCCGAGTCACCTACTCGAGAGTTCGTAAGCACTACACCAACTCCTTGTGGCGGAGAAGCCTTCTGCAACGCAACCTTTTTCGGTGACAAAGCTAAATACCGAGTTCTTTCACACCAAGGAGAACCACACCTAACACAACGTCGCCTACCCTTTATACGATGCTAGGCTAACCACCGAGTTCTTTCACACCTTAGAGAACTAATCCTTCACAACGTCGCCTACCCTTTATTAGGTACTAGGCTAAGCACCTAGTTCCATTACTACGGAGGAACTACTACCCTTCACGACACAACACCTAATCTCAAGGAGATCTACTCCTTGTTACAACACCATCAAGGATATCACCATCCTTGTAGATAAACAAATACATATATGTATAACGATGCACCTCATCGATTATCGACCTGACATTTTTCCCAAATGCTACTTGATTTGATTCTTTGGCATCCTTCACTAATGCCTTTGACACAATGCTTGGCACCCTTCACTAATGCCTTTGACACAACGCTTGGCACCCTTCACTAATGCCTTTGACACAACGCTTGGCACCCTTCACTAATGCCTTCGTCTTGACACCTTTAGCATCCTTCACTAATGCTTTGACACGGATGATGAGCACCTTCACTAATGCTTTCATCTTGACACTTTCGGCATTCTTCACTAATGCCTTCAACCCAACATCTATGGAGAAAGGAAGAACTATCAACAAGAGAACCTTAGTAGTCTTGATGATGACGAAGCATGGCAACTCATGGACTTTGAGCTTGCGTCTTCAAGAGGTTGTGATCTCTCCTTTAAGAGGAACCTAGTAGATCACACAAAAACAAAAGACAAACTACATAGATCACTTAGATCACGAGGTTAGAGGTTAGAATACTTTTGGGAAGTATGTGTAAAAGCGCACTAGAGAGGAAGAAATGGCTCTCTATTTATAGAGGAAATTCTCTTACATTTCCCGGATCCACGTATCCCTACCACAAGGGATCCGTTAGCACAAAGCTAGGGATCCGTGGTCCACTCCTCTTTGCCCATGGGTATTTTGGTTATGGATCATGGGTCATGGGTTATGGGTTGATCCATGGTTTTCTTTCTAGATACAATGAACTTGGTTAAGTGGTATATATAAAACCATGGGTTATGGGTCAAAACCATTTGCAAGTATTTACCCATTTAGTATATACTTGTATTTACCCATTTTAGCATACACTTAGTTTTACCCATTTAGTATACTTAGTTTAAGTATATGTTTAACCTAATATGTAAACACTATTTGTTGTATATATGTATCTAAATCATAAAATCACTTATACTTGTTTTAGTGTTTTATGTGACAACTTAAGTGTTGAAAACTATTAACTCAAACTATTTACGTACTCTATTAGTTTCGTTAAAATGATTTTACATTTGTTATCGACAAAACATTTAGAAGATCGTAAAATATAAATAAACTTTTTACGGTTTATTTGTATTAACAATCTCCCCTTTTGTTGATGACAAAACATAAAATTATTTTAAGGAAAAGCTAAAATTAGTAAAAATTTGAATTTAGTTTTAATTTCTTTTCCCCTTTTGTCGAAACAAAAGTGTTAAAAGAAACTAACACAATTTTACAAGAAAAAAATGTAAAAATGTAAAGAGAGCAAGTGACGGAATGGTACTGTCTTAACTTCCCTTGACGAGTCCATCCCTATGTAAGGCGTCAGGACATAACGTAAAATAAACTAATTGTGTTTGCAATTAAGTTTGCAAATGGTTCGTCTAAGTGGCGAACGTGCTCCCCTTGAATATTGCAATGTTGCAATGGGTGTCATGAAGTTTAACCCAAAATTGGATTAAGTTGCAAATGATTTTGCAATGTCGTTTGACACAAAGCTCCCGTAGCTTTATGGTGTCAATATCTTCATGTGTATTTTGAATAACTACAAAACAAAGGTTAGCAAAACAAGAGTATAGTGCATAATTTCACGCAAAAGAGACTCGAAGTTAGTATAAATTTGTGCTCTGTACCACGGATCCCACGGTTCCCTTTAAGGAGGGATCCGTCTAGTTATCTGGAAGGGATCCGGCTGTCTCATTGACAATATCTTGAGCAGTGAAGAAATGTCAAGGAATGCTATTTTGAGAAAACGAGATATATGTACAATATATCAAGCACAACAAAGATAATCATAGCATATAAGAGTTCATTCAATGAAACAAGAGATACACGACCAAATCTCTAAAACTAAGAGAGTGAACTAGCCAAACAAGTGCTACTAATGCTAAATGAGTTACCCCAATTCTAAACTAAATGATGATCAAGGATGAGAAAGGTTTCCTAAACGTTCTAAGTTTGAGCTTTTGAATTTGATGTTCATTGTAGTTTAGGCTTATTAACCTCTTCGAAACGTTCGAGGAGGTGATAAAACATGAAACGTTGCTCTTCATGTAGTTCATGCATCAACCTTTCAACATGTTTACAATGATAGCAATCCTTGTCATGGTTTTGAGTTTCTTGAGGTGAAAGTTCAAGTGAAGTGGGTTGAGGATCTTCAAATGAAGGAGGATTTGATTGAGGTTTATTAAGTGGTGGTTCTACAATATTTGAAGGTAGAGGTAAAGAAGCATCAACTTCCATTTGGTCGGGTGGTTGCCTTTGATGTCTTCTCATAATCCAAAATGGACTATTGGGAGGAATGATAGAGTTTTCTTTTGGAGCAAGTATTGATTCAACACTTTGATTTTGTTGCTCAATCTTTTCAAGTGGATTGGTTGGTAATGGTGAAAGATGAGATGGCCAAGAGGGTAACTCTTCACATTGTGAGAGTGGAGATGATTGTGAGGTGGCTCAGGCATTAACGATGTTGGTTGAGTTGTGGAGGATATGTTTGGTATAGTAGGATTTGGTGATGAAATCTTAGTGGGAACACACTTCTTGGGGATTAGTTTGATTGGTTTCCTTGGTGTAGGGTAAATCCTAGCATTGGTGGACTTAACCGGAGATGATTCGGTTGAGAAACTTCGTGTATGATTCTAGCAAGTTTCTTTGGTGGTTCTTGAGTGGATGAGTAAGCACTAGAGCTTTTCTCATGATGAGATGACTAAGAAGGATGGTTGAAATTACGATAATTATGTTTGGGTTTGATGACTAAAGTATTCTTGGTAATGTGAGTTATAAAGGGAAGAACTTTGCAATTGCATTTAAGACTTAATCCACTAATGTTCTTGGAAATGTGATGATTGACATGCACAAGGTTGAGATTCGAGTTTCATCGATCTAGGAACTCATTTAAGATGAGATGGAGTGTTTGAGTTAGGAAGATGAGTTGAAATGATTGTTTTAGCTATGTTTGACATAAACTGTCACCCGGATCCCACGGTTCCCTCCTTGAAGGATCGGCTAGAGCTAATCCTAGGGATCCGGCTCTCAGTGATTATGACGGGTTTGAAATGAGGTTTCTAGGAGCTAAAGCCTATCTCATTTTGAATGTTTCGAGTTCTCCTAAGGGTTTAGAATGAAAGGGTACTGTTGATCCCAGTTGAGCAAACGATCTAATATAAGCCCGACTTGAACAAAGAAGCTTATTAAGTATTACGCGAATTTAACACTTAATCTTAAGAAGAAGAATAGTAAACATTCAACACCTCAATATTATTGATAATCTGAATACTCTTACAGTATTAGGGTTTTGCAACCTTGAAGTGTATCGACCTTAGATATAAAACATCGTATATCTAACCTAACCTAGGATCTCCTTTTATAGGCTAAGGAGTCCTATACATTATACAATCGTAACCTACAAGATAAATATCTTTTCCATATTTATCTAATACAATAAACTAAACCGACTATTACAATACTAGCGGAGTTACATATCATCATCCGTGGTTATACTCTTCTACTAGCCGCGGTTTGTCTTCATCCGTGGTTACATCCTACGTCGTGGTTATATCCAACTTTGTCCGTGGTTCCGGTGCTTAGAGTAATTCATGATCCAAGGAACCTAAAACCCAACAATCCTCCCTAAACTTGATACATTCCAACGAATTCTCAAGTTTCTTTTAAACTCAAAACATACGAATTGGAGGATGTAGCCAAACACTTACTAGCCTTAAGAATATTCTCATACTTGACAACAAATTGTAAGCTTGACCATCATAAGGTACTAACATCTTGATACAACCCGGGCTTCAACATCGAGCAATAAGCTGCTGGATACTTATTCGATTGAGGATAATCACCTTCTACAAGCATATGAATAATTTCTCCGAAGCAGTTAAAACATGAACTCCACAAGTTTGATATAAAAACCATCTAGTAACTTGACCATTGTAGAGTCCTTGCCATTCGGGTTCATCATGAGTAGGTTCAAATAAAATCTTCAAATGATGATAAACCGGTCTCTCATGATAATCATTTGGATGTACTTCACCAAACTTATTCTTGTAAAGTATCCAAGATTCATCAAATCATCTCTATCAAAATACTGAAGCATCTGTGAAAATTTATTATACTCATAAACTTCATTGTTGAGTCTTTGAATTTTCCAAACTCCTTCACTTCCATTAAGCTCAAACTCATAAGAAATAATTTGATTACCATCTGCAACTAATTTCAATCTTTTAGAATCAGATGTCTCTTGAACCTCAGATTTTCTCTTTCTTTTACTTTGAATCCATTCATCATCCTTTTTAATCCACTCTTCCTCCTTTTTAGAATTCATTGGACAAAAATCATCATGATTGATTCTCATACATCTCTCATAAATCTCAAAAATTCTTTCAAATGAACACCTACTAAGATTATCAGAAACATGTATGCCTGAATTCTTAATTATCTTCATCAATACATTCCTCATCTGAGCAATAGAAGGAGGTTTCTTTCTTACAACTTGCTTCTTTTCTTTACTAACTTTCCTTGCCAATATACCCAAAAGTCTAGCTTTTTCCTCATCATCTAACAAAGCCCATTCTTGTGCGGTATACTCATCACTCATTAATTCGGAAGCTTCAAGGTAGTTTTGTGATTCATACCATGTAGCTAACCATCTCGACTAGCTTCTTCTTCATCTTGCTTTCTTTTCACTAAATTGCTTGATCCTCATTCTACAAGACTTTTAGCATACTGCATCATAAGCTTCTTGTTACGCTTTATTTTTAAATTTCGGCACAACCTCTTTACCTTTCCCAACATCAGAATGAACCACTTTCTTCTTCAAGGTTCACCAATAACTAAACTTTTAACTCGGGTTTAGTTGCGATGGTGAATAGAGAAAAGCAGGTGCAATGATAGGTGTAGAAACAGATGAGGTTTTGCTTAGATTTATCAAGGTACTTGCGACTTCTTTCTCAACTTCTTTAGACTTAGGTTGTGATTCGAGAGAGTTGTGACAATAGTGGAAGTGGTTATAATAGCGATGGGTAGGATAGTAGTGGGTATAATTGTGATATCTGAAGCGCATCGGTGGTTACAAGAGTACTAACCATGGTTTCGGACATACCATAAGTGTTTGTGTCCTTCACTACATCTTCTACAACATTCTTCACAATTTCAAGCTGCTTCATTCCCATCTTTATCGGATACCAAAATTCATTATCTCCACTATCAACATTTTCATCCATAGGTACATCAACGGATATATCACCGACCTCCCACAATTCATGCCTTCACTCCTCCCTGTTTGGATACATCTTCCACATTCGAAGGGAGAAGAGTCCACCATCTTTTCTTTCTTCTCATAGCTTTTAAAACAACAACTCGGTCTCTTACTTTTCCAAAACCAACACTCCATGCTTCAATCTCCTAATATCCTTTCCACAAACACAGACAACCTATAGACACGAAATTGTATTTTCCATTTTAGCACACTTAGCCGTCAATTCATTGAAGCGTTCAAGAATATCCTCCCAGCCCGACTGTGTTAAGCGGTCAGGAGGTGGTTCATTGGAAAAGTCATCATGTACAAACTCATTAACCGTCAATTCAATGTCGGGGTTCCAATCTATCCTCATCACATCGGTGTGTTAAGCGCTCAGGAAGTGAATCCTTGGATATAGTAGACATAGCACCCGACCTAGCGATCATCTATGCACCTTTAGCGACCCGGTTGGCTAGGGATTCCTCCACCTATGTTAAGTTCAAGGAACTCTCCACATTAGGAGTTGCCAATGGTTGGGTCTTATTTATGTTTCCACTATCGACCGACATCAAAGCATGAATCGATGGTGGAAGCCCTTCCAATCATGTCACCTCCACTCCATGTGTGACCTCATTAACAATACCACTAACACTAGCACGAGGTAGCTTAGTGCCCTTACATCTCCTAGTCCATACTATAGGTGTAATGATGGTTTGGTTAGAACTATCGATGGATCTGACAACAATAGGTTGAGACACAAGACCTTCATCAACCTCGGGATCAACGAGCAAAGTAAGCATGTGAGGAAATAAAGGAACATCTCTAATTTGTACATTCTGTGGCTGATTCCTCATATGAGCAAAAACCTTAGGAAGCATATGATGTACTTCATACTCCCTAGTATGTTCAACAGGTTCCTCAATTTGATGTTCCACAAGCAATTGAACAAACCTAGGATACAAATAGTATTTACCCTTCTTCCTAATGTTTTGTACTAACCCCTCATAAATCATCCTAGACCAATTAAACTTCCTTCCATCAGATAAACAAATAATAGCAGTAGCAATTTTTGAAGGAAAGTCATTAAAACCTGTGGTCTTATTACTCATACACATCAACAAGGTGTGAATTAAAAACTTCCATTGTTGTGAAAACAAACTCTTAAAGAATTGTACCTTTTCACCCCTATGTGTATATCCTAATCTCTCTAAACCACCAACAATCTCAACATCTGAAAGATTATCTACACCATCAGCATCATCAAACTTCAAAACTTCCCTAATGAGCTCCTCGATATGAAATAGCATGCTCATCCACAGTGAGAACTAAACACCTCCACGCCATCAACCTCTTCAGTGTAGCATTCCTCCGAATTGATGTATGTAGGCTTTAAGAATGGTGGGTTTAAGCTATTAAAGCATAGTGAATGGGACTGTGAACTAGGAAATCGATCATTTGATGAAACCCTTGGATCGAGCATTCTTGGTGAGGATGGCAACTAGGTTATGTGAAGTTGAATACTTTTGACCATTGTGATGAATGATCGATATTAAGTGGGTTTGTAAATTATGCAAAGAAAGTGATTAGGGTTTAAGGTTGGCGCCAATTGGAAGTGGTTTGAGAATCAAATAAATGATCCGTCCGTGATTTGGAAGAGGGATATAGATTGGTCAATGTTACCAAACAACCCTGTAATATCAAAACCAAGCACCATGCTATCCGCGGTTCGAAATACTATCCACGGTTGAAACATACCATCGGCGGATACATTGAATCACTTCCAAATAACCAAGAGATATAGCAAATAATTATGTGTCACAATAGTAGGAGTTCACAAAAATATGAAGGATTACACATTATTATTTATTTTTTAACTAACACAAACAACTTACACTGACTCCTTATGCACACACATCCTTCATACACGCAAGACAAAACACAACACCAACACGAGAATAAGATTATTGTTGTCGGTGGTTAGTAAGAATCAAAAGTGGTTTCATAAGACCTATCCGTGGTTTGAGCAGAAGTCAATATGGTCAACTTCTAGAACTAATATCGGTCAAAGCCCAAGAAACTCATTAACTCTCCAACCACATTTAACGTGCCCCTTATTTACTTCCATAGCCCTTATTATTGCTTATAAAAGAACCCTTAAGCTCATATAACGCACACCAATCAAAATCAAAACCTAATTTCTCCAAAACCCCAATAATGGCGGCTCCAACCCATCGGTCTTTCATCGGATGACAACACCTCCTCCAACAGCGATGCGGAGAGATGGAAAAAGATCTATTTGTCAAGCAATCCAAGCAAAGGAGAAAATAGCTCTTCTTTAAGTTCGTATGTATCACCCTATGAAGATACTGACGAAGAAACATCTTCAAGGCGTCGGCGCCTCCGTTCTTTGTGGATCTAATATCCTCCTCATCCTCATCATCAAGTGAAGAATCCAATCCATGGCGATTTGACATACCTCCACAAGAACCAAGACCATTAAAATCCCATTTCTTCCATCATCGGAAGATGATAGTGTGGTGAATCAAGTGAGGCTTACGAAGACTACGATGTCTCCTCTAAGAAGAGAACTTCAAACCCCAAACCTTCATCATCAAACCCCAACCAAAACCACGAGCAAGAAATCCACCACTCCCAAAGGACATAGAGGTGGTTCTTGGTCTTCTGCACCAGTTGTGGTGCTTCTTCACACATCGTAAAGGGGAAGGAAAAAGGAAAATGGAATGATGCTTTTGGTGAAACCGATGAGATGCAAGTATAATATGACTATGTCCTTTGTGCTTCATCTCTGTATTCATCTTCATCATCTTCGTTTGCATCAATCCATCATTCCCATTTTGATCCTTAGTTGCTTTGTCATCTTGGTCATGCATATCACAAATGCATATCCGGCAATCATGCATATCCAACGGTGAGGATAGTATTAGGAAATCATGTATAGAAGTAGTCTTTTAATTTGTACTTGAAGTTGCATTGTGGTAGTAAAATTGTAAGCGTGTTTTTGATGAATGAATGAACAATTTAACTTCGATACTTCTTTAGCTTCTATAATGAGTTGTCTTTTATCGCAAAATGGTTAGTAGAAACACAGAACAACCGCGATGGATTGAACAACGCTATCGGTGGTTAGAAACAACACTATCGATGGATAGAAAGCAGAGATAGCAATACTAAGATTACATAATAACGGTCAATACTTATACAAGCGGTACAAAACAATTTGAGAATTTAGAGATTAATCATTCCAATACTAACAACAAGGTCTGAAACCTCCCACATCAAAAGCTTTAGTGAGAAGATCGACCACATTGAAATCGGTATGGATTTTTACCATTTGAATCAACCTTTTCTCATTACAATCTCTAATAAAATGATGCCTTATCTCAATATGTTTAGTTCTAGAATGTAAAACAAGATTTTTAATAATGCAAATTGTCTTGTTATTATCAATGTAAATCTTAGTATGCATAAAATTGTACCCAAAATCCGACAATTGATTACGAATCCAAAGAACTTGACCACAACAACTAGCGGCTGACCACATATTCGACAGGTTGTAGAATTAGCCACAATAGTTTGCTTTTACTTTGCCAAGAAATTAATCTGCTTCCCAGAGTGACATCCTCGGTAGTAGACTTCCTATCCAAACTAGCACCGGCATAGTCACTATCTATGTAGGCCACCAAATCAAAGGGAATCCTTAGAGTACCAAAGGCCCAATTTAGGATGACCTTTCAAATATCTAAAGATCCTCTTATGACATTCATGTGTGAGGTATTTGGTGTGACTTGAAATCTTGCACACACACATCACGAGAACATAATATCTGGCCTAGATGCAGTAAGATACATCAAAGATCCATCATGGATCTATATAACTTCAAATCAACTGTGGGAATCCCATCATTTGGTAGCAGAGGTTTCTGAGTCTCCATAGGTGTACTTGCACTCTTGACATCTTGAAACCCAAACTTCTTTAACACATCTGCTACATACTTGTCTTGACTAATGAAGATACCATCAGTCCTTTATTGAACCTGTAGCCCCAAAAAGAAAGTGAGTTCTCCTATAGAACTCATCTGAAACTTATCATGCATTAGTTTCTCAAAATCTCTGCATAGCTCCTTGTTTGTAGAGCCAAAGATGATGTCATCTACATAAACTGAACCAACAAAATATCATCTTTGTGCTTTCGATGAACAAAGTTTTATCAATCGACCCTCTTTTAAACCCATTGTCCATCAAATAAGTGAGCAGCACTCATACCATGCCCTAGGAGCTTGATGCAACCCATACATAGCCTTTCTCACCCTATAAACCTTGTCGGGATGATCGGGATCTTCAAAACCGGAGGTTGACAAACATAAACCTCCTCATCAATAGTGCCATACAAAATGCACTTTTAACATCCATCGATACACAACAAAATTCTTGAATGAAGCATAAGCCAAAAACAATCTAATAGCCTCTATCCTTGCAAGCTGGTGCAAACACTTCATCATAATCCAAACCTTGGTTTGTGTGTATCCTTGAGCAACCAACCTTGACTTGTTTCTTACAACAATTCCTCTTTCATCCCTCTTGTTTCTGAACACCCATTTAGTCCCAATTGCCCTCTTACCATTTGGAAGATCAACCAATGTCCAAACCTCTTGAAGTTTGAACTGAAGAAGCTCCTCTTGCATTGATTCTACCCAGCCTTCTTCGATAAAGCTTCTTCCACTCTCTTGGGCTCCTTTTGAGACAGAAAACAAGCAAACATGCAATTTTGCGAGATCTTTATGATTGTTTCTTTTGTGAAGTGATTCGCAAAGAACCCATGTTCGAGAAAGGGTTGATGTTCTTAACCCTGCTTCTTGTTTGAACTGGAGTATTCAAGTTTCCAAGTATTTGTTCCTTGGGATGAATCTTGTGAATTCTTGTAGTGGTGATTGGACTTTCATGAATGACAGTTTCCAAGTTTGACAAATCAGCATTGAAGAAATCATCCATGTCTTCATCATCAGTAGGAGTATCAATTTCAATCAAACCAGGCATATTAGGATCATGTGGATACTCCTCATCACCAAATAGTGGCTTTGGATGTGGTCCAAAGAAAGTACTATCACCAGTACTTTTATCCAGGATTTCACTTGAACTATCAGTGGTAGAAGATGGTTTGTCGTGATTCTGGTTGGCTATCGGTGCTTTCGGTGAGGCTTAGCGAGTGCTTGCGATGATTTTTCTTCTTTGCAATTTCTTCTACCGACCGAGTTATCTTTCAACAACTCATCCTTATCTTGATGATGATCAACATTGCCTCGATGTTGAGTACATCATCATCGGTGGGACCTTGCTTGTGAATGATGGAAGGAGCAGAACCGACTTTCCACTTTTCAACCAAATAGAACTCCTTTGGAGAATCGGCTTCCTTTGAAGATGTATCGCCTCGAGAATCCTTTTGTGTACCTGCATTAACATTAGTGGAAGTTCACGCAATGATAGGCTCATAATTCATAGATTTGGTTAGCATATCAATGTTAAGCGACCGATCTGGTCCTTTGGTCTCAACACTAGGAGTCTTTTCCTTTGAATTGAACATGTAGGTTCTCTTCAACAAGTCTAGTCCTCCTATTGTATACTCTAAAGGCTTTGCTATGAGTAGAATAGCCTAAAAGTATCCATCATCGACTTTTTCTTGAAACTTGCCTAGGTAGTCTATGGTATTCAAGATGGTAACAGGACACCCAAAGGTTTTAGGAATGCAATCATTGGCTTCCTATCATGTAATAGACTCATAGGGGTCTTGTTATGAGGCTTCACTACCTTACTACATTTTGCACATAACATGCAATTCCTCTGACTTGACCCAAAAGGTAGTTGGTAACTTAGACTCGACAACATGGTCCTAGCGACCTCAATTAGTGTTCTATTTTTCCTTTCGGCTACACCATTACATTGTGGTGTTCTAGCAACACTAAATTGTCTTTCTATACCTTTAGCTACAGGCGATTCATCACATCATTCTTAAACTCGGTTCCATTATCACATCGATTACCTTTACCTTATGATTTACTAGATTTTCTATCTTAGTAATGAAACTCTTGAGGATCTCACTAGTCTCACTCTTAGCGACCAAAAAGTATACCCAAGAAAATCTACTATAATCATCGGTGATAACTAGGCAATCTGCTTATGGTTCGGGCTTCTAACAAAGGTAGGTCCAAATAAGTCCATATGAAGCATAAGCGGTGGTTGTGTGATGGTGTTCTGATTTTGGTCTTACAAGAAGCTCTATGTTGTTTACCTTTTGGCCACACACAGTTCCTTACACTCAAAACCTTTGAAGGTAACCCTCTCACTAAGTTTCCTTTTACCGGTTTATTGATTGTTTTGTAATTGAGATGACCTAGCCTTCTATGCCACAATTTTGACTCATCTCGGATGCTTTAGCAAACAAACATAAGGACCTTTTAGGAAGAACATCTTTAAGATCAAAACAATATATATTTTCCTTCCTAGGTACCCTAAGTTGTATAAACTTCTCATCAAGCATCTTAAACTCGGAGACAACACCACACACTCGGTTTCCCAAAAAGTACCCAGTTTTCTTATCACACATTTGAGAAACTTGAATAAGTTGTACTTAAGTCCTGTACCAAATAGACCTTTTCAAAGTCTAAATTCCTGTTACGATTGTGCCTCGCCAAGTATCTTTCCTCCCTTTGGATCATTGCCAAATGCCACATATCCTCCATCAAAAGCTTCAAAATCTTCGAGTTGCTCCCATCCCAAGTCATGTGCCCGAGCAACCACTATCAAAAACTCCTTTGTCTTTTAGCTCGGTTTGTAGATTGCCACGCACATGAAATTAACAGTTAGTTCCTTTTGTGGACCCAAGCCAATCTTGACTTGGGTGCGCCTGTGCATCAAAATATTCAAATTTCTTTAGGTCCATTGATGCACAGTTGACATGTGGTAAAACCTTGGTCTTAGGCTTCCATTGCCAACTAGGCGAGGCCTTATGACATAAAATGATTTCCAACCATTGTGTCGGTTATCACCTTTGGAATTTTAAAACTTCTTTTGAATCGGAGGTGATATTTTGCTTATGATGGTTTGATTTTGCTTAGCCGTGTTTACATTTTGCTTAGCGATGGTTGGAACCCATTTAGGTGCAGTAGTGACTATTGATTTTGTATTTCCATTCCTCATCAACCTTGCTCTTGGAATCATGTTTTTGTTTGGATGAGGTGTGTATTCTTTGAAAAGTTTTGATGATTTACCCTCCTCCAATGATTCCATACTTGTGGTGCATTTTTATTACAATTTCTCGTAAGTGTTCAAAACTACCACATACAAAACAAACCTTTTAACACGGTGAAACTCATCACCTAATCTGTTAGAAATTAGACCATTTAAGCTTCTTTGATTTCCCTAGGTTTATATTGTTTCATCTGTTCCTTAGGTATTTCCACACTCTACTACTTTCTTGGTAATTTTAGCTCCAAATCTAGGTACAAGGTTGACTTCTTGAGAATCAACTTTCTTAATTTTCTCTATCTCTTGGACTTAGTTGATTCGGTTCTATCTTCCTCAGTCGATTCCCAATCTTCAATTATGGGAGCATCGGATAACTTATCGAACTTATCTTAGGTGTTTCGATCTTATGTATCTCTTCTACGGGTTTGTTAAAGCGAATTCACTACTAAATAGCGAGTTCTTTAGCGGTGGTGCATGTTTCATCAAAGAGGGTGGTGGCATATTATTGTATCCTATTCGAACCCTTTTTCATTAAATGACTCTCTATAGATTTATGAACCATATCGAAGCAAATTGTGTTTTAGCTACCCTAACAACATGTTTTCTTTTTCATCTAGGGCTTCTTGTTTTACACTCTCTGCCTCGCTAGTTTATCTTTAAGCATTTTAATCTCTCTATCTTTAAGATCAATTTCACCACCTAGTATATTGATCTTTTCTACATACTCAAACTCACATTTAATCTGAATTTTAGCTTCTCTTCCACACCCTCTAGACCAACTCTATATCCTAAGTTATCTAGAGTCAATCTCTACTTCTTTCCTCATACTCTCGGTGATAGCTTTTGAGATTCTAAGTTATCGAACATGATTTAAAAGAACAAGTAGATGTTTTAGAATCATTAGATACCTCGAATCGAACGAGAAGATGAAGCATAGGCCATTAGAGCAAAGTTATGCTCTTTTGAAGCTTCACTAGCAAGAAAAGTTGCATTTGGACCTTCTTCAATCGATCACTCCGGTCATAATCACCAATCCCATCTTGAGCAACCAAAGGCGAAGAAGCGGTGAGGCTCTTCGTAGTCTTCTTTATGCCTTCAATTCTTTTAGGAGCTCGACATTCCCTAGCAAAGTGACCTTTCTTCTTGCGGTTAAAGCACTCCATCTTGCTTTTGTCGAATCCACTCTCCTTTGACCATCATACTTAACTTTGTCTTCGGTCCTCCTCGAAACTTTCTTGCTTGGAGAGTCAACATTGCCATTTGCCATTGAAGATTAATCTCTTCAAGATCATCGGGATCAATTTGATCCGAGATCTTGATTAAGCACGATAAACCGGTAGTTAAATCACCGAGAAAAGCAGTTGCACCATCAACGACATTATCACTAACGGTGGTATTGTTTGCAATAGCCGTGGTTATACCATAGGCGCGATGGATACATCTTGTGGGCTTTTGTGATTAGTGGATACAAAAGCAATGTTTTGATTAGCAGAAGATGAGTGAGCAAAGTTATTCTCAGACTCATAAACTTTCAAGTTGTTGAAGAGATTGTCTAGAGTCATCGTAGCAAAATCCTCCTTATTTCTCCACACAATTGTATGAATAGCCCATTCAGATGATAAACTCCTAATGAACTTCAAATTAATATCTTCTTGAAGAAACTTGTAACTCATCGACTTGAGTTGGTGATAAGTTTTGAAGTCTATTGTATGTGCCATCAATCTTTTCTCCACTAAGAGCAGTGAAGGTTTCAAATTGATGCTTGAGCATATTCATCCTTGACTTCTTAGTAGCTTCATTACCAGCAAACCTTAATTCAAGAGCATCCAATAAATCTTTAGCAGACTCATATTGATCAAAGTCCAAGGCAAACTCATTAGGTATTCCCATGGAGAGAATACTGTGAGCTTTGATCTCCATTTTCCTTTTAGCTTTATCAGGTTCACTAACAATAGCTATCTCTAGTCCATCCTCACCCTTCTTAGGAAGAGTGTCTCCTTTTCAACGACATCCCGAGAGAGCATAATCAATCATACGAATGTATTGCCTCATTCGCATCCTCGGTTTGATACTCACCATGCTTGAGCATGGGTACCTTAAGCGATTACCATGTGAGTTTCGTCGGACATCTTAACTTACTTGAATAAAGCTTAGGACTTCTTCTTGGTTACGGTTTCTAGATCACAAGCTCGATACCACTTGTTGATCCCAGTTGAGCAAGCGATCTAATATAAAGCCGACTTGAACAAAGAACTTATTAAGTATTACGCGAATTTAACACTTAATCTTAAGAAGAAGAATAGTAAACATTCAACACCTCAATATTATTGATAATCTGAATACTCTTACAATATTAGGGTTTTGCAACCTTGAAGTGTATCGACCTTAGATATAAAACATACGTATATCTAACCTAACCTAGGATCTCCTTTTATAGGCTAAGGAGTCCTATACATTATACAATCGTAACCTACAAGATAAATATCTTTTCCATATTTATCTAATACAATAAACTAAACCGACTATTACAATACTAGCATGATTACATATCATCATCCATGGTTATACTCTTCTACTAGCCGCGGTTTGTCTTCATCCGTGGTTACATCCTTCGTCCGTGGTTATATCCAACATGTCCGTGGTTCCAATACTTAGAGTAATTCATGATCCAAGGAACCTAAAACCCAACACCTCGAGGAAGGATCGGCTAGGCTAATCCTAGGGATCCGGCATCTGCAGATCATAACCAACACGTAACCTATCTGAAATGATGCGCAGGTTTATGCACACTAGTAAATCCACGAGATGAGCGGTAGAAACAAGCATGTTTATCACAAAACACTAGTTAAAGACAATATCAAATAATCATAAACCGAAAATGCTAAATGTAATCATCCGAACATAAGATAAAGAAAACAAGCACAATCCTATTGTCTCTTTCATCAATCCTTTCTTTTCCTTTTGATGGCTTAGTGAGGTTGTATGCAAGGTTTTGAATCATGCCCCTCAATTGCTTAAATTCCGCGGTTTCGTTTGGAATGGTCGGAAGTTGTTTGTGGTATTCAAGGATTTCCAATTTGATGTTGGCTACGGGGTCGACATCTTCTTCTTCTTCACCGTCCGAGGAGTCCGAGAGAGCTTCTGGTTTCTCTCCATTGACCATGAACCGTTTAGAGGGTTGTTTGGTAAGAGGTACCATGACGTGATCGGAAAGATAATAATCATCGTTGATAGGAGATGGTTGCAATGTAAAAACATACTTACAAAGTCGTGTTAGAAGCATACCATACGGAAGTACCATGTTGGAAGCTTTGAATACCCAAGCCATTCTCCTTACCATGTAATAGGAAAGATTAAATGGCCTTTGATGGATAAGACAATAGATCATTTGCACAAGACATGCGTTTGGATGATCTTTGTTTCCAACTAGGCTAATAGCGTTTTCCTAAGGATTTCTTCCCATTTTCTAAACATAGGGTGCATTTAAAAGTTCCATTTGAAAGGGATTACGGTAAATGAGCTTCTTGTTTGGTCAACAGGATTGGTCGATTCTTATTTTGAAAATAGTGTCTCGGATGGTTTCGGGTTTATCAATAGGAGTGTTATAGAGAGGCTTAGGATCAAGTGCAAGGTTTTGAGCATTAATTGCCCAATCTTGAGAGTACATACAAATTCCTTCACAAGGAATGCGAAGAATTTGAGCAAAGGTGTTGGGAGGGAGAGTGAAGTTTAGTTTATTGATGATGAAAGCGATTGAAATGCTATCATTGACATTTCGAATGATCCTAAAGCTTTTGTAAAATTCAAAAATAAAAACCGGACAAATTTGTTCATCTATGTCAAGGAGACAATCAAAGTTGATTGTCGAGAAAACTTGACGAATGTCGGTATCTTCAAGGAAACATTCCTTGACTACACGACCTTCGTGGATAAGTCATTTTACAAGGCTTTTGAAAATTTTACGGTCGGTTTTGGTCAACCCCTTTTTACGATAGTAATGAGTAAGGTAGTGGACGGTGTCATGATGATCTTGTTAAGTAGCTTTGGGCATGGTTGGTCCTAAAAATACAAATTTTCCAATTAGGTAAAATTAGTTGGGATGGGTTTATGGTTTTGATTTGTATTAACAATGTTGTGAACTCAATGTGATTTTGTTTAGAAAACCCTTTTCATGATTAATTAAAAAACCTTAATTAAATTAGCGATTAGAAATTAAGAGACCATAAACCCTAGGATGAGGATGATGAAGATTAGAACAAGTTAATGTAATTACTTACAATGATGTTCTAGGAAGGAATACTTGAGAGTATGGAGGCCAATGAGGATGGATTGATGGCTTGGTCGTTTTAGTGTTATTTGAGTAGAGGGAAAAAATCGGTGGTGAATTTTTGAAAGCGTATAGGTGAGTTCATTCCACAGTTCCCTCGGATCCTTTGCATTTGGGATCCGGCTAGTACAACTAGAGGATCCAGCTCCGTGACGAAAGGAGTTGTTTGGTATTATTTTTGTAGTAGGCTTATAAATTAGCTTACCCAACAAAAAATAGAGGTATTAGATAAGGATTGTTTTTGAATGATGATTTTTGATGAATCACATATCGAGGGTTCATATGTGATGACGGCGTTAGTTTGACAAAAAAATAATATCATTCCTTATGTTGAAAAAAGGCGAAGGTGACGAAAGAGACTTCTAATGATGTTAGTGATTAGTTAACAAAAATAACTTATGACAATAAATGGATCTCATGTAACCTATCTAATGAAAAGTAGAACATACCTCTATGCTTCTTGATTTGGTATAATACCAAAAATACTTCATGGGCTTTAAAAGTAATCCTTTGTACTTGGTGTACGTAAGTTGTGATCACCTTTTAGATCCTTCCTTGAATGTTGACTTCATTATTCTTTGAATGAAGATTTTTTAGAGATTCTAGCATGAAAATTTCTTAAGAGCAAGAGTAGTTAGAATCATCTATCAATGTTCAACAAAATGATTTTAAAAGAAAATATGACCAAAAAAAAAACTTTCTTTGTAGTTTTCAAACATACACGGATCGTATCAAGTCTTTAAAGTACAACATACTTTAAGAAACTTGGTAACGAAGCTCTGATGCCAATTGTGGAAAACTAGAAGGGGGGGTTGAATAGTTTTACCAATTTAAAACTTCTTTTTAAATATTTAGATCGACTTATGTCAATCTATTTGATTGTTTATGTTGGACGTTGATAGATGGATATATAAACGTGTAATGAAATATAAAGAGTAAGAAGCACATCACCACAACACAAGTTATTTATAGTGGTTCGCTACAAGGACACCTTCCTTGCCCTACTCCACTCCCGAGTCACCTACTCGAGATTTAGTAAGCACTACACCAACTCCTTGTGGTGGAGAAGCCTTCACAGCGTCGCTAACCTTTTTCGGTACAAAGCTAAATACCGAGTTCTTTCACACCAAGGCGAACCACACCTAACACAACGTCGCCTACCCTTTATACGGTGCTAGGCTAACCACCGAGTTCTTTCACACCTTAGGAGAACTAATCCTTCACAACGTCGCCTACCCTTTATTAGGTACTAGGCTAAGCACCTAGTTCCATTACTATGGAGGAACTACTACCCTTCACGACACAACACCTAATCTCAAGGAGATCTACTCCTTGTTACAACACCATCAAGGATATCACCATCATTGTAGATAAACAAATACATATATGTATAACGATGCACCTCATCGATTATACGACCTAGACATTCTTCCCAAATGCTACTTGATTTGATTCTTTGGCATCCTTCACTAATGCCTTTGACACAATGCTTGGCACCCTTCACTAATGCCTTTGACACAACGCTTGGCACCCTTCACTAATGCCTTTGACACAACGCTTGGCACCCTTCACTAATGCCTTCGTCTTGACACCTTTAGCATCCTTCACTAATGCTTTGACACGGATGATGAGCACCTTTCACTAATGCTTTCATCTTGACACTTTCGGCATTCTTCACTAATTCCTTCAACCCAACAACTATGGAGAAAGGAAGAACTATCAACAAGAGAACCTTAGTAGTCTTGATGATGACGAAGCATGGCAACTCATGGACTTTGAGCTTGCGTCTTGAGGTGGTGATCTCTCCTTTAAGAGGAACCTAGTAGATCACACAAAAACAAAAGACAAACTACATAGATCACTTAGATCCGAGGTTGAGGGTTAGAATACTTTTGGGAAGTATGTGTGTAAAAGCACACTAGAGAGGAAGAAATGGCTCTCTATTTATAGAGGAAATTCTCTTACATTTCCGGATCCCACGGATCCCTACCACAAGGATCCGGCTAGCACAAAGCTAGGGATCCGTGGTCCTCTTCTTTTCCCATGGGTATTTTTGGTTATGGGTCATGGGTCATGGGTTATGGGTTGATCCATGGTTTTCTTTCTAGATACAATGAACTTGGTTAAGTGGTATATATAAAACCATGGGTTATGGGTCAAAACCATTTGCAAGTATTTACCCATTTAGTATATACTTGTATTTACCCATTTTAGCATACACTTAGTTTTTACCCATTTTAGTATACTTAGTTTAAGTATGTTTAACCCAATATGTAAACACTAGTTGTTGTACATATGTATCTAAATCATAAAATCACTTATACTTGTTTTAGTGTTTATGTGACAACAAGTGTGTTAGAAAACTATTTACTCAAAGCGATTTACGTACTCTATTAGTTTTGTTAAAATGATTTTACATTTGTTATCGACAAAACATTTAGAAGATCGTAAAATATAAATAAACGTTTTTACGGTTTATTTGTATTAACATACTTCAATTCTTCAATTCCCAATCTTTGTGCTTTTGTAGTGCAACTTCAAAGTCCGAGTGCTTTGTACTTTCGGTGGAGGTCTTTGAACCGATCCACATTTTGATGATCTTCGAGCATACTTTGAGATCATCACCACAACAAATCTCTGGATCATCCATAGTTGTGTTGCCTTCATGTGAAGTTGTGACTTCGGACCGACATGCTCACACTTTTGAATCATGACATCTTTCCATCGTAGTAGCGGAAGCTTCTGGGTTCATGATATTTGCGCAGCCCAGCGAAGCATAGTATAAAAATATCGAACCGTGTTATGTAAAATATGCACCGGTCATGATTTCTTCAATTTAAGTATGGATGATGTGAGCATGCGGCTTTGGATTGACTCCTCAATTCGATCACCGCAATCGTCCAAATGTACCGCAAACAACATTAGCAATAAAACACGAAAGTGTCTTTGATCACTTCGTTGAATTGAGGTACACGCCCATGGTTCCCGCTGATCAAGACAAGTCTTGCTCGTGATCGGTATAATTCGAGGAATCTCCTTGCGGGGTTTCGCGGTTGCTCTAGCCGTTCTCAAACCGAACGTCTCAAAGAAGACAACACGGAGTGAGTGAACCAACAAATTGAGATTCATTGATTGAAGAAAATGATTTGAAAACAATCGCGTATTGCTTAAAGAAAGAGTTTTGCAATACGACGAAGGTTTTATAAGAAAGATCAATTTTCAATCAAAAATACTTTTGTATTAGAAAATGAGTACACATTCGATGTGCTAGATAAAAGAAGAGACTCACATCGAACGGTTTTTCCAAAAGTATTTTTCAATCGGATATACTTTTGTGTTTGAAAACATGAATACACATTCGATGCGCTAGAAAAGAAGATTTGCACATCGACCGGTTTTCCAAAAGTATTCGTCAATTCCATTCCTAGACCAAGGTTGATTCAAGATTGAATCTCCCCATCGTTTCTATCCGGTTGTCACAAGTTTGATCTTACGAGAAGATCTCACATGTCACCCACCAAGAGCTTGTTTGATGTTGGCTCTGAAGGATTTCCATCTTCATTGTGAATATTTTACATATCACTCGGATGTTACGCAATACCACAAGGATAAGCGTGGGACTCTTAATATATTCTTACTTTCCACATTGTGTGAAACAGTAAGTCTTCGTTAATTTAGTGTCCTAACGAGATATTGTGGATGATCTCTTGGCTCTAGACTCAATAGTGCACTTTTGGTTCCTATGCCGGAGACTAGGGAGAGGGTCTCCTTCTTCAATATCATCAATCTCTAAGAGAAAGTCGATAGATAATTTCGGTTCCCCGTGAGAATGAAACAAGCCCTTTTAAGAGGAACTTGAGTGGTTTGGAAAGTTGTAGTGCAATGCGTCACTGGGTCCATGACGTCTTGTCTTCAATACCGGTGTTACCTTAGTAACCACCAGTAGCATATGTATTGAACCCGGTTTCTGCCCTAAGGTTGAATTATTGGAGGGCTATTTCTTTTCACCCTTTTCACATTTAATTCTTTTCATTCTTCAACCCTTCGATTGCTTACCGAGACTTCATAGCTAGAACCTTGTTGGGTTTATTCCGATTACTAGCTCTGTCTCATCCGCACTCTTCCCATTCTCATTTTTCTCCTTTTTCAATATACCTAAAGACTCTACACTATCTAGTAGATTGTCCTGGTAGATCCCTCCGGTTCGGCGGATCGTGGGAACAAATACCTAACCTAACCATCCTTATAACACCATGCATAAAATAAATTGGTCGATCTTTTGGTATTGTTCTTTCCTTCTCGAACCAATTGAAAAATCATTTGGAAAATCAATCAAGGTACTTGTGATACGTAAATCAAAGCATTTTGTACCTTAATTGTTTTGATCATTTAGAAATGCTCCCCTCAACATGTGCATATGATTTGAAAGTGTTTAGCACATGGAGGCAAGAGTTTTTTTGAATTAATTTCTTGATCACAATTTCGTGGAAAAGCCATTTGATTTTCTTTGGTAAATTCTCCCTCAATATGTGCATAGGATATTTGAAATCATTTTATCACATAGAGGCAAGAGTTTTTAAAGTACATCCACGATCACAAAACCATTAAGAAACCATTTAAAACTCAATCAAGGTACTTCATGTTAAAACATAAAAGCTTGTGTACCTCGATAGTTTATTTTCTTTTAAATGCTCCCTCAATATGCTTCGAGATTGGAAGCGTTTAGCACATATGAGAGCGATCTGCACAATTGAATCAACCAATCACCTTTATCAAATTTCATTATTATATCACAAATTCTCCCCGATCAAAATATCAAACCCTTTGTGATTTTGGATCCCAAGTGATTTAATAAGGCTTAGAAAACATGGGAGAACTTGTGGCTGGGTTTAAATACTCATCCGGTTTTGGATAAATCCTCCTCCTCAACATGTGCATCGTGTATTTGAAATCATTTGGCACATGGAGGTGGAGTGCCTATAAAGGACTAAAACCAATTCCATTTAAACAGATAAGAGATTTAAATCACTATCTCTCCCCGATCAAAAATTTCAAACCATTTGAGATTTGTGATCCCATTGATTTAAATCATTAAGAAAATTTTGGAGAAAGACGTGGCAAGATTTAATTTTGAAAAATGACAGATAAGGACCAATTATAGACATTAAAGATTGTTAGTGTCAGGTATGATAGTTTAAAGAGATCTTTAAATAAAATAAAACAATTTCACAATCAAACAAGAACAGAAAAAATTTCATTTTGAAAGATCTTGATTCTAAAGAAAAATCATACCATGACATAACATTAAATCTTTAGATCACCACATTTTTTAACGTACAAACCGGACTTGTTTTGATGATATATTGTTTGAAAATACTTAATTTGAAATCACTCTCCCCCTCAATCCATGACATTAGTCGTTGATTGAGTGACTTTAGTTTAAAATGAAGTCCGGTTGATTTTCAAAATTTGAGTTCAATTTATTTTCAAAAACAATATTTTTCCATTTTCTAAATTGTTTCAAGAAAAATGGTATCATCCACTACATTCCTGCACAAAGATACGTTAGGTGGTTGAGAAGCTTCGCTGATCTTGTAGGGCTTGAAGAAAACCGTCTGATGCGAGTAAAGACTTCTTCACGTTGCATTTATGCCAACCGAGGTCAATTTAAGCTCCGCTTTCTTCAATCACTTAGAAGAAAACCATCTGCGATGCGGTGAGACCTCTTCGTTGCATTTTTCCATGCCAACTCTCCTTGGAAGTCCAATTAAGCTCCGTTTCTTCATTTGTCAACCCAAGATATAGTTACCCTTTCCTTTCGGCATCCAATCATCTTTAGTTGTGGGATCCGGATCGGGAACATTCTTAACCAATATACCTGCATACGTTAGTGAACACACATACAGATATATGGTGGTCGACAACACCCAAACAACAATCGACTAATAAAAGTCAATTCAACATAACAATCAGTTCATATAAAGCGTGGGAATAATGTGTTCATCAAACTCTAATCATCTAATCCTAACAATCATATCCTAGAAACCTAGTCCTTCAACATAGGCAATTATATTTTTTCAGATAAGCATGTAGGATGATTAAGAAATTCCGTTAGATGATATAGATTTGAAAACATTCTCCCCTCAATCAATGACTCATTTTCTAAAAAGTTTAAAAGCGCTAAAGTCATTGATTGAGTTTTCAATTTTAATAAAAATTCGAAGCGATAGATTTTCAAGCAACTCATTTTCCACCATTTAGAAAACAACAAATATTTTTCTGAAGAATTTTTAGACGGAAAAACATTTGTGTAGGAACAGCAGTCCTTCGACATACTTTCCTCATATTGTTTTTAGGATAAGTGCACGAAATTTTTGAAAAAATTGTTTAGCGCAGCACTTTCCTTTCTTGAAAAACGGGTTGCTATCTGAAATAATAGCAAGTCATAGTTTAAGCACGGGTTAGAGTCAGAAGTAACTGCAAGCCATAGTTTGAAGTGCGGATTACAGTCTGAAATAACTGTAAACCATATTTTGAGACATGTTTTGAAAAAAATATTTACACCTCCTGCTCAAACTTCATCTAAAGTCCCGTGCCATTATTGAATGACATTTCTAAGACCGTAGATGTTATCGATATCAGAAGACATGTCTTGAATAAACTTTTTTTTTTTTTTTTTTTTTTTGGAAATTTTCAATTTTTCGATTTTTATGGGCTTTTGTTGATTTCATATTTTTCTATTTTCTTTTTGATGGTTTTCTATTTTTGTATTTTGCTTTTTGAATAAATATGTACAATGATAGAGTAGATGATATAGTTTAAGAGAATGATGATACGAGTGCCGAGATACGGATATCGAAAGCAAAGACGTTGTAGAAGATAAGTCATCATCCTAAACTTTCACCACCAAAGCTTCCGAGGCTCTCGCATTGAAGAAAGAAATTGAACCATCGAAAGTGAGACTTTGGCGACTTCCCCAAACCAAAATCCTTTAGCCGAGCGATTCAAAGCTTTTTCAAGCTTCCATTAGCTAGTGCACCAAGAAGCACACCATTATCATTTATCCCGCCGCTCATTTTAAGAACGATAATCGAGGTTCTCCGTTCGGGGTTATATCATCAAGAAGAACAAGAACGTATCATGCCACATTTGAATACCTCTTCTCAAATTCCTTTTCCATCAAGTTCGAAGCAATCCATTCCAAAAGGTGTCAAGAGACCACTTCCCCCGCGTAGTTGAAATGATGCGGTCGGTCTCTTAGACTAGAGCTCACGAACCCGAATACACATACCAAGACAAAGAACTTTTACCATCAGTAGCAGTTAAGTCCAATAGCCAAAGAATAACCCCGATGTATACTTTCTCTCCCTCAAGATAGTGTATGAAGCTCAAGAACCCGAAGTACCCGAATGCCCAAAGAGAGAATAACCGATAACATTGAAAAAGCGGGCGAATCATCGATTATCTCTGCGGGTGACAATCTGCGGATGTCAACACGGAATAAGTGATTATATCTCTCAATCACGATTAAGCCCTCAAGTAAAACAGATGAGCATCCCCAATGTACACAATCTCTCTCCCCGATGATTGTGATAACATCAAAATCATCATACACTTGTGTACCTCTTTCATCTTCGAAACTAACTCTTCCATCTCTTCCCCACATAGTTGGAATAAGAACACTAAACGCCTTGATGAGTAAAACCTTGAGTTTCTCTGCGGTCATGACATTTGTTTTCCGGGATATCTTCAATCACTTAGAAGAGTTAAGTTCATCAAGTTTACTCGCCATGAGTCAAACCTTGAGTTTCTCTCGGTAGTAACATTTGTCTTCGGGTTATGTTCAATCACTTAGAAGAATTAAGTTCATCAAGTTTACTCGTTTAGATGCTTGTCTCCTTCCCTTGCCGGTTTTGACACTTAGAATCAAGAAACATTATAAGCCCAAATACTTGAAATCACGAGAAGATCGCTTGAAGTCTTTGTGAGAATCAACATCTGTCAATAATGTGAGCAAGTCTAATTGGGATTAAATTCGACATATCACTCTCCCCAATTAGTGCTCTCCCTAAACCGACAATCTGTTTGATAAATGCCCATATTAAGAAGAAGTCTTTTGATAATCAAATGCAACTCGTCTTTTTAGTCTTCTAACATGTAGCGTAGAATGTAGAATCGATCGAGACTCGACCTTCTTCAAGATTGTTCCGTTTGGGAATAGATAGTTAACATCTTCAATTCACACCAAAAGCATCTCACCAAAAGCATCCCAATTAACTTACATCTTGCAAATCCCTTAACGAAAATCCTCCCAATCAAACAAGAACAGAAGATGTTCATCAAGGAAATCAAAGAATCGTGGCGCAGAGCGAACACACAAAATAATAACACCAAACTACCAATCACATCAAACAAGAACAGAGATTGTTCGAATCATCATGTTGATGTGTTCGTGAAGCATTAACCGGAAGCACTTTGTCGATAATCATATCAGCCTGTGTGAAGATGTCAACCAACGGCTCATAGAAGAAACTCCATGTAACGATGATCCGATAAGAAGAAGATCGGTTCTTACATGAGTTTGGATCCGTTGACCATTTATTCTCTAAATCAATCAACCATGCGATAATTTCACACTTCTTCTCCCCTCAAGAATTGCATACGGAGTTGCCATTATTGATTAAATAAGTAAAAATCATCCGAATGTTCTATTCACACTTCTCCCTCAAAATAAGCACATGATGTCGCCATCTTCATTATAATAGAGCAAGTGGAATGAGAAAACAATCGATGGTAGCCCTGTTCACTTGATGATCAAGCGCATGGAAAAGTATGAAGCATGTTGATGAGAATGGTCATAAATGAGAAGATTTCTCTTCTTGGAAGATAAAGCGATCAAGCGTACACTTTTCTTTTCTTTGAGATACGAGGCTTGAACTGTTGTGTTCAAACATCATAATCTCTCTCTTTTCAACTCTCTTAGCAAAACATGTAATCATCCCCATTATCATTCTGTAGGCACTTTGAAGTGACAGCTGATGGAGAAAACCCAGTATGATGAATTTGACCCTGAAGAAAACTATCTCGAACTCGTGACTTAAACTTGCACATATGTAACAAAGAGCGGTGTCGATTTCCATTAGCATCTCTAAGTACTCTCTGTGTACTCTATACTCTTCAACCAACCAACCATCAAGTATAAGACGTACATTACCTCTTGAAAATCCACAATTGAATGTGACACTGAGCACTACAACGTAACTCCTTAAAGTGATAGTCATTTTGTAGTGGTAAGAGCCCAATTCCCCTAAGTGGTAAAAGAAAAGGTAAAAGACACCCAACAATAACTAGATTTCCAAGTCTTCGTTTTTGATAATAAGCTCGAACAAGGATCATGAAGAATCTTCATCCATCCATCCCCGATACCTTCAGATACTAAGTACACTCGCCTGTGATAATTCACTTCAACCTCAAATAAATAATCTTGAATTAACCCGTTGTCACATCTTACGGTTAAAAGCTCAATTCTAGCCTCCTTAGACGTTTTAAGTGAACTATGATAATGGTTTTCATCCCGACCATGGTTAAAAGCACATATCCCCATAAAACCAAGTAATAACCAAAGCGCCATGAGCGAATATCCAAACACACATCCAAATCATGAAGTACACCCTTTATCCCTTCTTCAAGTAGAAACCGTAGCACCGAGATCGGAAAAGATCCCAAATACATTTTCCTTTCTCCAAGATGGTTCCATCAAGACGGATTTTACAACTCTATGGTTTAAACCGAGAAATAGTTTCTTTCATGGATTTTACAAAACCAAGAATAACCGTAAGATAGATCCGAAATGCACTTTACTATTACCGGGATGTTTCCATTGTCGCAGGATTTTACAAGTCTATGATTTAAACCGAGAAATAGTTTCTTTCGGGATTTTACAAAATCAAGACAAAACCGTAAACAATGTCGACTTGAATGTGTTATGACAATTTTGGTTTGGTGAATATCTGCTTTAGGGAACATGCAACGATTCATCAACGGTTCTTTATCAAACATCATCAACATCATCAACCATCCAATCAATACTTTGGTAAACACATCATTCACGCAATATGTCGGCTATTGTAGTGACCACATGGAGAAGTAAGCCCGATATACCAAACTTGATCATGAAGTAGAATTCCCCAGATTTGTTACTTAAACTTGTACTAATCCTTGTGAAGAAGAAACGGTGTACCCAATGTACAAAACCTCTTGACGTATCATTAACTGCGTGAGACGCCGAAGTGATAGTTACGTTGTGAATTAAGCGAGAAAGAATGACAAAAGTAACTAAATAGCCAAGTCTTTATCACACACTATAAATGCCCAAACAAGTCATCTTCGCGGAAGGGTAGAAAGAAAGAAGACGAAAATAAGTAAACGCGTCCGGAAAACTTCACTTCAAATCCAAATAAGAAATACCAAATATAAGCAACCCCACTGTTAACCTTGTTCAAATATCAACTCAAGCCGTGACATAATATTCCCGTGAAAATGTATTCACCAACATGCCAACACATATAACATGACGAATTACTAAATCATGTCATCGTGTCTCATTCTCATAAAACTCAAAACCAATCAAGTTTCATTACGAAATATCCAAATCCATGAGCATGAAAAAAAAAATCCGGTGGCGAGCCATCCATAGCAAAATCCAATATCACACAATCCGAATCAATTTTAACAACTCAGTCCATTAACCCTTCATCAAATATACCCACATAAAACACATATCACAACAATGACCAGAAAATAATAATACCATCAAGCCAAATCATCAAGTCATCCATTAATCTCGAGCCCATGAAATGCTAATACCCTATCCACATATCAAGAGATAATTAATATTCGACTCACACACGAAATACAAAATTGTATTCAATATGTTCTTTTAAACACGAAACATTAGGCTTTGTAACTCTAGAGTATCAGATTAAAGTCCACAATGTAACAGGCCCATATCACTCACTAAAGTCCATGATACTCACAATTAATCCCATCCGGTCCAATAACCCTCGGCCCATTCCAAATCAGTAACACAACCGGATCCATTAACCACAAAACCCTAAATATTCGGTGGTATTTATACTCACAATCTTACACATACCCTAATAATACTCAAACTCAAACCCTAATATCTCTTAGAAAAACACGCAGCCACACTCCATTTTCATCACATCTCACAACAATATTCAATCACTTCAAAAATATTATCAGATATTTAATTGTATAACGATTAAAATATAAATCCTTCAATCATTATCTTTTCTCACTTGATACCACAACGAGATTCATATACATCCTTTATCATTTAGATTGAAACTGGCTCACCACAGGGATGGTTTGAGTGATGATCAACGCCACAGAGATGGTCTTGACTACGACATGCAATAAACCGGCCATAGGTAAGATTTATTTAAGGGTTGTAAACGTTTGAGATGACTTGAGTAAAAATATCTTGAACTCAGAAACAATAAGAGTGAATAACACATGTTGTTATATCATTCATTTCTTGAGTTCGAAAAGCCATTGAGCAAACAAGCAAAAAAATTGATGGTGACAAACCGATTTTGAAATATGTTAACGATTGCTATGAAGCAATTAAGATAAAAGAATAACAATCTTGTTATATTCTTAATCTTGTAGATTCGAATATTGAATGAGGTAACAACTTCAAAAGTGATCGATGATGGTGTATACTCGTGATTAGGGACTTTGAGTCTAGATATATCTTGAATATCACACGAGTCAAACCGAGATCAATAACTTTCCATGCTTAACTTTTCGCTTTAAAGGATCAGTGATAGGTCAATGAAGATGAGATGATGAGTCATGTATTCAAACAATATCTGAGATCTGTCTTGTTTTGTTTTTGTTTGAGTCTTTGTATAAGATGGAGGATAGAATGATTAGGATGGATGTTGTTGGAGTTGGTTTTTGTTTCGGATCTGTGGATGCTTCATATACATCTCGGTTTTTGTTTGCCATGTACTGATGATGTTTGTAGAACCTGAGGTCAAAGATTTTGTATCTGGTTTTGGTCAAAGTCAACAACTCGCCTTAGACTCTTATTCTTATGTCAAGTCGCTACGATTAAAAACCCAAGTCGCTACAGATTTCTTTCAACACAAGTCGCTAGACTCAATAGTCAAAGCGGATTAGTCAAGTCGTTATCTTCTTTATCTTTCAAGTCGCTAACTTATCAGTATAAGTCGCTAGGTCATAAAGGTCATTTTTAAGTCGCTATGTTTAAGCACAAGTCGCTACTGCAATACAATGAATCTGGGCATCTTTAAAGGACAACTCGCTAGCAAGAAATTACAGTTTTCTGATGAGTTTTCTGACTAAGTTTTTCGTTCATATTCAAAGATAACCCAGAAAAACATTAAAATGCATCTTTTTGACCTTTGGACCTCAAAATATCTGAGCATTTGACGAGAATGATATTACCCAGAAAAGTGACCAAATGACCACCATGACTATATGACCAGATTATCACACCAGGACTATATGACTAAATGACCAAATGAATACACTTAACAAGTTTAAAACTGTTTCCACAAGAAAATAAACGGACACAAAGTTTTCCGACCATAAAAGGTGATAAAAACAGTTTTAACAAGGTACAAAAAACCACCAAAAATCAACAAAACACAACAACCTTGGCTCTGGTACCAATTGTAGGATCGATATATTATTGTGTTGATGATTCGGTGGTCTTGGATGATCAAAATACATGTTATCCATTAGAGAGAAAGAGAGAGAGAGGGAGTTCTTGGTAGAGACTTGTAGAACAAAATATTGAAAGGTTAGATTGAAGCTCCACCCTTCCATGGATGGAAGGGTATTTATAATTACATGACAATACGACCTCCTATCGGCTGTGGATCGGTATCTGATGGGTAAAGACCGTCCTTCCTCCACGGTGTTACACTACGCTAAACTAAACTAATAACTAACTAATAAAGCGATAAATAACGTAACTAATGATATGTCTACGAGCTAACTTATGGAATTTCCAATTCCTAACATAAGGTTACAAACCCAAACGCGTCTATGTATTGTTGATTCCCCCTCTGGACTTTTCCAGGGATTTACCCGGATTTGTGGATGCACCAACATGCCATGACGTATAACTTGTCGGTTTATATATGTGATTAGGGCGTGATGGTTGCTTAAATGTTTTTGTCTTAGCCTGCATAATAGTTATTTGTTATGATACTTGGATTTAGGTAATGTGAGCCTATGGTAAATTTTAAATTGTTTGTGAGCGATTATTTTGCGCTCGAAAACCATTTGGTCCACATTAATACTTTACGAAAGGTAAACTCTATTTTCGCGACATTGTGGGCGTCATAATGTTCAAATGGCTCTTTTGAACTCACTATACTTTTATGCAAACCTATGAACTCACCAACCTCGCGTTGACACTTTTAGCATGTATTTTCAGGTATTGAGGCGATAGTGTACTTTTGGAGGTGCTTGGGCAATGACATGGCATGGCATGGTCACACACGACTCGATATTTGTATTTGGGACCGCTTATTTATTATGGGCTGTATTTACACTAAAATTTATTATAAATTTTGATTCATATTGAATAAATGTGTTTTTAAGAAAAACCCGTTATTTTGTACTTATGTTGTGATACCAATTAGTAGCACCCATGGTCTGTATGTTTTCGCTGAACTCGATTTTTAGGGGTGTTACAGTTGGTATCAGAGCCTAGGTTATAGAGAACTGGGTAAATTTTCCAAAACCTAGACTATAACCATTTTTACGAAAATTAAACCCTATGACCGACACGTGCCTGCCTGCCAAGTTGATGCCTCGCTTGTGACTTTGATTGCTAAATATATTTGATGAGATGTGTGCCTTACTATTGGATGAGTATATCCATTTATTTTTTGCTATCTGCTATGAGTATCTTCGACATACTTATGCTTACGCATCGTACTTGTTGTAGCGTTGCGCCTCTTTCACTACGAAATCTCAACGTTCGTCCTCGAGTTTGGACATTTGTTTTGGGTCTTTTAGAAACGGATTTTGGAAGTGAAGGACATGGTGCTAGAGTAACTAAGTCAAGTATTTCAAAATTCATTGAACCTCGGGTGAATATAGACTGATCACTTATATTCAGTCAGGGATAGTGGGACATAGCTTGATCACCTATGCCCGACTCAGAGGTGAATTTTGCGATACTTGGAGTAGTTATAATAGTGTTATGTTCGGTTGGTTTCGGGTGGGTTTCGGAAAATGGAAAAGTTTTTGGTGTGTGTATGCGAGCATTGAATATCGAAAAAGTTTACCTTCACACACAACACACTGGCATCACAATACTTGTTTATCGCAATATCCTTCCTTTTGTATGGAACGCCTTTCGTCGCCGTCTAGTCATGATATGACTTCAGATTATTTTTGGAATCGTTGGAACCGTCTGATCTTGTTTCGCAATGGGTCAAGCCAGACCCGATTGGTCATAAGTTTACATTCGGGTTGCGTAAAGGTTATGCAGAGATTCATAGCTTACAAGAGAGTTCTGCAACAAATGGTAGGATTAAGTTAAGATATCTCTGAAAACAAATAAAAAGGAGTCGATATCTAACAGAATACCAACTCAAATGCTTGTATATCCTTTCTTGACTTTTATATTACTATAATCAGTAAGTATTCCTGACTGCAGGTTGTACCAGATATTTATAGAACAAATGTACAAAACCTACAAACGAACTGTCCGGTATTTAGGATACATCATCTTCGATAGGAAGTCAATTCCAATAGTTTCCTGATCAATAAAGAACACAATTTAGTCTGACGCATACAAATTTGATCTTTCTTTTAAGCAAGTAATTCAACATCAACATTAAAACAGAGCAGAAGCATTGTTTTAATAGTTGGTGACATGGTTCACTCATTTAAACTGCCTAAAATAGTGGCTCATTGGTCACACAAGAACAATGGCCAAACCAATCAAAACCTATTACACATACCGCATCAAGTGTAAAAGGGTGACAAAAGTTCAGCAAAGCCTCAAGGCTTACGAGATAAGTCTTTTGTACAGGTCCCTTTTCCTGCACTTCCGGACAGATAATTTCCATTAATACTATCATCTCAAGTGTTATAAACCAATTCAATAGAACTCAAGAAAAGAAAAATCTGTCATTGATCCTAAATGTGATGTGAGGACAATTATATGGAGGCATCAACTCAATTACTAAAAAACGTAATATATAAAAAACTATTATTAGGTAATGCAATTATCATAACATATAATTAAGCATGGCATGCTAACCAATCAATCTCATCAGTCTGCAGACAAAATGTGATGTGAGGAAAATTTTATGGTAGCATCAACTCAATTAATAAAGGCCTTCTACTTAGGAAATGAGGTTCCCTCGTATTCCAGTCATTGATCCTAAATTCCTTCTATTTGAGAAATTGTAGACATCTAATCATCACAATGTTCTTATAAGAAGAACAAATTTGCCAACCGATCAATCTTTATGCTTAAAGAATTGTACACATGGTGTACCCATGATATTCTCCTTCTCTTATTATTTTCATGTCTTTATATACAATCATAAATAACATGGTAAATTGGCTTAAGGGTGTTTGGTTCATAGCTAAATCAAAACATAGATTCTCTAAATTAGCCGGCACTATTGTCATTAACATAATCATTTAACCACTTTATTACTCTATAAGCTTAAACCTATTACACGAATCACATAGTAGAAGGAGCAATGGTTGTTGCATCATAACAGGTGGAGTAATTGGATTCCGTGTGTACCATGGCTGCAGGCGAGGTGAGCAGGCCAACCAACACGAGGCACAAGTAATCCTCTTAATAAACCTTCTACTTTGTATTTCTAACCCTCTAACAGACTACAATCTAACATGCATCTTAATTATAACAATAAATATAATAAGCCAACACAATACACCACCAAAAGGAATACAAACAAGTTGTCTACAGAAATTTACCTTATGTAATCACATTAGGAATGACAACACATCTTTTTCTTTTAGAAAAATTGCCATGCACAAGATTACTAAAATTATGAGTCCAAATTGTTGTTCGGATATTGTTGTTCAAAATAGTTTATTCAATTTATGGTGTATATTTGACCAACCAACAACACTAAGGGACTAATAAGGGGTGTTTGGTTTAGCTTATTTTCTAAACTAAACTACTTATCTACAAGCATGATTTTACTAACATCATCTAAAGTGAATTAGCCAATAAACTAGAAACAATCAACGAAACAAATCATTACGACAACAACTAATTATCAAAACAGGTAATTAATCAATTCTAACTATCCGCCAAACACTCAAACCACTAACTATAGCTCGGACAAAACTAATTTCGCTTATCCAATTATTCAACTCCTACGTCAATAGCCAAACACTATGAAACCGTAACAACATAATCCATTCACAACTTCAAACACCATAATCACACACACACATTCACGTAATCAAATCCATTCACAATGAAACCGTAACAACTTCATAATCAGTATCAAAACATGAAATTGTGACATCCATTAACAATGAAATTAGGGCAAAATAATACATTCAAAATTAGGGAAAAAAATAGATAACATAATAAAATTAGGGCAAAATCGAATTGTAATTTGAATGTGATGGAAACTTACTTGATTATACATAATTTGTTGTTTATATTGGACTGTGATTCTAATATTTGCATCTCATTGATTATATGGAATTTGTTAAATGTGATTTGGGTGTTTTGATATTTTAGGGGGATTTGCATCTCGTTGAATATTTGCTTTTTTACTTTTTTTTTTATATAAACGTATCTATCTTTTTTTAGTCAAAGTTAAAAATAATAATAATAATAAAATAGGTTATAATGACGGTAGATGTTTTTAGTCGGAAAAATTATAGTCGACAAAAGACATTTTGTTTGTAGTGAGTATAAATAAATGACTTAAACTTTAGCAATAACATATAACAAGGAGGAAGGCGCCTGTCGAGGTAGGTGTCTTATGGATATTCTTGCGGTATAGTTTTGCATTGGTTGTCGATGCGGTTGTTTATGAAGAGTGTTTACATGAATATCCTCTTTATTTTCAAAGTGGGAAGCCGCCGATGTCATACCTCTACGACTACAACCACAAATCCTGCATCAAAAAACCTTATCAGATTATATTTAATCATTTTAGTGCAATAACTGATGCCCATATATCAGGCTTTTATCTTTCAAATTACAACAGTGAAAAAACCCAAATAACAAATTCATCAACAAAACTACCTAATTAAACAAAAACCCTTTTCACTTAATCACCTATTAAAACAAAAAATTCCATTAAAATTCCAGGAGAAACATAAAAAATAGCAAAACCTTTAAAGAAACGTGACAAAGTATATAAAATCATATCTCTCTAAACAGGCCGCCAAGTTGGGCTTCCGAAAATGAAACAAACAGGCGAACCAAATGATGGTCCCCATTCATAATATATATGGATAATATCACAACGACCCGATATTAATACATTAGTGACCCGATATAAAAATATTAAAATTATAAGTAAAAATAAGTCAAAACGTCAACAAAGGAGATAAAATTAGGAGATGAAAAAATATACCAAAATATAATATCACGTTTAAAGTATGTTTTGAGTAAATATGATATTACGAATCGCCCAAAAAAAATATATAATATCCCGACCCATATTAAATCCGATCGTTAAACCTGAAGCTTACGTGAGACATGCAACACAGATGAACTTCTATATATACCTATAGTTTGCTTATGCAATCAATAAGCACGTCCTTCTCTCTTTCGTTATCTTATAAACCCATCGACATGGAGGCCAATCGTAAAAGTTTCTCAGTGAAGGTGATAGACAATGCAGTGGTGCGTGCAAATGACCCATGGAATGACCATTGGTTACCCTTTGCAAACCTTGATTTGCTTGTACCACCTTTTGATGTTGGTTCGGTCTTTTGCTACAAGAAACCTTCCCAAGTTAGGTTTTCCACTTTGGTAAACACACTCAAAGCTTCCTTATCTCGAGCTCTCTCACTTTACTACCCCCTTGCTGGTGAGATTCTATGGAATGCAGAGGCTGGAGAGAATCAACTTCATTGCAATAACCGAGGTGTGGACTTTGTCGAAGCCACTGCAGACGTGCAACTCAAGGATCTAAATTTGTATAATCCAGATGAGAGCATTGAGGGTAAGCTAATGCCCAAGAAGCTACACGGGGTGCTTGTAGTCCAGGTAAATACTAAGTTTAATTAATAACCCATCATCACCCTTGGCATATCCAAAATCAATATATAACGAATCATTTCCTCAAAAACAACGTAGGCGTATTTTGATGTTTAGTTTGTTGCTTGGTGGGTGTTTTTGTTTTCAAGTTATATTTTGTGTCGTTGAGTGTTTAAATGTAAGTGTCTTAATGCATCTGCTATATATGTTAAACTTTGTTAAATATATTTATAAGTTAGTCATGTCATATCACTAACTCATAAAACGTACTTTTGGTTGCATAAATCTCTTTTTGATTTATAAAGCTATAAATTGTGCACGTAACATTTATTCATTATATTCTTGTATAAAAAAAAAGTTCAGGGTTTTAGATCCTTTAAGTCTCATAAACATGAACTGGATTCTGTTTCACTATGAATGAAATAAAAGGTAAATCTATGATCTTTTTGAACATCTCATAGTACTGGATGCTCGATCTTAGTTGGTTATGACGTGTGGCCGGTATCATCAGTCTTTGGTATTATTTTGTTCTAGTGGTGTTTGGGTGATTTTGGTTTTATTTAAATGATGGGTAGTTTAATTCCGGGTGTGTGATTGTGTAGTCTTATCGTATCATATCCTTTCCGTTATACATGTGTTTAAGAACAAATGATACGATCAGCACAAAACTTATATAATTTTAGGACATGTATATATTCTTGTGTATATTGTCTTGCTGTTCACCCTCACCATATTATTTGTCGTATAGTATGATATTATTTCATGCACTTCCCGTTTCAGTAGACTCTTATGCTCAACCAAAAGGAGCTCTAGCTATTATTAGATATCTTTTTAGGCAGACTGAAATAAAAATCGTGTATTTTGGTTTATTATGTTCTTCTTTCTGATAAATTTACTGGATATCAAAATTTTGATGGCTTATTCTACTAACGCCTTTCGGCCTCGACTGCCAACAAGACCACTAATAATATGTACAACCGAAAAATAGTTGTTGATTTTTATTTTTGTATTTAAGGTGTATATGTACAAGTATTTAATTCTAAAATTAATAAATGGACCTTGGAACTTAGCGGGCTATTTTGTACAAGGGCCCATTCATTGATAGATATATATATTGCCTATAAAAACAAAAGGATAAGAAAACCTAATATAGTACAAGTAACAAAGGTGGATCTAGTTAACCCTTACATGGGGCGGTGGATCTAGCATCTGAAACCCATCTTTTTTTCACATATCATGAGGAGCATCCTCATCATACCACCGCATGCCGCTGTTGTAGCCTCCGCTCTCTCGCATACATGTTTTTTTCGAAAATAGTCAAGGTGCATACGTGTTTTCAATTAGTCAAAGTAAGATAAAGTTTTTTTAGCTAACGCTTTTTTTTTATTAACCTACCAATATTTTACATGATCATAATTTTTTTGAAAGTTTGAAACACAAATTAAAGAACATAAATCATTATAAAAGAAAATAAGATTGATATACTTAAATGTTACATTTCACTTGATTACAAGTACAATAACACATGCAATAATCATATATCTCCAAAAGTCCCAAATTATCTCCATGTATAATCGTGTTCATCCACTTCCGGTCTTAAATGATATCATCATCTTCATCAATCAATCAAACAAGCATGCACGAAAACAATTAAACTACAAACAAATAAGAAACGAAAATTAATCACGATAACTACCATAACGCATATGCACAATCTTGTGTATATTGTAAACATGTTTTTTAATCATAAACACAAAACATATATGTTTTATAATCCAAAACACAAAACATATATGTTTTATACGTAAACATATACGTGTCTACACAAAACATATATGTTTTATTGATTTTGTCTGGCGTTAAAAACACATATGCACCATTTCAATTATTTAATTATTAAATTACTTATTTTGGTCTGAAAATATGGTTATAGATGAAAACATAAATTCCTTCCTATAATGTTCTTCAAATCCTATGTTCAAGTATATCGCCTCAATCTTTTTTTATTTCTAACGCGTGTCGGTAATTCCAAACTCCCTTAGATATTGTTCTCTAGAAATAACCAAACAAGACCTCGCATAGGATCAGGACAATTTGTTGGTTGTTAGCAAACCATTCCATAAACCTAAATTCACCATTTTTAAACCTAAAACCAATTCACATGACATAAAAAAGTACCAGTACTATGTATGAATAGGCCTCAACTTGTTTATAACATAATAATAATAGTAATAAGAATAAAATTAAGAAACAAAAGAGTATTATTAAGTAAAAGGGAGAGTTGTGCTTCCATGGATTCTGTTGAATTCAAGCTCCATTAACACATATTCTTTCTTTCTAGGGTTGTACTCTTTCATAGCAGCTTTTTAAAAGATCATCACAAGCCATCCTTGATCAACAATTGAAATAAAAAACAGATAACATAAACAAGAAAATAAACCTGAAAGATCCACTTATTCATAATAATAAAAATAGAAGATCTTGCCCAAAAAAAAGAACCTTGCCAAAAAAACTCAAGAAACCACTCTTCTGAATCGGCATAAACTGCCCGCGGGAAGGATAGACACCACACACAAAAAACCATGGCTAACGAATTGCTCACGGTTACCCAGGTTACAAACCCATATCTGTAACCAAAAAATGAATTGCTCGTAAAAGATAGAACCATGGTTTATGTCGAATTAGTGGGAACGGGCGTAAACTAGAGACAAACGTCGGCGGATTGATTGGTTACATCTTCTTCTTTTTTTTTATTTTTTTTTTTACTGGAGATTAATGTAGCGGCTGATTATTAGGGTTTGAGATGGAGGGAGATATGTGAGAGGTAAAAGAATATAATGAATTAACTATAATGGTTCTTTGAAAATGGGTTATTAGAAATTCCCTTTGTGCCCCTGACTCATTCAAAAATAGTTACGTAAAACTCCTTTTAATTTTATTAATTACACTAATGGCACAAGTCATCTCATCCACTAATGGTACGCTTAAAGTGAGCTTCGAAAATAATGTTTCACTATATATATATATATATATATATATATATATATATATATATATATATATATATATATATATATATAGAACCTTCTCATTTTATATAAGCGTAAAACCTTAAAACAAAAAGACAAATATTTGTAAAAAAAAAAAAAAAAAAAAAAAAAAAAAAAAGCGAAAAAGTTTTAAAAAATTCCACAAAATCATGTATGTTAGTGCATAAAAAGTTAAAGAAAGTTTTTCTAATTTTGAGTTGTTATCGTTTCTTAATCCACAAAAAACAAATTTTGATGCCAAAAATTTTGATACACAAAATTTTAACTTGTTATAGTAAAATTTTGAAGCAAAAAATCAAAGAAGTTGGGTCTAAAAATAAAATTTTGATGCACAAAAAGCGATTTAATGCACAAACGTTTTTTATAATTGGTTAGGCAAAATTTTCACTTTCGGAAAAGCATTCACAACTTTTTTATATACACCAACATACCCGATCTTGTGGAATTTAAAAATAATCATCTTTATTCAGTACATTACATAAAAAGAAATTCTTTTAAAAGTTCATGAAAAAATATAAAAAATTTCACAAGATCAAACATGTTGGTGCATAAAACTTTTGTGAAGGAAGTTTTATTTTGAGTTTTTATCGCTTTTTAGTGCACAAAAACAAAAATTGCTAAAAAAATTTTGATGCATAAAATAATTTAGTTTGATAAATGTATTTTTCAATAATTTGTTTTGGTACAAAAGAGTATCAACTAATTTAATGCATAAACTTATTTTCACAACTTTTCGGAAAAGTATCAACTTTTAAAACTTCCTTCACAACTTTCTTGCACCAATATACCCGATCTTTTTCCGAATTTTCCAAAATTAAGGAAAAAAATATATTTTACGTAATATACGGATATTTGTTTTTTATTTAATCTATATATATATATATATATATATATATATATATATATATATATATATAGGATATATAATATAAATATATATATATATATATATATATATATATATATATGATCAAATAAAATACTTAAAATAAGATATAACCGCAATCCGAGGTCATGACCAAATTAGATGCATCACTATAATCTTATATTCATTATAACTCACCATAATGTGTTTTTTAACTTTTAATCGATGCATATACGTATATTAGATCATTTCATGATTTCTCTTGTCTTTTGTTCTCTGCGCGCCGAAATCATGAAAATCAATTGAACCATCTATACATTAAATAAACTTTCAAACTCAAGTTGCATCTATATGAATAGAAATGTATCTAATGCAGTCGTTGCATCTCAAATGCGTGGTTTGATCACTTCTCCACTTTTTATTTTAATTTACTTTCATTTGGATCACTACTATATATATATATATATATATATATATATATATATATATATATATATATATATATATATATATATATATATATATATATATATATATATATATTTGTGTAATTTTATGAAGAGTTGTATCAATTAATGTTAATGTGATAATTATTGTGATATAATTACCTATCATGAAATGCAGGTTACAGAGCTAAAATGTGGAGGCTTGGTGATAGGGTGTTTGTTTGATCATCGAGCAGCTGATGGGTACTCCTCTAACATGTTTATCTTATCATGGGCTGATATAACTCGATTTGAAACACCATCTATGTTACCCTCCTTTGGAAGGGACATATTCAATCCGAGGTGTCCAACCACATATTCATCGTCAATCAACGATATTTTGCAATATTTAAACCACCGACCAAACCTGTCCATGACCAAGACTATGATGAGAGGAAACATTTACTCACTAACCGTTTATACTACATTGAGGGTGAGCACCTTAAGAAGGTACAATTGTTGGCTAGTGAAAAAGGGTGTAGAAGGTCGAAACTAGTGGCCTTCACTTCTTTGTTTTGGAAGATAGTTGCGTTGAGCATGGTCGAGTCAAGAAATTCCAACAAGGTGTGTCATATGGCTCTTTCCGTTGATGGAAGGAGAAGGTTAAGCGAGGGAGCTGGAGAAGAGAAAGAAAAGCTAGTTATTTCGCACTTTGGTAATGTTTTGTCGATGCCTTCAGGGGCGATAAGAGCACAAGTAAGGCTTTTATTTATTTAGGAGTCTATTTAAAACACTACAGCAGAAGTTTCAAAGTAACACATGGAAGTTGTCATTACATTTGGCCATTTGGGTTTGTGACACTTCTAAAATATGTCGTAACACTATTTAATGACTCACTTCATAGAATAGCTTCACTCATTAGTGACAGTTGTTTACCTTTGCTGACTGATATTTAGATTTTTAGTCTTGATAAACCGACAATATTTTTTACAAAGATACCAATTATTTTAATTGTTAAACCAATATACACATAAAAATATACATTTTGCTCATGAAGTTTCAAAACCCAAAGCCAATATTAAACAAAAACAAAAAACTTTTTACTTTCTTTTGTATTCTTTAACAAGTCAATGTCTATATTGTTATACTATATAAAATTTGTTAAAAATCCAATTCACCAGATTCGAAATGTACTAGGAATTGAAGCATATGTGTTTAAGCGATATAGCTGTGAAGGTTTATGAGTTCCTGCAGACAGCCACTTGCAAAGACCATTTCCTAGACCTTATTGACTGGGTGGAAGAACGACTGTCGCTGCCATTGGTAGCAAGGGCATTTGCTAGCACAGATATGTCGGTGATTGTATCAGCAGGACATACGTACCAGGTTATGGACAAAATAGATTTCGGGTGGGGTAAGGTTACATTCGGATCATGTCATATCCCATCTTCAAGGAAAGATTGTATCGTTATGACATTGCCTAGTCCAACCAATAACGACGATTGGGTTGTCTATATGCATATGCCAGTGCAAACCATAAACTACATTGAGGAACATTCTAATAACATGTTCAAGCCCTTGAATGCTGATTACCTCCAGTTTTAACATAAGTTATCGTTATTTGGACTTGCATATGTTCGATAGAGCTTGAATTAAGAAGAAAAAAACTGTTGTTCCTGTGTAATACTAAGTGGTGTTACAAACACCTAGTACCTTTCATTTAAATAAAGTGGTCAACCATATGTACAAGAATATCATAAACTAAATTTCAATAATGGTTGCAACTTTTATTGTTAACAAATAATTGAAGGATAAAAATTGGAATTTAATTATTTTATAACATATATTGTAGCTTTTCAAACGGTGAACTGTAGTACTTTCCCCAACATGAAAATTGTGTTACCTGTTAATCATGTTCAAGAATGTTATCCATGGAAATATTGCAACACAAGAAAGTATCATTGATCACAATCGAAGACCTCTATATCAGTTTAGCAGGTATGACAACTTAAGATTCAACAGTCTTAAGAAAACCAAAAATCTTGCTAAAAGTAAGGAAGGATTGGCTTGCAACCAAGAATCGTCAATTTTTACTAAGGGAACCTAAGAAATTGGTTTTCTTCTATAAATGGGTTCCATGTATTTCAAAACCATGTCTAGAACAAAACCTTTCAGAGTTCATATCATCTGTTTACATACTCTGAACCACTAAAATACTCACCATTTTCCTTGAAATATTCAAATAAGTGTTTCAAGAACTTGTCGCTGGTCACAGTCCTTGTGTCACAAATGATACAACACTGTCTCCTTTGCTCGAGTCACAGTCTCCTTTTCCCGAGTCACAACAACATTCGTATGTCTACAATCACTCTGAAATCACACCTTAGGAATTTATAGAGTTTGTGTCCATTTATTCATCAAGAATTATATTGAGAATCATTATTCATATGAGACAACAGTAGTTATACTACTAATATGAATACCCTGCAATGTGTATGAGAATAAGAGAGGCTCTGCCGAAGAAGACTTCTGCACATCTTCGAGTTCATATACGGCATGTCTAGCAACATTTTCTTGAGCTTTGACCTATAGTTATAACAAAAATATAACCTACAATAATAGCAATAAATGAATGATGATCTAGATAAAACAGGTAAGCACCTTCTTTACCTTGTAGAGGTGGCAATTTTGATCCATTTATTCATAAAAGGGTCTATTCGAGTTTTGTTTTATCGCAATGGGTCCAATAAATAAAGTGTTTCTGGGTTAACAAGATCCGCCTCATTCGACTAGTATTAAAAAAATGACTCACCGTAAACGTGCCTCTGCTTGAGCCCGGCGGGAAAAGTCTTCCTAAATTTATACCATCTGTTTTTCCCCAAACACGCACACCACCACCCACTACTGCCACCTTTGTAATCTTGCATCTGGAAAGAAGCAATCAAGTACCTTATTGTTATAAAGCTCCTTTAATGACCACTTCATTATAAGTTCATGCATATGGTACTGGACAGTGACCATAGATATGACTTCATCTCCATACAAATCTGCAAGCCGTTCAAAAAGAGTCCTTCCCAAGCCCTTTTTCTCAACTTCAACACTCTGTATTGTTGGAGGAAGCTAGAGATGATCCCCTGACAGTATGCACCTATACGAAAAAGTATTTATAAAAACCGTGCACGTTTCGATATTGAATCAGTCCAAGACACTATATATTTCGAAGTAGGACATTATGTATTGCTAAATTGTTGTATTCAAAAAACATTTTTGGTTTGTTACCTTTTAAGCAATCCAATACCTCTAAAAATAGGAACAATGGGAAAGAAAAGAATGGCAAAGATCATCAAAGAAAGAATTTTACTCCAAGACAAAATGATCACAAAATTCAGAAACCAAAAGGATCTTGCTATGTGTGTGGAAAAGGGGGTAAAGCTTATCAGTGTAAAGATGGCAAGGATCAATAGAACCAATGTCAAAGGCTTGTTACACCACAAGCAAATTTGGTTGAAGATCTCAGCAACCCCCGTTCAAACACCCTTTGCTTTACTTTCATTTAGTTCTACTACTTGGTACAGACGCCTCGGTCATCCCGGATAAGACGTGATTCATCGTTTAGAGTCTAGTCATTTAATTTCGTGTAATAAGACAAAGTTGTCCACTTTATGTCATTCTTGTCAATTAGATAAACATGTTAAGCTTCCATTTTATAGCTCTGAGTCTTCTGTTGTGTCTATTTTTAAGATTATTCACTCGGATTTATGGACATCCCCAATTCCAAGGGAAAGTGGAACTAAATATTATGCTACATCCTTAGATCATTTCTCGCATTTAGTTTGGCTCAAACCAAATAGTGGGTTTTGGTCAACTAACCTATCTAACACCAACAAGCTACCTCAAGTGCTTGAGTAGCTTCATCAATTATCATGAGATCAAATGATGTGCCATCTAATTTTTCGTTAATGAATATGTGAGAGTGGTTAAAATGAAATCTGCATTCTTGTAACATCCATCACAGCCTGTTGTTGTCTCTTGCGTTCTCTTTTGAAAGCATCCTAAGCTTCTTCCAGATATCCCTTTTCGTGTTTCTGTCTTTAGCTTTCAGTAATTTACCATTCAGGGCATGTAAAACCTTAAAAGGAAACAATTTCAATAGGGTGAGCATGATTCGGTTTGGCTCGGTTTTATGCTAAAACCAAAGCCAAACCAAAAAAATTCAGTTTTCCTTTTTAGAAACCATTCGGTTTTGGTCGGTTTTATCTAGGTTCAGTTTTTCAGTTTTGATTTCTTTTCGGTTTGGGTTTTAGTTTTCTTTTCTTTTAACCTTGATTTCCTACCTTTTTGTCGACTAATCCACGGGGTTTGATCCCACCGCTACACAAACTCAAACTAGGTAAAGCTCTCCTTTTTTTGGAGATTGGCGTAGCCACTTAAAGTTGTTTACACCTAGCATAAATTGAACTTGAGATTTGGAGGTTTTTAGGTTTATATTGTGCTACGCCCCGTGCCGATTTGACTAAAAGTTAAAGACTTTTTGCAGAAGCGACAAGACGATAACGGATCGTCGGTTACATTTTTATAAACTGAAAAACATCTATTACTAACCAGCCCTTTTAAGTATTTTAAATGAAACTTTACTCAAATACCTTTATAACGACGGGTGGCATGACCCGTGACGAATAACGATTTTAAATATGATTTTTTCAAGATGACCAAAACCTAAAAACCCTTTATAAAAATTCTACTCTGAGCGTAGATCTTAAGATCTATGCTCATAGAAGAACTCCATGAAATCAACTTTCTGGTCTAAGTATGGATCTTAAGATCTATGCTCAGGGAAGAACCTTTTAAACCAAAATTTCTGGGTTGAGCATAGATCTTAAGATCTATGCTCAGGGAAGAACTTTTTCACAATTTACGAAAAACTAACTTCCCGAATACGATAGCACATGAAAACTTTCAGAAATTATTAACAGATCATAAACTTCATTTTTGTACATTAACTTGGTCATAACGACCCTCGGAAACATGCTTTACAAAGACTTGGCATTATAAACATTTCACCTATTTTAGACTCTCGGGGAACAACTTTGACTTCGAGCTCGGTATCTAATACTAAGCTCTTCAAAACATTACCGTAACCTTCTACCATCCACCTTAACAATCTATAATCCTTAGTCCAAGCTTTACCAACTTAGCATGAGCACCTACAAACCTCTAAATCGTAAGCACGGGGCTTAGTAAGTAAAAAGATTATAACATAATATCATAAATCATTCACACATTACATATCATAACCCTTTAATTCATTACAACATTAAGCATTAACACATACCTTCCATTACTTAAGGCATAACTATTCTATTTCTACCATGTCTAAACACACTCTAACTAACACATCCTTTGCGAGCTATGTCACACTAACCTTATATCCGCAATCTTCCAAGCCATTCCATAACCTTAACATATAATCATATACCACATAATAACCGGTTTACTTACCTTGATTCCAAGCTAATTAAAGCAAGAACATCACCATCCACATCATCATTCTCCACTCTTGCAATCTAAGCCAAATCACTATAAGCATAAACACATAATCAATTAACTATATCAGGGTTACTACAACCATAGCTCCTATTTTAACACCTCTAACTATCACATAGTCATATAATGATTATATGATAATTAATCCCATAAAAATATTAACTTAAGTCAATAAAACTTATCCCATAATCATTATAACTTCCTAAATTAGCTTATAACTATCTTTTACCCAAATTCTCAAATTAAGGTTCATAAACCCTAACTTTTTAATTCTTCAATTGACTCAATATTGAGATACTTACTTGAGAATAATCATTAATATGAACTAACTATTTAATTGGGAACATAGTCTCTTCATCACTATCTCATCAAAATTAGTCCTTCCCTTCTTCTTCCTCTCTATTGTTCGACATACATACGCACACAAGCTCTACACATTTCTGGAATTTTTGATAGTATCCAGACATTTGTAGGTGATAAGTTTGGCTAATTGGCACATTAGGTCCCTCAAGTCCATTTCTTTCTATTTTGGCCGCAATAACGTTATTACTAATTACTATATGACAACATTAGTCGCTTAAGTCTATCTTTCTTATGATAGTTACACATCATATTTTATATAATCATTTACATAACCTTTAATACTTATATTTTGACTATCGAGTTTGACTAACCAATCCCGTAAGTCCTTAGAACTTATAAAAGTTATAGTCAACTATTCAAATGGCATTTTGTAATAAAAATAATTAAGGCCCATTTTTAGGGTGTTATAATTTAAACCCCCCCCCCCTATTTAAATTTCATCTCTAAAATCTTTTGTCTAAAATAACCTTGACTTGATCACATCTTACCCCCATTCTTATCATTAAGCACACTATCATACAAACATTCTATTGCAATGATCTAAGTGATCTGACAACACTAAGCAACACATTCCCAAATCCTTAATCTACTCTACATTTCGTTTAATTTTCTATAACCATACGGCTCCTACTAAGATCATTATGTCAATCGATACACATTTACTATAACTGACATATCATTTAATCAACTCCATTACTATTACATCACCTTCTACTTGCTTTATTCTAATTTTTAATCAAGGACTATGTGTCACTTGAGTAAATTTGCATTGTCTTCACTGTACATATTTCAAATATTAACCAATACAAATTGACATTCCCATTTTACCATAGTCATCCTATTACCCTTTTAGCATTTTGCTATAACACCTTACCTTTCGTATTTCATTATAATGATTTCCGCCAAGTATTATTTGTCACTTCAGAAATCTTAAGTTACTTTGACTTTCACAAATCAACATCGACTAATACTTTCACATTCTACCATGGCCATTGATAACATCAAATAGTCCTGATATTTTAGTGTCGATTTCCCTCTAATATGCTCATCATTTGTATTGTTTTACATGGATATATGCTCTTTTTTCTTAATATTTCATTTCTGGGCATAAATGAGCATAGGAACAAAGAGACGCGGATTTGATAGGAAACTAGAAAAGTTATACAAGAGTATGATGTCCAAGAGTAAGTTACGGCGTAGGCTCCACTCTCAACTTACGTCGTAACAATGATTAACACATGAAGATCAAAGTCAACACAGCTCAAGGTTACGGCGTAACTCCATCGATTTGGTTACGCCATAGATTTCCAATGACTTAGAAGAATCCAGTCGTCATGACAGTTACGTCGTAACTCACTTTCAAGGTTACATCATAGAAATGATGATTTTCACTACAAGCACTTTACGGTCGTAAGATATTTATTGAAGATAAGATCGTCTGACATACGCAAGTTACGACGTAACTTTTTACTTACGGTTATGCCGTACCTTAAATGAGGCTATAAATACAAGCCCTAATTCTGCATTCAAAACATAACTTCTCAAGACCAAAATATCAGGAGACGTTTAGGGCTTCCAGGAGGAAGATTTCCAGCAGCATAGACCATCTTCAAAAGGAGAATTCGCATCATTATCAATAAGTTTTTAGTTATTTCGTTTCTAACTTTTGTAATTCATTCATTTTCTTCAATTACAACATTTACATTGAATTTACTGCATTACTTAATATGAGTGGCTAAACACCTCGACGTTAGCCTATTTATGAAATTTTTATTACTTTGATTCGTGCTTTCTTGCTTTACTATCGCTTTTAGTGTATACTTTCTTTGCCTATTCGTGGATACCCTTGTTTTGCTAGTATTAAAGCATGGTAGTATCTATAAGGCTAGCTTGAATTGACCATAGGACCCTAGTCGAGTAGGTTGCGAGGAATGGTAAGAATTGACCATAGGACTACCATCTCCTTGCGTGTGAATTGACCATAGCATCACCTATCATGTGGAGGTACTTAAGAAGTTATGGAATCTCAGAGTGGACCATGCCAGGTTTAGTGTTTCGTGCACTAAGAATAGGTCTAGATTGTAGTGGTACTTCATGACTAAGGTTAGGGTTTCCCAAGACCTTCATTGAGTAACTACGGTGGGATAGGAATCTTAGACTTGTGGACTAGACGAACTGACCAAATGGTTTCTAATGAAATTTACCCCTACTTAAAGCGTTAGAAGGAATTAATAAAGAAAACCGGATTAAGGCAAAACAAGACTAGTAACTAGGCTAGCACATTTTACCGTACTGATTGTCTTTCATTTTAATTTCGTATTTCATTTCATTCCATTAGTTTTATAATTAATCAAATCAAAACCCTCTTGATAATTAGTGACATTAAAACTTAGAATAAATCTGCACACATAGCTCTTGGGACGACCTCGACTTTACTGATTACTATACTACTCACGACCAAATTCTCTGCTTATTGGTGCATAAGGTAGACCATAGGTAGATGATTTATTATAAATAGTAAAACCTGGTCTGAAATCTAGCATCAACCATTCTATTTTTTTGTTAACGTTTTCACTATAACGCCTCGTTCCCTCTATTTCTTTCTATAAATTTCTCGTCAAAGACTATAAGTCTCATAGAAAATTTCAATACTTTGACTTTATAAAGTCAAACCTTAACTTATACCGTCACATTTATTCATAAGGGTGCCAATAATAATTAGCATCCATTACTATCATTACTCGCATTTTGTATCATACCTCTAGGCATATTAGAACATCATTACAAATTTTTAATCTTTTAGAGTTATACTATAGACATCTAATGGTAGGTTTCACATAACATCCTCATTTAAGTCATGATCTAAATCCTATCCCGCCTGTTTTAGTTCTTATGACTTCTAACTAATTTTACAGTCTCGTTTTCTTTCCCTTCTTCCTACTCATGCCATGTCGGAAACGCATAAGCCCACTCATTTACACTTCCTCCTTTACATGGAAAGGGGTCCCAACACTCAAAAAGATTATCTATAAACTTCATTAACCAAGTATATACAAAATTCCTTTAGAATTTTAATGATCAACTGAAGACAGAAAATGTAGCAGTATGAATGTTGTACCAATTAGTCAATTTCTCTATGGCGCAAAGTACTATTTAAGCCTTCTTCTGGAATATCGTCAAAAGCAATAGTGATTGATAAATCCTGCAAAATGTAATGTACGTATCTCAAAATCAAGGACAATAAACAAAGCTGGAGTGTTTGAGAAGAAAAATAACTACCATCAGTCGATAAACAACGCCTTGTCCAAGGGAAGGAGAGCATGGATCATCCTTATTTTGGTTTTAGAACAACCACATCATGTTTCTCAAACTGCAACAAGTTAATATCAGCTTAGAATATTCTTTGGCTTCACCAAAAACCTCTGATTTTTAAGGATTATAAATGACTCGCTGGAACAACAAGCTATCTAGAATGATACACATACATTAAACAAACAAAAATACACGAAACAAGTAGCTCATTTCTATGTAAAAATTAAGTCAACCAAGTTTAGCTTGTAAGCCAGAAGAACGCCTCCTTTGTTTGATTGAAGTTCAAGAAGCGTTTTGCCCATCCACCCCGTCTAGAATAAGCAACAAAGGAAAAATTCAATTTACAAATGATAGGATCTTCATGATTAAAAATGATTTCGCTTTTGAAGAAGCTGTGTATGTCTTCTATTATTTTTCTATATTCTTGATTCATAAACATAAGTTAAGACTTGACCCCGCACACAATCTTTTAGCAAAAATAATGCAACTAATAATTATAATTGAGAAATACAAACCTGGACATCTACACATTTCAAATTAAGCATCATAGAACCTCTCTTTGCTTTCGAGTCTAAAGTTTTGTTAGCACCAGAGCTCATTGATGTCGATATCATGGCTTACTACAGTGATTAGACACATAAAAGCACACATCATCAGAAATCAGTTGCTCAAAATTAGATGAACTCAACGGGAAATAGCTATTGGCACAAACCGTCATGCATTCAAGTCAAAGTATGAATGATCATAAAAGAAAACAAACACGTATAAAAAAGGATCAAATGGACTTCATCCCCTATCACATAAATTAGTAGAAATGCAAGTTGTAGATAGACAAACAAACCCTCAAAACTGAACAAATCATAAGCAATTCTCCCACTACAAGAGCCATTACACATAAAAAACTGCAGCTTGTAATCTTATCTTAAAAGTTAGAGAAAGTACAGTTGGTTTACTTTGAGGCAGAATAAGTTTACTTGGGAATTCAACTTAATACGAGTTTTAGGTACCTTATATGTTGGAATTTAATAACATGACAATCATATATAAAACACACAAAACATCAAAGATACATGCGGAGCGTAAAGAACATATAATGAATAATTAATTAACCTAAACATAAAGTATCGTGTACCTTTTGATTCTATCCCAACAAGAATCAATTCCCAAACTAGCAATTAGGATGAACCCTAATTATGGATTTATAAGGATTATATGAATTACCCTCATCGTTTTGTAATTCAATCCAAGATACTAACAATAGTTTGTTAGTACCATGTTCTTGTACACATGTACTATTAACGAATTAAAGTAAATGCTAGTTTAATTAACACAAAACGTTTTTTTAAAGAAAACAAAGTGATCGACTCCTTGGGAAGGGTGTCCGATCGTTTGAACCAAAAACACACACAAACAATTTAGGTTTCAGGTTTAGAAGTACAAGAGTTAATTTACAAAGACCCTAAGCCTTGTATATAAACCCAAAGAAACTTATAGTCCAAGTTAGGGTTGAATTGGTTTATGGAAACCCCCATACAATCGGTTATGGAAACCCATAGGGTTTCTAGAACCTACTTGACATCTAATTTCATATTTAGTCCTTCCTTTAACATTTAACGACCGTTAGTCCATTATGTTTAATTACTTAATGTTCGTTATACGTTTCGTGTAAATAATAACTAAATATAACATTTTATATTAAATTATTATAACTTTAATTCTCATACGTAAAGTGTGCAATCCAGTGGTCTCGAGTTCGATCCTAACTCACGACTACTAATTTATGTCCATAAAACCAACAGCTCCCACTTGGACATATCTTAATAGTGTGATCACATCAGTTAGCGTCTAGCACCTTCAATGCCTCTAGCATGACTCGAGTAAGGCTCTTGGAAAGAAATTTTAATGATTTCTCATTATTATTATCCTTTTGTTTCTGATATCACGTTAAATAAATATATGGATTTAAGTCATTCTTTATTCAACCATTTTGTTTCTCGTTGTAAGTGATTGAGCAAGATAACTAAATGTTCTGAACATATTCAGGGGAGATCTTGGGTGTGGCCACACAAACATATTCTCAACCCTACGAGGGGCCCAGCAGTATTAAACTCCAAAATAAATTTGAAGGAACAAAAAATATCTTGACTACAAGAATAACTCACAAACTTTGCAACACTTCTGATAACAACCCTTATGATTACCAGTTACGTTTAGCGTTAAGTTGTTTCACATAAGTGCACTACATTCATGACACTTATCTGGTATCTCAAGTCTGAGGATAACTATTCATGATTTACTTAATAAAAATATCCATAAAGTAAAATCATGTAGTTAGGATAAGTCTTATATTCAATTCATTAAATATCATCTGAAATTGGTATGCTTTCTCATCAATATACTTTTAAGTATATTCTACCAAATCACTCAAATTTTTCTTAATTTAATGATACTCCCATATCATTAATTGGCAACGTACGCTTTAGAATAAATAAATTATTCACATATTAAACATGCAAATATAGGATACAATATATTATAAAATCAAACATACCAAGTATTTGATTTATTATAACAATTGTTTAACATCCCTTATCTAAATACTAAATAGATCAATGCATGAAAATCCAGTTGATGAATTATGCCTCAAGTAATGACAATCATACTTGTTGACAAGGCATAAATCAACCAACTTGATCTATCGTAATTTTTAGAATACTTATTTCAAGAATTCAATTAGTCAAGTTCTTGTATGAGTGCATTCAACAATCCACATAATAATTCATAAAGTGTGTGACATCCTCCACCACCAATTTATGACAATTAAACTTTCAAACATTTTAAATTTTAAAGTATTCTTATTCTTTAATGTATAATGCAACTGTGCTCTTAGATAAGCACAACTAGTTCACATGGCCATTAACAAGGATGAAATCCTACCATGACTAGTATTGAGTGTCATCTCAATTAAACCAGCATTATTGTATACAAACAACAATATGCTCTTTAAAAAATCCGTAAACTTTAATATCTTATTATGTAATGTTTGTAGCCGATGACAATTTGCACAACAATTGACATATTGTTCATCTATAGAATATAGGAGCAATTCCATGCTGAGGATGTAATTCTATTAGCATATTCATTGCACAAGTTATCTAATAACTATCAGTTAGATATCAATGTTGTCAAATCATCTCTCATTCAAAAATGATACAACAATTTTAATACACAACATGATGTACATGATGAATCTACAAGTCAAACTTAGATTTCATTCATGTTCTATCTTGTCAAAAGATATGTATCCATTTTCCAAATGATATATCATGTTTTATTATAATCATTTATTTTTACTGCACATGTTTATTAACAATAAACATATATTCCAAGGTTGTATGTTTTAATTCTTAAATCTTATAAGTGAAGTTTCATTCCAAACTAAGACTTAACATTTAACTTACATTGAATGTTACTTCTCATATGTTATACAACATATAAGATTTAAGAACATTAACATAATACTCCCACTAGCTTTCAGGAATATTTAAAATTTATCTTATTTCAATTATAAATCAAAACTATGATTTAGTAATAAAACATAAGAATAATTTCATAGATGCATGCATTTATTCGTTCATGGATTATTGCACTTTGTACATTTCCGCAGATTATATGAATTCAAAAATCCTTAACATAATACTCCCACTAGCTTTCAGGAATATTTAAAAGTTATCTTATTTCAATTATAAATCAAAACTAGGATTTAATAATTAAACATAAGAATAATTTCATAGATGCATGCATTTATTCATTCATGGATTATTGCACTTTGTACATTTCCGAAGATTATATGAATTCAAAAATCCTTTCGATTACTTACCGTCCTCGCTCAAGTAATCACTTAAGAAAGAGTTTTGATATTCATTGTCATTTTTCATATTAATGAAAATAAGTATGACAATAATCATCTTTATATATTTAATGTTCCCTAGAAAAGAATATTCAATCACAATTAATTGCTTAAGTATGATTAATAATCTTTTCATAAGACACGCATTAAATATGTTTACAATATTGTCCATATGATTTCTTTATAAAGAATCAAACCAATAGAGTTTTTTTTTCTCTTTAAGAAACTCATCTTCATTCTCAAGTCTAACTATTAAGATAATTTTCAAAAAAAATGAATATCTTTATGGACAACATCTTTAACATTCATAGTATGAGTAATTTACCCAATTCAATATTCGGTAATACATCATAATGATTACCAGGTTCACCATAATCCTGTAACTCATATTCTTCAGCATATCAAACAAATATCTGAGATATCTATGAATGAGAATTCCATCATCTTGAGGTTGACATTTCATGTCTAGCCTCATCATGATATTTACTAGTGTATTTTAGAAGATTATGTATCTTGTAATTTTATCTTTCAAGATAGAAACCTCCCACTTACCTTTTGTAATCTATAGACTATCTATAAATACTTAGCAAGTAGAGCAAAACTACATTGTTCTCTTTTTGGGACATTACAAATACACATTGACAATTCATGACTTTAGTTTGTTAATAACCTATTCATAAGTAGTTTAACAAATTCGAATCTTCAATTTTATCTAGGTAAAAGGTCTTTGGGGCCTATGAGGTACTTATCTATCCAAGGTCCATATCTAGAAGGCTCTCTATCCAACCTAATCTCATGTGGGATTTCCTCTTCTTGTAGCACGTGATGCTTTTTGACATCGTAAATTGACCTAGCACCCCTCCTACCACTATCTTGGATATCTTACAATCGATGATGGCACTAGCGGTAGCTAAGAATCCTCTTCCTACTAGTAATGGGCATGTCGGGTCCTTATTCATGTCTAGCACATGAAAGTCGACCAAAAGAGTCAACTCTCCTACGTGTACTACCATGTCTTTTATTATTCCTACGGACGTGCAACACTACCGTCCGCTAGACCTAAGATGGTTTCGTTGGTTATATTTTACCTAAGTTAAGGCTTCTATGGAGGACAACGGAACAAGATTGATGCATGACCCTAAGTCGGCTAGGCGTCGAGAGGTTTGGAAGTTCCAAGCCTACGGAAGAGTGAATAGCCCGGATCGTCTAACTTAGGTAAATTATTTTGCACAAAAGCGGACCCATGTTTTCCAAGCTTAAGTTCTAACTCATATTTTCTTTTAAAGCATTATAATAAGGTGCATGAGCTAAGACCTCAAGAACTGCTTTTCTTGATGGAGTTCCTTGTACCTCCTCCTCTAAACTAGGTTTGGATTCTTGGTTGACGGGTTTCTCAAGTAGGTTCCACCAACTGACAGGCCTTGGTACCTTTTGGATGGCTTGGAACCCTTTTTATAGCGTTACCGAGTGAACCGTTGGGTGTGAGGAGCATGGATGTGTTCTCCCATGGTGAACAAGAACATGAAGTCGACAAATCGAATTCACTTTTGGGTTCTTTATAGTGTCACTTGGGAGTGCTCCAACTTCCTGCTCATTGAAGGCTTTTAGAGGGCATCAAGCTTGTTTGTCATCTCGCTTTGTCTTTGCTTAAAATCGGCTTCAAGCTTAGTCAATCGAGTCTCTTGAGATGACAGGAATCTAGATGCAATTGCCTCAAGATTAGTGGGGTTCCGGTGTTTAGAGAGTTGAACCTATTAGGTGGACTAGATGAGTTTTGGGTGTGCTTGAGTTTTGGTTCCACTTAAGGTTAGGGTGATTTTTCCATGAGGGGTTGTAAGAGTTTCCTAAGTTGTTTTGTTCGGGCTTGAAAGTGTACCACTTCTCCCGCCCGCTTACGCATGGGGGCGTAGTCCGCAAAAGCTTGTTCGGGAAGTCTTGTGCAATCACGGTGTCATGGGGACCACTACATAACTCACAAGGTAGAGTGATTTTATTCACTTGACGTGAGGACTTAGGATTTTCGTAGGAACTCATTAGGAATTTTACTTGATCTTCAAGTTCAATCATCCTACGGTCGGAAGGAGGCAAGGAGATTGCCTTTGGCTTTGGGTTTCACGGGGTCATCCCAACTTTCGTTGTCATAGAGGGCGCAGGTCCTCTATCACCCCATGATTCTTTCGGTGAGATCACTAAGTTTTCCACCGGCCGCTTGGTCAATGGATCGCTTGGTGGGGAAGTTGACATGATCATAGAAAATTTGGACTTGGAGCCAAAGATCAATGTCGTGATGAGGACTTTATGAATTAAGTCCTTGAATCGAGTCCATGCTTCGTAGAGAAACTTAATGTGGTTCATCACATTCCATAATAAAATGGTGTTTTATTAATCTTCTAGGTTGAAGTATATTTGAGTATATTCAATTCATACCCAATTTTCTAACCTTGATTACTTTTAAGAAAGAAGTTATGGTTATCTTGAATCAAACAAATCAAATAGAGTTTGATTCTCCTAACTGAACATACCATTAACTTGTGGTATTTCATTTGAATTAATATTGTAAGACAATCTAACAATATGTAAGATAAACATATTCCTTGTGGCTTACATATTTACCAACTAAGACAACTTAATGGTATAATAGATTTTCCAAGCTAATTGCATGCTTTATAATACAAGTACTCTTTGACCAAGTCACTTCTTATCCATGTCTCATCAAGAAAACATAAACTGTTATAATCTCATTATACGTTATAAATCATTGATAAACTAAATGACTTCTTGTATATGTCTTAATTAAAAACATGACAAGTTAACGTCTTACTTTATTATAAGTCTTAAAAGACTTCATATTTATATCTTTACAATGAATCATAAACATGTTTAACTAAAATAATTATGAACACAAATCTTGGTTTCAATAGTAATTTCAAGTTAATTTAATACTTCACAATAATGTAGGACTACATTATTTCTTCATTTATTTACATCATTCCAAAAATACATAAATATACAAATTGAAGTAGTATTAGATTACTTCATTTATTTATGTCACTCTAATAATACATAAATATTTAATTTGAAGTAGTCTTATATATCATCTTAACACATGTTCTACCTACTTATCTAATTTAGAAATTTTAAATTTATTACAGATACGATCCCACGTAACATGGAGATTTACCTTGTTGTTGCAACCTAGCTAAGCTCTCACATAACGTAAATTGCAACACCAAGTGTTTCTCGAATTAGATATGTATAAGTCATGTTAGAACGTTAGTCTCTTACCTTGCAGTCAAGAGAATTCGTTAAATCATATTTCTATGTGTTGTACCTTGCACACAATATAGATTTCTCCCACTTGTGCACGGAACAACATCATGTAGCAGATAAACAATACGACACACGTTTGTTTATGTGAGTGTCAGAGATATTAGCATAACTAGTAGATGTAGAATGTCACTGTCTAGTAAGAAAACGTTCATGACTATCCTTAAAAACATAAGTGTCTACAAGTGGAATAATTATCTTAAGACATTCTAGAGATAATATGGGTTACTACCAAGATAACAAAGCTTGTAACTTCCTACTGAGTTAGAAATCATTATATTAATTTCTTATTAAGTAATAAGAACATAATGTTCCCGCTAGATTTGACAACATTGTAAGTGTTTCATTTACCAGTGAAAGAAAATATTGTTTTATTTACTTCCCTACACCTTTGAGAAAGTCCATACATAACAATTACTTATGTACTAAAAAATTGTATTCTACTATATGCAGATGATAGATTATCCATCAATGTCATTAACTTGAAAAATGGGCATGCAGTTTCTTTCTTAATAGTTTTACCATTCCAACAATTGTATGTAGTATCTTTAAATGATCAAAACAGAACAACTATATAAAATATACTAGTTTGTCTTTTACTAATTTTGTAGTAAATTAGTCTAGCTTCTAATTTAATAACTCATAAAATATGCAATTTTCTTAACTATTAAAATTTACTTACAAGTTATGTATTTAGAATTTAGACAATTCTAATTTTTCTATCATAGCTTTCTCATTCATGAAAAGGAATAGGATTGAATCTCACTATCTCTTATGAAATGAGGACTAGGTTTATTATTTTAGTAAAGTTGACTCTACCAAAAACCCTTATAGGTGTATATCAATTTACTAATACAATAATAACCTACGTTTACGGTTTAATGTTGTATTAATACATTTAAAGAATTAGCAAAATTCAATTTTAGTATTTTCGATAATTAAACTTTTAAGAAAATAAAATACCCAAGGAAATATTCATATAACCATAGAATTTTCTTGAAAACTAGGATCCAAATTATCATAGTTCCATTACATCAGTTGATCTGCTAGCAATGAAAGCACATAATAAGGTAATCTGTCGAACAATAATTGGCAAACCTTTTCCAATTCCTAGATCATTATGGGATTTACATTACCAACAACATTGCAAATGTAAACATGTTTTATCCCCATCTCGTGCCTTGACAGTTCTCACTTACTACTCAATTTAAGTCGTCTAACTTAAAGAACTGCAAATGTGTCCAGTTGAGGCCTGACTCAACATGAAGTTTTGATTATGGTGTCAAATCAAATATGTACAAAGAAGCATGCATACAACTTCGTATCATGAGTTTTAAATAAAAAATTTTTATTAATCAATTCACAAAGATTAAATTAACAAAGTTTTGATTGAGGTATTGGTTTCACCAATCAAAGAATTTACCTTTAATTATCGTATTTTTGCATAAGTTTAAAGACTTAGTGTTTTAATTTGGATAATTACCCCAAAGTGGCGCATGGAATTAAAGCTAATTCGCCTTAAGCTGATTTTGTACATAAAATAGCCTACTTGGTAACTCCAATTTGACGCACAAAGAAGCGGAGAATTTGATCGAGAAGCAATTAACCTCCTTCTTTCGGGTCACAATTTAATGCGCTCCCCTCCTTATACCCCCTTATAGTTTGTCAAAATTGGATGCGCCGTTCTCACAATTTGTACCAAAACTCATCACTCAATTAAACTTATGAAAATTTGAACTCTTCGAAAACAAATCAAATTTCACCATTGTTTAGTCAAATTTATTTTTCTATTCATGAAATTACCCTTTGCTTAAAACTTGTCAAACATAATAAATAAACAAGTAATAAAATAAAAATAAACAACTAAAACAATGCGCACATAATAATTATTCACGAATTAATGCACGTAAAATATATACAATTTTAGGTTTAGATATCGATTAACAAAACAATTTTATAAACCCTAAAAAAATTTATACAAACCGACTTAAAAAATTTAGGATCGACTAAAAAAAATTAGGTGTCAACTTTTTTTAAAAAAAATTAAAAAGCCAATTAGGGCAAAAGCCCTAACCCTAAAAATTAGGGTTTTCAAACAATAACCAAAACCCTAGAATTAATCATATCAAACACAATACAATATCCTTTTTTTTTACGTGTTTAGTAATTAATTACTCATTAAACCAAGGCTCTTGATATCACTGTTGGAATTTAATAACATGACAATCATATATAAAACACACAAAACATCAAAGATACATGCGGAAGCGTTAGGAACATATAACGAATAATTAATTAACATAAACATAAAGTATGCGTATCTTTTGATTCTAGCCCAACAAGAATCAATTCCCAAACTAGCAATTAGGATGAACCCTAATTAGGGTTTATAAGGATTATATGAATTACCCCTTACTGTTTTGTAATTCAATCCAAGATACTAACAATAGTTTGTTAGTACCACGTTCTTGTACACATGTACTATTAACGAATTAAAGTAAATGCTAGTTTAATTAACACAAAACGTTTTTAAAGAAAACAAAGTGATCGACTCCTTGGGAAGGGTGTCCGATCGTTTGAACCAAAAACACACACAAACAATTTAGGTTTTAGGTTTAGGAGTATAAGAGTTAATTTACAAAGACCGTTAGGCTTGATATACCCAAAGAAACTTAGAGTCCAAGTTAGGGTTGAATTGGTTTATGGAAACCCTCATCCAATCGGTTATGGAAACCCATAGGGTTTCTAGAACCTACTTGATATCTAATTTCATATTTAGTCATTCCTTTAACATTTAACGACCGTTAGTCCATTATGTTTAATTACTTAACGTTCGTTATACGTTTCGTGTAAATAATAACTATATATAACATTTTATATTTAATTGTTATAACTTTAATTCTCATACGTAAAATGTACAATCCCGTGGTCTCGAGTTCGATCCTAACTTACGACTATTAATTTATGTCCATAAAACCAACATTATATGCACCTATGCAACTATTATCCTAAGGAAAAAAGCTATAAAAATTCATAACGTACTTTACAAAAAAAACTCATTATGCTCTATCTACTTCACTTATTGTCATAATACATAACCGTTTTCATTTTATTCGGTTATTTTCTGTCCGTTTTATCCGTTTCGTAAATCGTCCATTTTATTTTAATCGTCCGGATAAAAGCAGATAAAAGCAGTTAAAACCGTTTTATTATCCACGTCAAAGCGGTTTTAACCGTTTTTATCTGTTTTATCCGGACATATTAAAATGAAAGCGGATAAAATGGACGATTTACGAAAACGGATAAAAGCGGATAAAACCGGGCGGAAAATAACCGAATAAAATGAAAACGGTTATGTATTATGACAATAAGTGAAGTAGATAAACATAATAAGTTTTTTTGTAAAGTACGTTATTAATTTATAGCTTTTTTCTTTATCCTAAAATATCAAAGTATTTTAGCGTATGGCATATCCAATTCAAATTCTAAGCTTATGAAGTTTTCAGGCCACCAGTCTTAAAATTTGAATAAATTGAATCATGACTTTTTTTTCCTTTTATAAGTTTTTGTTCGTTTACTGCACCTTCTGTCATCAAATATCCTTTTAAAATAAGTGTTTTCTTTTTTTCTTTTTTTTTTTTTTAATACTCAACATTCATGCATTCAATAATCTGAGATTGTTAAGTAAAGGGAGGTTGCATAGGAAGCGCTTGATGCAACAATGCTCGGAGAGGGTATCAGTGATGATGAGATGCACTGGTCATATCACTCGTAAATTCGTGAGATGTTTTTTATTAGATTCCAAACTCAAAAGTAATAGCCTTTTTAGTCAAATTTGTAATAACTCATATACAGTAAAACCTCTATAAATTAATGATGTTAGAACCGTCATATTTTATTAATTTAGTGAGATATTATTATAGCGATAAATTAATAATTATTAACTTAAAGAAGTTTTATGTATGACCTTTAAATTTTCAAGTCCAATGTACTAGTTACAATGTATACTAGTCAATGATAAAAAAATAAATTAGGACAACAAGTTCCAATTAACATTTTATGATTTCACATTCACAATATAACTGAATTTGCCAAGTTATATGTTTTTGAATAAGTAAAAACTTAGTTTCTTTAGGATAAGTTTCAATTACATATGGCCTTAATTGAACTAATTAAATTTGTACAAGTTTCAATTACATTATGACCTTATATATATATATGAAAGTTTTTAGTAATTATTAATTTATAGTTTCGTTGGGACTAATATATATATATATATATATATATATATATATATATATATATATATATATATATATATATATATATATATATATATATATATATATATATATATATATATCTTTATTTTGAGAACCCTGTTAAGTACGAAGCTGAGAACTCTCTTTGAACCATTAGATTGTTTGATCAATGGCTATTATTGATTGTGCCATAAATGTAATTAACTAAAGATTAGGACAATATTTACAAAGCTAAAAGGGTAATTATGGGATTTCAATGAAAAATGAAACTACAGAAAAATAGGAGCGATTACATTATATTACTCCGTATCAAATAATTCTCTTTGCATATCACGCCCATTTATTAACCCTAGATATGTGAAAGAAAAACATGGCGCCATTCTTCCTATCTTCATTTTAATCTCCATATTGAAAGCTTAGATCGCCATTCTTCCTATCTTCATGGTGCCATGGGTATTTCGCATCAGCGTAAACATGGATTTTTCGAGGTTGCACAAACTTTCGATGTTTGGTATAGATATTAATTGCAATATTGCATCGTCCTTGTTACGTTGCTTGATATTTGGTCTCATTAACGGTATAGTTTGGTTTCTGGGCCGGGATCCGAAACGGACTTGCTAGCGAAGAAAAAAACACCGAGCCTCGGTTGAGGTATCTCCTTTGTTAATTCTTTTATATTCTTTGTAGCCATGATTATTGATAAGATTTATATTTTTGTACATATACAATCGAAATTTCATTATATTATTTGTACATATACAATCATAAGATTTATCTGGTTATTTGAGGTTCAAGTTGTATCTTTGTTATCATTGTATGTAATACTAGTATGAAGTACTACTAAAACCTCAAGTGTATGAATAATCTATTCGGGTTCACATCCAAAATAAGTTTTTGAAGTGCTCGAAAACTATATGGATTACTTTTAAGAAAAAACAGTTGTATGAATAAGTAAGTCCTTTCTTTATGAGGTTTACAGTTAATTTACTGATTGTATAGAATAAATAAATAACAATGGTCATGACTAGCAACGGCTATGCGCATTTGTCTTTGCGTGTGTAGATTAAGGCTCATAAGGCTTTGTATAGGAACTATAGGATTGTGTTATTGTTTCTGTAATGCTCTGTTTTGTTACTTGTACATAGACGGCAACTCGAAAAAACAATACTACAACAAGCCTTCCACCCAAAAGTGTTATGTTGAATTTTTGATAGTTCTTGCGAGTTGTAGAACTATGGCTCAATCATTAGATATATGTAACAGCTTATAATATCTCATTTCTTTGTTTCTATATAGATTTTATTACATGTTACTGACATCCATTCGACTATAGTCTTATCTTTATTACTTCAACTACTAATTTAATGCAGAAACCTAAAGCTTCCTTCTAACTTACACATATAAATCATGATTTCTTTGGATTATATTTCTTTGCGTTTTAACATGTTAACAGTTAACATATATGTTTTTGGTTTAACATGTATGTTTTTAACATGTTTGTTCTTGGTTTAACATGTATGTTTTTAATATGTTTGTTCTTGGTTTAACATATATTTAACATGTATGTTCTTGGTTTAACATGTATGTTTTTAACGTGGTTATACAAATAATTTTAATTTAACGGTTATAGCTTCTTTATTTTGCATTTAACATGTATGTTCTTGGGACACATTATGAATTAGTTTATAAGACTATAATATTGTGTGGATTACTGGATTTGTGTTTTTTGAAAAAGAGAAAGTTTGATTTGAAAAATAGAAAGTATTACCTTTTGGAACATGTAGGTTCAAAACATGTATGTTTTATAACTTGAATGCTTCTAAACATGTATGCTAAAAACATGTATGTTTTAAAAACATGTATGTTCTAATTGATGAAAACATGTATGTTTTAATTGTTTTGTTCATGCTTGTTTTGATTGATGAAAATAACGATATCATTGAAGACCGAGAAGTGGATGAATACAAATATACATGAAGATTTGAAGATATACGATTATGCATATGTGTTTTTTGTACTTGTAATTAAATGAAATGTAACATTTAAGTATATGAATCTTGTTTTTTCTTTTATAATGGTTTATGTTTTTTAATTTATGCTTCAAACTTCAAAAAAATAATAATAATGCTAGCAAAAAAACATACATGTACTTCACTAAAAAATGTCATGCTTAAAAAAAATATACATGTACTTCACTAAAAAAAAATCATGCTTAAAAAACATGCAAAAAACATACATGTACTTCACTAAAAAAAAATCATGCAAAAAAACATACATGTACTTCACTAAAAAAAAATGCATGCACCTGTAAGATTATGAAACCATGCTTTAAAAAAAAAAAATAATAAAAAATAAAAAATCCGAAAATTTAGGAATACTTAAATCGGGTTTAATAAAAAAAATAAAAATAATATAATAAATTGTATTTTACTATAATACCCTTTTGGATTAATAATAATTTTAATATTTAAAAAATCTCATTGGTTTAGAAGGGTTCTCAAAGTTCTGACTTATGAGTTACCAAAATAAAGGTCCCTATATATATATCTATACATTATATATAAGAGAGGCGCCCTATATATATATATACATTATATATAAGAGAGGCGTCATGGCGTCATAATGCCACTTAGCATCCCATAATGCCATGTCATATTTCCATGTCATCAATGTATTTATGTGGCATTTTTTATTATTTTTAATGACATGTATGCGTTTTTAAATATATGTACAATTTTATTTTTGTAAATTTTAAATTTCGTTTTTATTTGTTTTTAATGACATGTGGCGTTTTTAAATATATGTACAATTTTATTTTGTAAATTTTAAATTTCGTTTTTATTTGTGAATTTTTAAATTTAAAAGCATTTAATTAAAAATAAGACAATAGTTGGATTTGAACTTGGGTTATTCATGTGTTTTGTAAACAACTTACCACTAGAGTAAGTTGTTTTTGATTATATCTTTCAATTCAATACAAATAAGGAGATGTTAAAAAATCCAGAATTTGTAATTTAGGAATGTATATTATGAAGATAACAATTAAAAAAATATGATATATATTATTTACAAGATAATTATACCTATATATTTTTAACCTATTTTTTTATAAATACACCCTATTATATTATTCCTAAATCATACACAAGTTTTATCGACTTTTAATAATCCCTAATTTTTTAGTCGATTTATGAGTTTTACATGTTTTGTTGATTTTTGGTTTTACTTGTTAATAAGAAAACCTTGATGATCTTCATATTGTTTCGAATGGAAACCAATCTTTGGACCAGCTTCATGGATGGGTTATTGGTAAGTATAACGTTTTTATATTGTATCTGTTTTTTAATGATGGACAAAATGCTCTGACCTTGGTAACACAATGAATGCTACAAGCGATATGCATTGTAATAGTTTAAATAAGAAACACCAAAGTAAGTCGTTGTCTCTTGAGTTAAATAATAATATGCATGGCTTGAATCTTGAGTCTTAGTTTAAATAATGGGTGGTTATTGATGCATATAGAGATTGGTCCGTCATATTGTTGATATATGATTAATGCGGAGTAATTACTTTGGTGCTTTAATTTGTTCTTCATAGCTCTTGGCTTAAGTCAAAAACGATTACCACTAATCTTTATAAGTATTACTCATATAATGTTATGATTTACACATCTATAGTCTTGTACATTGGTTAGAATAAATGTGTCGATGAAACGTGTTTACATTCATATATTACTTCTATGCTTCCTTTAAATAATAATCACTTCTAGCCTTGCTTCTTCTTAATCTATTTTATACGTATCTTATCTTTACGTATTAACAATTTGGATATGGAATTTTTGCTAATTGCCGCGGTATTTAACTATTAATATATGCTAACCTAAATGTGGCTGACAATATTATTTTAGAAACTATGTAGTTTCGCAACACATTGTTCGTTTAGATTAATCTTTAGAGATAGCTTTCTTTGTAGCTCTTTGTTTTGATAAAGATATTAAAGTATCTCGTTGTTACTTTGTTAAAGCTTATAGCGTTTGCGTACAATGTGATCGATAACTTTCCTACTACGATCACACTTAATCTACATAAACTTGCGGGCGGTGGATGATTTTGATGAGATCACGCATCACTTTGTTGAATGTATATATGTTCACTCTTACAACACAAAGTTAATGGTAAAATTTTATAATTTGACTCGATTTCTTTTATTTCCACATTGTTTATAGAGAGTAATACTTAGTTTTTTCGATGTGTGATATAACAAAGATGATTTTGTCTTTGATAGAAAGTCGGTGGTACTAATCAAGCTCACATACCAACTTCAACAACATATCAAAGCGCCTGACAAATCAAGTAAGCAAATAGACTTTGTTTTCAGTTTTCACTTTATTCGGCTTTCAAAACAACTTTTTTACATACTGCATACAATATTCAAACTGATGAGCTATTGAGCCTTGGTGCACCCAGGTTGCGGCTTTTATTAGAGATGTCAATATAGACGGGTTGGGTAAGTGGTCAAAAACAGGTCATGTTCAGTCTACCAGCCTTAACAGGTAAGTGATGAGAAATTTTGTTACTTTGCTTAGTAAAGTTAATGTTTATCTAATGCTGTATGCAATAAACTAATTTTTGGAACAGTAAGTATTTCACAATTGGGTTTGTTATGATTGTCGAGTTGTGCTCATTTTTATAGTAGATGAAATCTTAAATATAATTTCATATTCTTTGGTGGATCGAGGACAATGAACTCAACTGTGTTTGCAAACCATGGAGCAACGACTAAAAACAACGAACTAAATCGATGAATTATTGTTCTTTATGTGACTCGATCTTTTATGGTGTTGTTGCTTTTTTATAAAAAGTTAAATTCTTAAGTAATGCCGAAGTAGTACTTTTGCTTACATTGTTTCAATCGTTGATTAATTTTGTATCTCAGGAAAAGTTCCACCATATCGGACAGTGAACGGCAAGCTCATGCTATTACGGTTCTGCATAAAGCAAGGAAAAAATGTATCATATGTATTAAATCCGTCGACCTCATCGTAGCTTCTTCTTTGTGCGACTTAGCGATAGAGGTTTTCAAATTACCGTAATCAAAATACCAAACCACAAAACAAACAAACTATATTGAATTTTAGGCTAATTAAACCGGGTTTCGGTTAGGTTATACCGAGCCATCAAAGTTTTTGGTTTTTGTTTCGGTTTAGGTTTACATTTTAGTAACAAACATTTGACGAAATTTAGAAAATTTTAAATATTTTGATGAAGTGTGTTAGCATGTTTTAGCCGTTAAAAATATTTTTGGGCATTTTAAATCGATTAGGCGTGTTTTCTTTGAATTGGTATAATTAAACCCAAGAACATACTTGGTTGACCTTTAAAGTAGATAATATACGGAGTATATCGTGTCATTAATCAAATACTTGGATGGCTTCACATTAGATAAACTTATCGGTGCTAAGAGTGTTGCGATAATGATTTATGAGGTTCTTGATATGGCAACTAATGATTCTTGCATAAAGAATTATGGTGTTGCTAATAAGATTACTCATAAGAATGTTTCTGATGAGTTTACTTATAAGAATGTTGTTGATGTGGTTTCTGATAAGAGTTGCTGATAAGGTTACTCATAAGAGTTGCTGATAAGGTTACTCATAAGAATGTTTCTGTTGAGTTTACTTACATCACAAAAGGGTATGGGTTAGTGGTTTTGTTCAGAAAGCGTTTTACTTTGATAGAAGCATGCACAATCAGTTTTCCAAAATAAGGTTGATGACTGCAAGGTAACATCTTTTCTTCGTTCTTTTAACCACATACATGATCATCTGTTTATGTTAATAGCAGTTTGTGATTTAGGCTTATGACGATTGTGCATATTATATATAACGGAAATGAAGACAAAAACACCAATTCTAAATGAAGTTCTGGTAGAAGAAGTCTTCAGTATCCCTTTAGATCATGGCTTCAAATAGGCCTAATACTCTATGATTGGGTAGGCAATTCTTTTCAAGATTAGGCATAATTCCGTATTACATACTTGGGTTTCATATATGGCGAGATATAGGTGACTCATCGGTGGTTTATATCTTCTTGGAAAAAAGAAAACAAGGAACCAATGGTAGATCTAAGTTAATAGCTTGATGATCCGGATGATAGAGGTAACATTTTTGATAATTTGTTATGTAAAATTCGATGCTTTTGATTGTAATTAATTTAATTTGTGTTGGCATGTTTTGTGGACGATTGGGAGTAAAGTGTTGCCACAAAATGGGTTAAACTTCACACATCAAAATGGATCCGAGGTATGGCGATGTTATGATTCATTTCTTCAATCAATACATCAATCGTTAGCTGAATAAAGTTAGATCATGAATATTTGTAGTGTCTAATGCAGGCTGAAATACGTTTTAATTCCAATTTGAATGGTTTCTTCATGCAGATATTATATGCGTTTGAAGAAGGAAACCTCAAGCAGGTAAGTGTTGCTACTTATTTTCACCATGTATCTTTGTTATTTTTGCATTTTCGTATGAAAAATTGAGTCTCGAGACATTTAAAGTGTGTGTGTGGCGTGCACCTAAAGCACGCATGTTTTATAATCTTGATACACCGACTTATACATAATGACTACACACATCTTAGAAAATTTTGGTCACTTCCTTAGGATATTTGAGAATCAAATGACTGTGTATTTATAAGGTGTGTTTGGTTTAGCTTATTCAAAAGCTTATAGCTTTTTTAAAGAGAAACTTTTGTCTTATTTTAGAAACTTTGGTTACCACTTGATGTTGTTCATAACCAATCAACAACATGTGAACATGAGTTCATTTTAATGATCTTATTGTAAGAAAATGTAGTTAACATGAAAACTTGCCATAATATTGGTAAAGCTTGCATAAGCTATAAGGGG